>CM053581.1:122339427-122407042 GCA_028627135.1 Pseudochirops cupreus | reverse complement strand
GTTCTTCATAATTACACATGTACAGCCCGTATTGACTTGCTTGTCCTTCCAGTGGGGGTGGGTGACGAGGGAGGAAGGGAAAGAATCTAGAATTTAAAGTTCTATAAGCAAATGTTAAATATGTATGTATATTATTATTATTAACTACATGCAACAATTAAGATATACAGGCACTGGGATAGGGAGACCCATCCTGCCCTACTGGAAAGTCAGAGGGGCGATGGGGGAGGGCATAGGAGAGAGCAGATTGGGGGACAGACTATACAGTGGGATGGCTGTTTTGAGGTGGTGGGTAGGGGAAAGATGGGGAGAAAATATGTTAACTCAAAATCTCGTGGAAATGAGTGATGTAAACAAGAAAATAAATAAATTTATTTTTAAAAAACCCTTGTAACAAATAAGCATAGTGAAGTTAAACAAATTCTTAAAAAAAAAAAAGAGACAACTTTAGGCTTGATGTCAGGAAAAATAAAAAATTTGCATAGCATTAGAATCACACAAAGTCATTTTTCTCTGGCTCTCTTCTCTCTAGACTTCAGACAATTCATCCTCCCCCACTTCTTATTATGACAACATTGCCTCCAACAAGTTGCAGTTAATTAGATCACAGCTGATCTTACATTGGTTACATTTTAGTCTCCTTAATGAGACTTGGGAGATATCCTAATCCCTTGATGAGGCTTGGAAGGCATCTCATCAGCCCACACACTTACCAGCCATTCTGCAGATGCCTAAACTCATATATTCTGTGTCGACGCTCATTCACATCCTTTTCACATAATCATCATCATCACCACCGCTACCATTGTCATAATCATTTTTGTAGCACTTTCAGGTTTCCAAAGCTCTTTACAAATTTGCCTGATTTTATCCTCATGGCAATCCTGGGGAGTAAGTGCTATTATTGTCCCCATTATACATATGAAGAAACTGAGGCAAACATTTAAGTGCCTTGCCCAGAGTCACACAGTTAGTATTTGTCTGAGGCTCAGGTCTTCCTAATTCTGGGAATGCTCCATCTACTGTGCTACTTAGCTGCCTGGTCTCTGATCTATTGTACTAATTTTGTGGGTGCGTTCGTAGAGACAGCCCTACTGGCATACCCAGCATGGCTGCAGGCACAGGTTCTTAGATCTGCTTTACTAGGAAAGATAGCTGTTCAAGGGGTCAACAATCTTTTTAAATTACATTAATTAGTTCAGGGGAAAAATCAGCACCCTGCACTTGAGAGAAAATACAAGCAGAGAAATAAAGACCAGCAGACAGGGCTCTGACTGCGTGAATCAGCTATACACTTTACATACATCCCTGGATCGAGAGAGCCTTTACATCGGAGAAGTCTGGAGCTCTGAACATACAGCCACTCAGAATCTTGTCCAGGGAATCACAAGATCCTTCTCATAAATGATCCCCCCAGAACAAAATATCAACTCAGAGTATATATACACTTCTCAGAGTCAGAAGGCATCACAACCCTGGTGACTGAGTGCCTCATTAGAAATTAGCAAAAGGTGTGAAAGCCCTCCTGCAAGCAAGCCTCCCCTAAGCAAACTTCCCTTAATGGCCTCCAAATGAGGTCTATTAATGGGCAGGGAAGATCTTATATCCCATTAACATTACAGCATCTTAACTGGAGCTTTCTGTGTTGTGATTAGGGGGCTGGACTTGTACTTCTGTGTCTTGTTAGACTGCCTTTGAGAGTTTCCTCCTCCTCTTCTTCCTTTTCTTCTCCTTCCTTTTCTTCTTCTTCTTCTTCTTCTTCTTCTTCTTCTTCTTCTTCTTCTGCTTCTGCTTCTGCTTCTTCTTCTGCTTCTTCTTCTGCTTCCTCCTCCTCCTTCTCCTCCTCCTCCTCCTCCTCCCTCCCTCCAGTGTCCAATATACTACTTTGCAAATAATAGTAATAATAATTCAGTTTATCTAGAGTTTTAACATAACAGGAAATTGATAACTATTGCCAGTCTCTATCCCTTTTCAGGAACACTATGGATCACCTTTACTGCCCATCTCACCCAGTTCTAAGCACTGTGGAATACACTGGGATCCTGGTCAAATGGAGTCCACTGGGTAAAATGAAGCCTAGATGTCAGTTGTTGCCCAACATGTCTGGAGCTCTACTCCCCATGATCCAGGGACAAATCCTCTGATAGGTGTTCTGGCTAGGCTGGTGACCCCTCCCCCAACCATTGTTAGGGCAAAGCCAAGCTTCTTCTCTGAGCCTCAGTAGTTTACTCCCTGTGTAGAATGGGAAGAGGCATCCCTTCCTCTTCACCTCACTCTCCTTCCTCCTCCCTCCCACCTTCCCCCATTTCCTCTCTGCCTCCCCAGAGTACAGTGTGGCTGAGTGAGATCATGACTGGCCTGAACTGGGGCCAGGTGCTCTGTCCGTGAGGTAGCTATGACAGGGCTATTTTCAGTACTGATTTCACTAGGATTGCATTTGAGGTTAGTTAGTGGGTAGACCAAAAGCCATGGGAGGCTAGGTTTGGGGTGTGTGTGTGTGTGTGTATGTGTGTGTGTGTGTGTGTGTGTGTGTGTGTTTTAAAAAGAAAATTGAGTCTAGAGAAGCTGTTCTTTTGCTAAATGAGTATGTGATAAGAAAAGACAAGGGCTCTTCTAGCAGTGAAAGCCCCAGATTATGAGCCAGCTGCTTGTGCTGTTCCTGGGCACCTTCTGTGTTTCACCTTCTGAGACTGACTTCTCAGAGTTCCTGAAGGCCTGCCTGTTAGCTTGGCATGTCCAGCAATGGTCACTACCTTCAGGAAGTTTGTAGCATCACAGGCTGTGGCCAGGGCAGAGTTTCTGGACTGTCACCATGGCTGATTAAACAGAAACCCAGACTCTTATTTATTTCAGGTCCTCTTGCATTTGGAAGCTGTGGTGGTACTATATGCTGCCTTCAGCTGTGTGCATGTGGGCACCTAGACTAGGGCTGAACCCGCTACCCAGTTTTCACTGGATAGAGCAAATGAACTAAGACTGGGTGGTTTGGAGGTGCTCATTATTGGCTTCTCCCAATGGTTTAGGGTTCAGAGATGGGCTCTATCTCACAGAAACATTTTCCTGCCCTACTCAGTGCTTCTTATCCATGATGTTTATAGCCTTGGTGGTCTCCAGGGAATTGGTCTAACACCACATTGTAACTAAGGAAGCCAAGGGTTAGTGATGAATAGAATCAGTACCTTCCCTTCACTCCTGTCTCCACCTGGATGTCTATCCACAGGATTCTGGAGTCTAGGAGTGCCTGGAGGAATCAGCTGGATATGACTCCCCTCAAGCCAATAGATTCCCATCCAGCCAATACAACTCAATAAAGAGATGGGTAATTCTCTGTGCCCAGTGCTAATTCAGACCTGGTAGAGAGAGGCCCACAAAGTCCTATGACCATCAGTGAGACTGTTTGGGTTAGGGGGTAGAAAGGGTACAGAACTGATAGGTGGAGGGTTTTGGGGGGTGCTAAAGTCCCACATCTCTCACTAGTCCTGTTTGGGGCTATGTTACACATCGACCATCTGTATTAAGTACATGGTTGGCTGGGGGCCCAGGGACACAACTACACACATCAACAATTAAGTGGAATAAGTATTTACGGCCATTATGGCAGGCCTGCGATGGGGGCTGGATTGATTGCTTTCGATCCTGCTTACCGCTGTGAAATTGTCCCTGCTTACTCATGCTTTCTTAAAAACAGCCTCTTCCCTTTCTCCTCTTTAATAATTCAGTCTCTAATTGTCTCAAAACGCAAACTTTAAAATGCCAACTCAGGGACTTCATTCCCCTGGCTTCTATCTCTTGTTCACTCTTCTTTTGTCCCCCAATGTCTTTTCATCACTTGGTGGGAACCGTGGTGATTCCCACGCCCCTCCCCACTCACTATGTCTTCTTCCCTCTCCCTTATGAACATTTCCCAAGGAGAGACTGTGACAATCCCTTGCTCAGATTTCAGATTCTGCCTCATTCTCCCTTCAGCTACCAAAGTGATCTCCCCAAAGCACAGCTTTGTCATTCTCCCATTTAATAACCTTCAATGGCTCCCTATTACCTCCAGGATTAAATATGTAACCCTCTGCTTTTAAAGCCCTACATAAACTGCCTCTTTCCTACCTTTCTTATCCTTTACTCCTCTCCATGTTCTCTGTGATCTAGCTCTCTGGTCTCTTTGCTTTTCTTTCAACAGGATGCTCTATCTCCTGACTCTGTATTTTCATTAGATTTTTATAAGCTGTTCCCCCATGCCTGGAATGCTCTTTCTCCTCTTCATCTCATTCTTCTGGCTTCCCTGGCTTCCTTCCAGTCTCAGTTTGAATCTCACCTTCTTTAAGAAAACTTTCCTAGGCTTGTCTTCCCTTTGAGATGATCTCCATCTTAGCCAGAATATATCCCGATTGTACATAACCATTGGCCTGTTGTCTTTGCTGCCTCCTTGCCCATCGTTTTTGTCTGTGTTTGTACCCTTAGCACTTGGCATGATGCCTGGCACATAGTAGAAGCTTGGTAGAAGCTTGTTAACTTGACTGGACTTCTAGTACCCTTCTCCCCAGCTACCACTAGGTTACTTCCTGGCTGCCCCTAGAGTTCTGAGAGTAATTGAATTTAAGAGCTTAAACAAGATATCTGTGGCAGGAAGTTCTAGATCCACTTCTCTAAAGATTGAAGCTAACGGGGAAGAAAGAGCAAGAAGAGTAAAGAAACAGAACTCTTATTAATTCCTCTAAGAGGGAGAAATCCAAGTAATTCATCTCAATTCCACTTAATACAATTTAATGAATGTTTATGAAGGGTCATAAAGAGGGTTATGGTGTCCTCTATTACTACTTGTATGACCTTGAGTGAATCATTTTATCTCACTGGGTCTCAGTTTTCTCATCTCTAAAATGAATTCTAGATACCCTCCAGAGTCCCTTGCAGATGTCAGTTCATTAAAGAAAAATTAAACTTTTTTCATTTTCAATTGTTAGATATTTATATTTTTTCTCTCTCCCAACTGTCCCAACACTGAAAAAAAGGGAAAGAAAAACCTTTTTAACAAATGTGCACAATCAAGCAAAACAAATGACCATGTTGTCAATGTCCAAAAATGTGTGGCTGATAGTTAGTTCATTACCTCCCTGTCAAGAGACGGATGGCATGCTTTATTCTCAGTCCTCTGGGATTATAGTCGATCATTGCATTAGATGGAGTTCTTGAGTCTTTAAAAATTGTTCATTTTTTCAATGTTGTCATAGAATATACTGTTCTCCTGGTTTTGCTAACTTCACTCTGAATCAGCTACTATGAGTCTTCCCAGGTTTCTCTGAAATTGTCTTTCACCATTTTTGTACATTGATATTAATAAATTAGACAATAGAGAGACAGCTGAGTTATGGGAAGAAAACCCAGAAAGCCTGGATTTTGGAGTCCTGTCTCTGATGTGTGCTGAGGATGTGACGTGTTACTTACCCTCTTACTACCGCTGGCGACTCTCTAAGACTAAATTAAGGAACAGGGATTGATCTGTGTCATAGAGGGAACTTCCTCATGGTGAGTTTGCTATATCAGTGAAATCACAGGCCAAATTCCACCTCTCCAAACAGACAAACAAAAACAATCGAGCATCCAGAAAAAGGCAACCAGGATTTTTTTTAAAGCCCCCAAATTATCATTGATGACATTGATATAGCACTTTAAAGTTTGCAAGGGGGCACATAGATGGTGCAGTAGATTGAGTGCCAGGCCTGGAGTCCGGAGGATCTGAGTTCAAACTTGACCTCAGATACTAGCTGTGTGAACCTGGACAAGTCACTTAACCCTGTTTGCCTCAATTTCCTCATCTGTAAAATGAGATGCAGAAGGAAATGGCAAACCACTCCAGTATCTTTGCCAACAAAACCCCAAATTGAGTCATAAAGAGTTGGACACGACCAAAATGACTGAATGACAAAAGGTTTGCAAGCAGGCATTTATACCTTGCCTGATGTTTATAATCATTCAGGAGTAATATTTCTGTATTATGTCTTCATGGATTTTTGAATGACTTTGATGTATTGATAGGAGATACTGTATTGGAAAAGAGTCTCTTTTAAGGTGGAATTTGGCTTCCCAAATCGAATGCTTTTTCAAAATCACAAAAGATAAGCCCAGTAAAATCTTGCATTCTCTATATCTTTCACTCAGTTGTGAAGCATTAAAGGATGTGGTCCATTGTTGAATAACCCTCTTGAGAGTCTATTTGTTCCCTATAAAACCACTCCTTGAGGCTGTTGTCCTTGGTTTATCTGAAGATGACACGAATGCCTTGCCAAAGGTGTTTGCCACTGTGAACTTCAGGCCGAGTTGAAGTGGGGGGTCCCTGTAGATGGTAAGGGCCCCCAGATGCTTCTGTTTGTGGAGGAGATTATGACTTACATCAAGCCCTGGAATGTTGCAGAATCTCCTGGTGCAGGTCTCTGACTACCTAAAAGAGTCTCATCGGACACACACAGCAAATCCAAGTGGATGAAGAATTCCAATTGAACGATTTACAATGTGCATTGGGATACACAACCTATATTGTTGTTGTTCAGTTGCTTTCAGTCGTGTTTGATTCTTTGTGGCTCCATTTGGGGTTTTCTTGGCAAAGATACTGGAGTGGTTTGCCATTTCCTTCTCCAGCTCATTTTTACTCATGAGGAAACTGAGGCTAAGAGGGTTAAGTGACTTGCTCAGGGTCAGACATCCTATAGAGAATATACCTGTGATGGATGTTACAGATGGACAATAAGTTGGAGTTAGAATTAAATAGTTACTAGCCTATTAAAGCAGTGGTTCTCAACCTTTCTAATGCTGCGACTCTTTAATACTTGTATGTGGGTGTGTCTGCATGTGGGAGGACCTGCCTGGAGACAGAGGAGGTTCATAAGACCATCGGACATATATGTTTTCCAATGGTCTTAAGTGACCCCTGTGACTCCTGTGAAAGGGTCATTCGACCCTAAAGGGGTTGTGACCCACAGGTTGAGAACCACTGCTATTAAGCATCTCCTATGTGCCAAGCACTGTGCTAAGCCCTGGGCATACAAAGAAAGGGGAAAGAAAATCCCTGCCCTCAAGGAATTACAGTCTGGTGGGGGAGACAACAAGCAAGCAACTATGTACAAACTACACACGTGACAAGCAGGAAATTCTGAAAGGAGGACATTTGGAGTAAGAGGGGTTAAGTAGTGTCCTATAGGCACTAGGCTCAGTACTTTACAGATCTCTCATACGATGCTCACAGAAATCCTGTGAGGCAGGTGCTATTATTATCTCCATTTCAAAATTGAGGAGATGGAGGGAAACAGAGGTTAAGTGGTTTATCCAGGATCACACAGGCAATTTGATCCAGTCTGAGGCTGGATTTGAACTTGGGTCTTCTTGACGTCCATTGTATCACCTAGCTGCTTCCATGATAGGAAGAGGCTTCCTGCAGAAGGTGGGATTTTAGTTGGAACTTGAAGAAAGCCAGGGAAGCCAGAAGGAAGAGAGAGGAGGGAGAACATTCTAGGCATGGGGGACAAGCAGAGATAATGCCCAGACCTGAGAAATGGAGTCTCTTGTTCATGAAAGAAAGAGTCCCATGTTACTGGAGTGAAGAGTATGTGGGAGGGTATAAAGTCTAAGAAGACTGGAAAGGGGGTGAAGTGGGAGAGTTAGGTCATGAAGGGCTTTGAACATCAAACTGGAATTTTTATTTGATCCTGTGGTGAAGAGTAAAAGATATCCATCAAGAGATTGTATGACAGAAAGAGAAAGTGGGCTGGTCTAGTGGCAAGAGTGAGGGACTGGTGCTCTCAGGATATCAGGACAAAGCAAGGAAGGTCTCAGACGTATTGGGTGGACCTGCCCGTCGGATATATGAGAGAACATGGACGAGAGTTGCACAGTATGAACAGGTATATAGATGGCTTGTGATTAGCCCCATAGGAGGAACTTCCAAATGGAGGAGATCATAGATCCTTTTGAATATTAAGGTTTGCAGAGCACCTCTAAAAGATTGGGGAGGCATGTTTAGATGTAAATTGGTATGAAAAAGATCTGGGGGTATAGGTGGACTGCAAGCCAAATATGAGTGAATAGTGTGATATGGCAGTCACAAAAAGCAAATTCAATTTTGGGCTGTGTTAAAAGACGTATAACTTCCAGGAAGGAGGAGGTGATAGCCTAGAAAATTGACCACATCTGGAATATTGTGTTCAGATCTGCATATCTCATTTCAGGAGGGCCATTTGTAATCTGGAGACCATCCAGAGGAGAACAGAAAAGATGGAAGGGTCTTGAGCTCATGCCATGAGGGGGTGGTTTGACAGAACTGAGTATGTTTACCTAAAGAAAAGAAGACTCAGGGGATGTGATAACTGGCTTTAAATATTAAAGTGCTGCCATGTTGAAGAGGGATTAGATTTGTTCCATGTGTTCTCAGGGGGCCAACAGAACTAGGAGAATGGATGGAAGTTGCAAAGAAGCAGATTTGGGCTCAATATCAGAAAGATCTTACTAACAATTTGAGCTGTCCCAAAATGGAATGGGCCACCTCAGGAGGCAGAGGTACTCTGTTTCACTGGAAGTCTTCAAGCAAAGGCTGAATGACCTCTTAGGTAAATTGTAGAAAAAATTCCTTTTTAAAAATCTTACCTTAAAATTTTAATTTTTTTTAAAGTTCTGAACTGTCTCCATCTCTCCCTACCCACCCCACACTAGAGGTCACCATTTGACACAAATATATAAATATATGTAAAACTACACCATGCATACTTCTGTTTATCAGTTCTTTCTCTGGAGGTGGACAGAATCTTCCTTCATGGGTCCTTTGTAGTTGATTTGAATATTTCTAATACTCAGAATAACTTGGTCATTTGAAATTGTTCTTTGAACAATATTGCTGTCAGTACATAGTATCTCTTGGTTCTTCTGATTTCACTCTGCATTATTTCCTGCAAGTCTTTCCATGCTTTTCTGAAATCAACCAGCTCATCATTTCTTACATTCTTTGTATGGTATAGTTGGGTTGAATGGCAGCTGATGTCTCTACCAACTCTGAAATTTAATGAATTGGTGCAAAGTCCTATGCTGATTATTGAAATCATTTCTGTGCAGGTGAGAGGTAAGAATATATACATCCATTCTTTCCTCTAGGTAAGATTACCTGACTAGGCTACAAAATCGTTCTAGGGCCAATGGGAGCTCCAGTCAATCTAGCCAATGTTTCCTGAGTACCCACTATGTGTAAAACACACTATGCCAAATACTGAGGGGATAATCAATTAAATGTAACACAGCCCTTGTTGCTTCCCCTTCCTATATTGCAGGAATCTTTGTACAGGAAACTGAGCATGATGCCTTTATAGTATAAAGGGCTGAGGTTCAAGAGGATTTTCCCCAACTTTCATGAGTCTTAGGTATGTCCACAGCTAGACTACACCCCACAAGGATGTGTCTTTTGCCCTTTTTATATCAAGCAGCAATGTTATTGACAATTATAAGGATCAGGTGTATTTTCCAAATTCTTGGAAAAAATGAAATATCTTTAGTCAGGATCAGTTCAGAAGATATTTTGATGACCTGGTTTTATTCTGACTTAAGACTGATATATGGGTTATGTTCTGCTACAAACTGTAATTAATCATCTCCAGTAGGAGGAATAAATTTGTCCTTTGAGTGGTGGCACACATTTGAGAGGGATTAAGAAAGCAATCCATGGTTGTAAAATAGAATTCTGCCCTGCCCGGTCCACATTAGGAGGACTGTGTTCTGCTCTACAGGCTGGGAAAGGACCTTGAAATCATGCCATCTGAAGGTGAGTTGAAGGGTTATGTTTAGGTTTGAGGATAAGAGGCTGAGGAGGTGCATGGTAGCTGTCTGCACTCTGCAAGTTGCATCAGTCTTGGTATCCATGTACCTTCTGATCTCTCTTCACCTCTGATTGAAGGGCATCAGTAACTTCAGTATTCTCTGTCATTCTGATTGGAGGGAGGAGGGAAGATTTCTTCTCACAGCCTCCATTTAAGGAGGGTACTCAAGTCAGCCCACTCTTCATTTCCCACCAGGCTACGCTCACTTGAATTTTTCCATCATTCCTCCAAGAATTTGATTGACAAGAATCTTATCTTGCAAGATTGCCTCAGCCTCGGTCCTCAACACATCATCAGTAGCCTCAATATTTTCTGCCTCCCTGATTGGAGGTCAGGCACAAAGAGCTCCTCCCAAAGTTTCTGTTTAAGGTGAGGCACTCTGGCCAGCCCTGTCTTCATTTCTCAACCAGCTACATACACTCCTTTCCTTGGACTTCTTTACCAAGTGTACCCTGCCCCTTTCTCCCTTAAGATTGTAAATTCCTTGAGGGTAGGGATTCTTTCTTTTTCATTTTTGTATTCTTTGCACTTAGAATAGGGACTAACAAATAGTAGGCGCTTGTTCAGTTATTTTCCAGTCATATCCAACTTTCTGTGACCCCATTTGGACTTTTCTTGGCAAAGATGATGGAGTGGTTTGCTGTTT
This sequence comes from Pseudochirops cupreus, assembly GCA_028627135.1. Classification (NCBI taxonomy): domain Eukaryota; kingdom Metazoa; phylum Chordata; class Mammalia; order Diprotodontia; family Pseudocheiridae; genus Pseudochirops; species Pseudochirops cupreus. The sequence goes on along the minus strand of CM053581.1, from coordinate 122,396,554 downwards.
CTTTCTCCAGTTCATTTTACACATGAGGAAAGGAGGCAAACAGGGTTAAGTGACTTGCCCAGAGTCATACAGCTAGTAAGTATCTAAGGTCAGATTTGGACTCAGGAAGATGAGTGTTCTTAACTTCAGGCCAGGTACTCTATCCACTGTGCCATCTAGGTGCCCATACATAGTAGCATAGTTGTTGTTGAGTTGTTTCAGTCATATCATATCTTTGTGATCCCACTTGGGGTTTTCTTGTCAAAGATACAGAAGTAGTTTGCCATTTCCTTCTCCAGCTCATTTTAACAGATGAGGAAACTGAGGCAAATAGGGTTAAGTGATTTGATGAGGGTCACACAACTAGGAAGTGTCTGAGGTCAGATCTGAACTCATTAAGATGAGTCTTCCTGATTCTAAGCCCTCTATCCATTACACCACCTAGCTGCCCCTAGTAGTCACTTAATACATATTCATTGAAAGTCTTTAAGGATTTGAAGAGTTGTCCCATAGAAGAGGGATCACATTTCTTATGTATTGTCCTAGAGGGTAAAACTAGGAAGAAACTTGATGTAAAGAAGTTTTAAAACTGTCCAAAAGTGGAATGGACTCTTTGGGGAGTACTGGGTATCTATTGCTGGAGGTCTTCATGCAAAGTTTGGTAGACTGCTTGTTGGGGGTGTTATAGAAAAGATTCTTGCTCAGGTGTGGGTTGATCTAGAAGGCGTCTGAGGTACTTTGCAGTTGAACCACAAGAGTTTTCTTTTTTTAATTTTCAGTAACCTTTTGGGGACAGATCTCATGACATCTGTCTTATCAGCACCAAGTTCTAATAACTGAGCCGAATAAATGAAACCCTGGATGTCTCTGAGTAACTTCTTGGCGCCCATGGAGACATCTTCCCAACTGCTGAATTCTTTGTTTAACATTTCATATTCTAAGTGCCATATCCAGCTGATGCAGGACTTCTCCAACAATTTATAATAAATACAACTCTCTTAGCTTTATCTCATTAGATGCATGAGTGCCAGAGGAGGCTTAGTGAAATAAGAATCTAGCATCAAATATCCAGGATGGAATTTTCCCAAGTCACTCTTAGAACCTTGCCTTGAGTTTAACTAAAGAAATACTTCTTTAAGTATGGTGTAATAGGAAGAATACTTTGAGAAAAAAAAAAGAAGAGGAAAGAAAAAAAAGAAAAAGTATTAGATTTGGAGGCAAAAAAGCATGGGTTTAATTCCTACTTATACCACTGACCGTGTATGTGATGTTGCATGAAAAATTTAAGTCTCAGTGATCTCATCTGTAAAATGGGGATAATGATACTTATGATATCTATCTCACAGGATTGCTGTGAGGATCAAATGGGGCAATACATATGAAAGTACTTGGTAACCTGAAAGCTCTTCTGAAATGTGATCTGCTACTACTCCCACCTACTAACAACATGTATTTAACCTTAAAGTACTTTGGTTCTAATGCCTGGTTCTGAATGCCACAAGGAGCTTACTTTGCTCTTAGCCAACCAGCAATCTTTCCTGAACACTCATTGGGTGCACAGTCTTATATTCGATTCTGTGGTGGAACAGGATTAAAAGCAGGAGAGTCAATAAATGTTTATTAAATGCATGCTATGTGCCAGGCACTGAGGATACAGAAAGAGGCAGAAGACAGTCCCTGCCCTCGAGGAGCTTACAATCTAATGGATGAGACAACAAGCAAACAAGAACGCACAAACAAGCATGTGCAGGATAAACAGGAAATAATTAACATAAAGAACACTCTGGGATTCAGAGGAGCTGGGAAAGCCTCCCTTTAGACAATGAACTTTTAGGTACAGCTAAGTGGTGCAGTGAATAGAGCACCAGCTCTGGAGTCAGGAGGACCTGAGTTCAAATCCAGCCTCAGACACTTAACACACTTACTTAGCTGTGTGACCTTGGGCAAGTCACTTAACCCCAATTGCCTCGCCTTCCCCCTCTCCAAAAAAATTTTAAAAAGAAGATGAGCTTTTAGCTGAGACTCTAAGGAAGCCAGAGAAGCCAGAAGGTAGTGATAAGGAAGGAGAGCATTCCAGGCCTGGGGGACAGCCAGAGACAATTCCAGGAGCAAAGAGGTGGTGTGTCTTGTCTGTGTAAGAGTCCCAAGGCCAGTGTCACTGAATTAGGTATAAAAGGACTGGAAGGGTGGGGGCTAGGTTATGAAGGGACACACAGTCTTGAGTCACTTCAAGTATTGTATATCAGGAAGACCACTGATCTTGAAATCAGGAGATCAGGATTTGAATTCTGGCTCTGACACTTGCTGTGTTGCACCAGACAAGTCGCTTTACTTCTCCATGGCTGAATTGCTTCATCTATAAGATGGCCATAATAATACTAACTCTCTCTCCTTCTCTGGATTGTTATAAAGACCCTACTTGGAAAACAAAATGTTAAAGTATTTTATAAATGATTACCTTCCTTGAAGAAATTTTACTATAACATAGGCACATAAGATAGACACGTGCCCAATGGTCAAATGCTTAAATAAAATTTAAATACTTAAAAAGTATTTTTAAGTATCTAAAACAATGAAAAAGAACGCTTTAAATGCATAAGGAAAGAGCCGTCTCCCTGAGTGCTGAAGAAATGAATAAGGCATTTATTTTGTACAAGACCTTTTCAATTTCATGTAATCAGAATTGCCCATTTTATTTTCTATGATTGTCTTTGTTTCGTGGTTGGTTACAAATTCTTCCCCATTCTATAACCGTGAAAGATACTTCCTTTGCTGGTATTCTATTTTTCTTATGATATGATGTATAAGTCATTGATCCATTTGGAGTTTATCTCAGTATTTGGTGTAGGATGTTTGTCTAAACCTGATTTCTGAAAGCCTGCTTTCCAGTTTTCCAAGCAATCGTTGAATCGTGAGCTCTTACCCTAGTAACATGTGCTTATCATGCTGCTTGCTTCTGCATGGTGTGTCCATATCCACCATCTACTAATTAAGTATTCTGGTTTTTAACCAGTACGATACAGTTCTGATGATTATTGCTTGGAGCAGAGATTGAGATCTAGTGCTGTTAGTAGGCCCCTCACATTTCTATGAAATTCTTGACTTTTTGTTCCTCCAGATGAATTTTTAATATTGTTTTTTCTAGCTCCACAAAATAATCCTTCAGAAGTTTGATTAGTATAGCACTGAGTAAGTAAATTATTGGTAGAATTGTCATTTTTATTATATCGGCCAGGCCAACCATGAGAAATTAATATCTATTCAATTATTTAGATCTGTTTTTATTTCTGCAAAGAGTACTTTGTAGTTGCATTCATATGGTTCCCATTTGTACCTTGGTAAGTTAATTCTCCAATATTTTATATTTTCTGTAGTTATTTTGGATAAATTTTCACTACCTCTTCCTTGAGTCTCATTTTTCTTATCTATAAAATAATAATGATAAAAATATTTGTAGTAGTTAACTCACAGGTTTATTGTGATATGATATTCTTATTATTTAAGTTATTGGTGATTCTATCTTCTCCTTTTAATAGACTGTAGGATCCAGGGGGGCAAGGACTGTTTTATCTAACAGGGATGGGGAACCTGTGACCTCAAAGCCACATGTGGTAGCACTTCTAGGTCCTTGGGTGAGGCCTTTTGACCGAATCCAAGTTTTACAGAACAAATCCTTTTATTAAGGATTTCAACAATTGTTCTCCACCCCTGACAAAGAAATACTTTGTATTTCTCCTATTGTTCCTACACAATGCAGTAGGAACTTAATAAGTGTTTATTGGGTTATATATATATTCCAGTCAAAGTCTATGCCCAGAAAGTTCCACCTGCCAAGCCAAAGCAAGGCTTTTAAAGATGTGTGGGCACAGTGTTTTGAGAAAGGAAAGCCTGCTTCTTTCTTTGTTCTTGTTTCTTTTGTGTGTGTGTGTGTGTGTGTGTTTTTTGGAGGGGGGAAGGTAGAGCAATTGGGGTTGACTTGCCAAAGATCACATGGCTAATTTTGTGTTAAATGTCTGAGGCCGAATTTGAACTCAGGTCCTCCTGACTCCAGGGCCAGTACTCTATTCACTGTGCCACCTAGCTGCCCTTGTCCTTGTTTCTTAATCTTGTTACCACAGTCAAGAGAAGGGGCTGGGCAGTGAGAAGACAAGAAATTTGTTAGGTACAGAGGAGTCTTTTTAAAGGACCTGAAAACCCTTGATCAGGATCCATTCAGTTTAGAGCTAGAAGAAACCTCAGAGAGACCACATAGTCCAAGCCCCTCATTTTATGGATGAGGAAAATGAAGCCCTTAGAGGTGGTGACTTAGCTAAAGTCTTACAAATATTCAGTAACAGATGCCAGAACCTACAACTTCTGACTCCAAATCTAGCATTCTTTTCATCAGACCATGCTACCTTTGCTTGGTACCAGAGAGGAGCAAGGGCTCTTAGAGATTTCTAAGCTAGGAGGGTTTTGATAATAATTTTTAAAACTGGAATATACTTTACCTGTCCTCTCTGATTTGATCCTCACAACAACTTTGAGGGGCAGGTGCTGTTGTCACCTTCATTTTGAGGTCAAATGTTTTGCCTGAGGTCACACAGTTTTGGTCATGGAGAAACTACATCCAACATCATCCACTGTGATACCCAGATGATGGAAACAGTGCTTGAGGAAGTTCATGGTGGGCTTTTCTCAGGGTTTGGTTGGGAATTCTTGGGCAGTACAGGCTTAGAAATAGGGAGGCTGGAGGCAGAGAGACTGGCCAAGAGCTTTTTTTCTTTTCAGTAATCTGAGCAAGAAGAGTTGTTGACCTGTTTTAGAACTGTGGGAAAAGGAAGGGACAGATCCTGAGGACTGCTTTTAAATTCAAGTCCAAAAACCATTTCTTTTCTTTTCTTTTTTAATTTTGTTTTGGAGGCAATTGGGATCAAGTGACTTGCTTAGGGTCATTCATTGATCACCCACTATGTCCCAGGGATTGCACAAAGCACTGAGTATACACAGACAAAAAGGAAGCTCCTCCAAGGAGCTTACATTCCATTGAGGGAGATTACATGCACATAGGTGAGTAAATACAAAATTACATAAAATGAATGCAAAGTAATTTGGAGGGTTGCAGGTACTGACAATTCAAGGGAATTGGGAATGTTCTCTTGTGGGAAGAGGTACCTTATCTGAGCTTTGAAGGGAGATAAAGATTTTAAGAGGTGCACATGAGGTAGACTAGGCAGGCAGGACAGCTTGTGCAACAGTGTGAAAATGGGAGATAGAATATTATTCATGAGGATAATAAGAATGGCTGACTGGAACCCAGAAGGTCTGGGAGAAAGGGGAAAGGGTCACAGAATGTGAAAGATAGAAGAGGACTCAGATCCCACTTACTCTGATCTGTTCCTCAACAGGAATTCCATCTATACCATGCTGTACAAGTGGTCATCCAGGTGACTCAGAGAATTGAAAATTGGGGGTCCTGGAGGAAAATAGCACCACATCCTCATAGGGAAGAAGGGTGTGGTCATGGTGAGGACTGGGAGGCCAATTATAATCTCTGGTTGAGGGACCTTGTTGGGAAAAATTAATTCCTTGCTATTTTGCAAGATGGCTGATGGCCTGAATGACAACTGAGAAAGAGAGAAACAAGGAACCACTGCTTGTTAAGTGCTGACTCTGGCAGATAGCCACAGAAACAGACGGTGGGAAACATTGTCATCAAGCTCTCAACTGAGAAGTCATAAACAAGAGCTGGGACTGATTGAGTGTAACAGAGAAGTCATTAAGAAGTGCTGATCGAGGGACATTTGGGGATGTATCTCCTTTTGAGTGACCAATGAAATTAGACTTAAGTACAAAGAAAGGCAATTTATAGAAGGGATAATTACATAAAAACAAGTGAAGTGGGCTAGACCATGTCTAGAGATGCCTGTTGGCCTGGAGGATTGATAATTAGTGAATGAAAGGTGTTAGGCTGTTTCCTTGTTCCATTTTCCTTTTTCTTCTTACTCCGAAGCATCCGACAAAGTTCTGAACTGGGGTTCGAGGCTCGAAAGAGCCAGAGGTGCTTCCCTGTAATGTCCAACTCTGCACAGGGTCAAAAACTGCCAGGTAGACTGAAATTGAAAGAGTCAGCGGCCAAAAGGTTGATGAATTTTTCTATGTTCTTTGCCTACAGTAACCCCTTCATAGATACTTGTTGAATTGAATAGAACTGAACTGAATTTAGGAGAGAAGAAAACAAACTCAATAAATGTGGACTGGCAAATGCTGACATAGTGTGCAATGGAAAAAGTTGGGAGTCCTAGCGAATCACCTGAATAGTATCTAGCCAGGGTTTCATGATACACAATTTTCTTTTTTAAAGCATACATGGCACATAATTACATAAATAACTTATGGGAACAATGAGACCATCCGCCATTATCCTTAGCAACTGGTCAGAGCCCCAGTAGTTTTTCTTTCAACCACGGCAACTGAAGAGAGAAGTGTAGAACTTGAAAGACCAGAGAAGAACAAGGAACCATGGGAGGAAGTGAGCTTTATGATGAAAATCATAGAACTTGGAGGTTAATTAGCATGGGAGAAGAGAAAGCGAAGGGACAATGCACCTACTAACTGTGTAACACTGTCTAGGTAGTATCTCACCTCTATGACATGAGGATGGAGGTATCTTGTATATGATTTTTCCTTTGGGACTTTGGTTTGTTTTTCTTTTACTTAGAGTCTGACTTCCTTTCTGTGATCTTTTCCTTTGGTTCTGGTTCTTCTTATTTCACTGGGCATCAATTCATATGAATTTCCCCACATTTATTTGAATTCCTCATAGTCTTACTTCGTACTGCACAGTAACATTCACACACCATAGATTTTCCAGCATTACTCAATCTACTGTTCTTTGGGGAATCATGTCTCCCTTCCTATGTTCCATGCCAATTCCTAGTGCCAATGTATAATTGAGAAAGGAATGGAGTAAAAATAAATGATCTTGTCCCATACTTGCAGTGCCTGGTTTAGTATCATGGGCTAACTAACCCTGTTCTCATCTAACTAACACCTTGAGTTGGGCCTGCAGCATGGATAGCTACTGTACTGCCTGCCCCTAGGGGAAACTCAGTGCTTGCTTCTCCCCCTGCATCTTCCAACTTGACTCCCACTTCCTTTTTGTTTCAAAGCTTTTGATCCCTCTGGTCCTTACCATTGATTTCCAGATTCAGAGGACCATATGTTGGTTACATTTCTAACTGTTTCCCCAGGTTCAGTTTGAGGAGACATGGTTCTTATTACTCCCTCTACCCTACCACACACACACACACACACACACACACACACACACACACACACACACACACAGTCATAGAAAATGGCAGAGGCTGGAAGGGACCTTTGAGGACATCTAGTTCAACTTCCTCATTTTAAAGATGAGGAAACTAAGTCTCAGAGAGATTAAGTGAGCCAAGGATCGATCATGCTAGTAGTAAGTATAACAGGCAGATTGTTTTATTTTAATCCCATATAATCCTTCAGGATCTTATAAATAATAACAGACATAATCTTCGCCAACAGGACATTTCATCACACTTCTCTCCAAGTCATAAAGATCTGGACAACCCTAGGACCTCCATGAAGTACAGGTTTGGATTAAAGTGATACCAGAAGACATACTTTGAGAGGTTGTGAGCTAGATAAAACATTTATTAAGTGCTTATCAGGAATTATATATATATATATATATGTATATATATATATATATATTTTGCTTTTATTTTGGAGGGCAGTTGGGGTTAAGTGACTTGCCCAAGGCCACATGGCTAGTTTTTTTGTGTTAAGTAGATTATCTGAGGCCACATTTGAACCCAGGTCCTCCTGACTCCAGGGCCGGTGCTCTATTCACTGTGCCACTTAGCCACTCCCTTACCAGGAATTGTGCTAAATGCTGGGGATACAAATACAAACATGATCCTGACCTTCAGGAGCTTACATTCTAATGGGGAAAGATAAGATATAAAAGGGAACTGGAAGCTGAAGAGGCTGGAGATGGAAAGAAGTAGAAATGGCTCAGAAACCTGGCAAGATAAGGAGAAAGCTCATCTATAGCTAGAACTCAGGGGAGGTCTGGAGGTGTTATCTAAGGTTCCTGGGTGGGAGTGGGGGCGATATAGGGATGATGACTGGAGTAGATGCAGGATAGAGTCAAGGTAGCATGCCACAGAGGGGACAGCATCAGGAAATCTGGGTCTGACTCCTTCTGACATTTATTAGCTATGTGATCATGGACATGACATTTACCCTTTTGAAATCTTAGTTTTCTTATCTGTAAAATGGGACTTATGATACTACCTATCTCACAGGGTCAAATGTGAGTAGAGTGCTGAGCAAATTTAAATACCCCATATATACATGTGAGTTATCACTTGAACTATAATCGCTAAGGTGGGAAGAGATGGAAAGGGATATTTTAGGACCTGGCTCATTCTCGAAATCTGGGTAAACCCATGGGAGCTGGGACAGAGAGAGAGAGAGAGAGAGAGAGAGAGAGAGAGAGAGAGAGAGAGAGAGAAAGGGAGAGATTTAAAAAGTCCTTCCAAGTCCCCCCCTCCCCCTGCTTTTTTTTTTTTGCAATCATGTAAAACATTATTTTGTGAATGAAGACTTAAACAAAAAAGAAAGGAAGGAAGGAAGAAAAAGAAAGTAAGGAAGGAAGAAAAAGAGAAAAATATTATGCTTCTGTATATATTCAGACAACATCAGTTCTTCCTCTAGAGGTTGCCAACATTTTTCATCGTGAGTCCTTTGGGATTGTCTTTTTCCAAGTCCTTTTTAAATGACTCAAGAAACGTTCTTTATACACAACTTGACTTCTTGGCGGTTTGATCTCTTTATCTTCATCCATAATACTTTGAATATATCTAATCTCAGAAACTAAGCAGGGTCAGGCTGGCTAGTAAGTATTTCTTGGATGGGAGACCCACCTGGGAGTACTGAGTACTGTAGTCTTTTCCTTGAGAAGTAGCATGGTACTGAACTTGGGAGTTAGGAAGACCTTGGTTCAAATCCTACCTCATACATTTATTGTCTCTATGACCCTGGGCAAGTCATTCAACTTCATTATGCCTCAGTTTTCTCACCTGTAAAATGAAAGGGTTGGGTTTTATGGCCTCTAAAGTCCCTTCCAGACCTAAATCATGGTAATTATTACAGTTCCCTGGTAATCGACCAATAAGCATTTATTAACTATATACTATGTGCCAAGCATTGGCAGCTAGGTGGCACAGTAGGTAGAACATCAGGCTTGGAGTCAGGAAGACCTGAATTCAAATCTGACCTCAGACACTTATTAACTGTGTGACTTTGGGCAAGTCATTTTAACCTTATTTACCTCAGTTTCCTCATCTCCTTTAAAATGAACAGGAAAAGGAAATGGTAATCCATTTCAGTATCTTTGCCAAGAAAACCCCAAATCAGGTCACAAAAAGTTAGATGTTACTGAAATAAATGAACAACGAGAACATCCACAATATGTGCCAGGCATTATAAAAGGTTCTGGGTATACAAAGACAAAAATAATAATCCTTACTTTCAATGAATTTATAATCTATTGATTATAATAAGCTATTACTATGAATTCACATTACTGTTGGTCTTTAAAGTTTGTAAAATGTTTTCTTCACAATAATCATCAGTGCTAGGTGGTAGTATTTTTCCAGCTGAAAAATGTACTCTTTTCTCAAGTTTTCTTAGAGCTCTTTAGTCTGGATCTCCATTTTTGCCCCCATTGCATCTGACCTTCTATTATACTTCTCTGTGTTTCTTTTATATCCCCACTAATAAAAAGTAAACTCCCTGAGGGCAGGACTTGTGCCATTTTCTTTGTATTTCAGTACCTAGCATGGAAGCCTTATGCTGAATAGGAGCTCCATAAATATTTGTTGACTGTTTGAATAATGAAACCCCATTTTGTGAATGAGGAAACTGGTGGTCAGAAAGGCTAAATCACTTATCCAAGATGGCACTGCTGATAAATGAAGGTCTCTAGGCAAGACTGAACCACCATCTGCCCACCATATTGTGGAGGGAGTTCTTGTTCTAGTTATGAACTAGATGACCACCGAGGACCTTTACAACTCTCAAATTCTGTTTCTATGATGTAGTAGATCTGGAATTTGACAATCCAAGTCTGTTCTCCAAATCTAGTTAGTGGTTTTTCTATCCCACCATATTGCCTCTGTGGATGTGTTGTGGGTTTCATGCTCTTGAGGGGATCTGGGTTTTCAATCTGAGTTAGGTCTTCCTGATCAGATTTTGACTTTGTTGATGAAAATAGTGGAATAATTCAACTAGGGAATAGCTGCTTCCATCCTGAAGGCTTTGTTGGGAAGGAGTCCAACCTACTATCTTCTCCTTTGCTTTCAGGATAATTGAGGGGAACAGGGGAACATGAAATAGTAGAAGAAACCTTTTAAAGCTCCATTCTGATGGGGAGTGGAACAACTTGTTCAAATCTTTTCCAGAAGTCAGCTGGAGAACTTGAAATTATGGTGACTTAAGTAACAATCCATATTGTTGTAGAAACAGCCTTGAACTTGGAGTCAGAAACAATGACAGATGAAGATACTCTGGGGCCTCTAAGTAGGAAGTTTGTTGATGTTTTTTGTTGCTAGCTACAATATAACACTGAAAAATCTTTAAAATATGTGCAGCAATCCTTTTAAACATGGAAGTTATTCTGTTACTTTGTTTACAAGCTATTTCTCACACCTCAAAGTCCTACTGTGGTGCCTTCAAACACTATCCAGTCCAACCTTCTCATTTTACAGATTGGAAAACTGAGACAAAAGGTGATTGATTCAGTGCTTTTCCCAAGGTCATATTAGGTGCAAAGAATCAGAAATGAGATTTGAACACAAGTTCTCCCATTCTAGAGAAAGGGATTTCACCATTATACTGCGGTACTGAAATAACTTTTTCTAAATTGTATCTTCACATGGGTATTAGGGGATGCTCATTCCCCTAGAGAGTATTATTGTGGGGTGATGGGGAAAAGATAGGCCTTGGTAGAGGGATGTCATGTGATAGAACCTTGGGGATGGTGTGGGCTGCTGAAGAGCAACAGCCAGGTGTGGAGGCTATGGTCATTGTGGAAAGGGAATTCCCTAGATGTTGGTGCCTTGGGGCAGGGAGGGCTCAGATCTGCCTCAGCAGAAGAAGAACAAATAATGCAAACATGGACCCTTGAAATGTAATAAAGACTTGTGAATTTGTAAAAGAACTAGATTCAGAAAATACAAAAAGTGTATTATCAAGTTATTGAAATAATCATAAATATAAAATCAAAGACAAAGAATTTGAAAGTTGACAATCATTCAATAAAATATTAACAAAATTATGTAATATTTTTTCTAAATAATATGAAAATAATCTCATGAATTAACTCTCATAACACTGGGGGCTCCATACCTTGAAGGAATGGGTCAGACAGAACAGGGGAAGCCCTTCTTTGATCTCAGCTATGTGAGAACTCCCTCCAATCGTTCAGATTGTACCCTCCCCATTCTCTCTCTCATCCTGTGTGATTCTTGTCCAGTTTTTCCTGTATATCTTCCATGGGGGGTGGTCAGAGGTTCATCTAATATCCAGCCTTCTTCCAGATCCCTTGGCAACATGTAGACACCAACAGAGCATGTGGAGTTTCTCTTTTGTTATCCTTTGCTCTCACTACATGACTAGCCCAACTTCATTTATTTTCTCTGATTCCACCCTTTATGATTCTTTTCTACAACTCTTGGTTGATAATGACAGCCCACTTATGGCTACCATACACCTCTCCATTGTCCTTTGAGTGACTTTCCACTTTTATTCTTTGGAGACTGTGGAATCCCATGACTCATAGCCATATGAGAGTAGTCAGCAACACTGGAAGAATATTGTTGTTATAAAGGTTATTGGGTTATAAGGTCATTAAAAGGTTAATTTAAAAGTTATAAAGTCATTAAAAAGCACCGCACAATTGCCCCAAAGATAATCCAGTCCTCTCTCTTCTTCCTGTTCAATTATGGACCCAACTCATTGTCCAAATCCAGTGTCTGTCCAAGATATTTTATGAATCAGTGGACCAACTCTATGAATTTTCTCTCTACTGCGTATCACAATCCAGACTACAGACATTCTTCATCCACTTAGTTTTTCTAAGGTGAATAGTCAAGCTGGACTCTTTTTAAGAGATTAATTAATAATTAATTAACTGAGATGTTAATTAAAAGGTTCTGCAGTTGTTACAGGATTAGATATCAGCACAGGGTCTCATTAATTTATAGGCAATTCCTTTTCCATTTTAATTTCTTTTGTGGACATCTTCCATGATAGACACAAACACCCTGTGAGCATATATCTCCTATCTTGTATAATTTTAACATATGCCAGGGAGAAGCCTGGGGGAAAGCCTTTAAGGCATTCTTTTACTATTCATATCAAACATAACAGTAATAATAAGGAATGCTTCATGAATTTGTGTGTCATGTGGGGCCATCACCAGTCATCCTGACCTAGGTCTTGCCACTGGACTCTGATGGCTCTGGAGGAGAGTGAGGCAGAGCCCTGTCCTCACTTAAACCCTCACTTGCAAGTTAAGACATCACCCTCCTGACATCACTGGTCCTCTTGGAGGATGAAGGACGAACAACAACAACAGCAATAATAATAATAGATGATGTTTGTATGATAGCTCAGACTTTATAGAGTTCTTTTCTATGCATCAGCTCATCTGTGCCCCATGACAGCTGTGGAGGAAGGTACTACAGGCATTAGTATCATCCTATTTTATAGGTGAAGAAACTGAAACTCAGGAGAGACTGAATAACTTGACTACAGTCATGCAGCTAGTTAAGTTTAGGAGGCAGGATTCAGACCTAGGTCTCTTCTGACTCATTAGAGGCAACTTGGTGGTGTAGGGGATAGAGGACTAGTTTGGGAGACTGAGTTCAAATCTGGCCTCAGACATGAACTAGTTGTGTGACCCTGGTCAAGTCACTTAACCGTTATTTGCCTCAGTTTCCTCAATTGGATAATACTTGCATTGGATAATAATTGCATTGGATAATAATTGCATCTACCTAGCAAGGTTGTTGTAAGGATCAAATGAGACAATGTTCCCCCGTGCTACTATCTGCATTGCTGCAAATCATTGTTAAAATTCCCAGGTTAGTGTTAAGCCCAGACCAGGGTCTGAGGCAGTGATGTCAGTTCAGGCTTGTTGGTGGAGGAAGAGACTGTGGATGTACAGATAATGGTATTTTCAGTCCATCTTTGGTCCAGAGGGCCTGGGCTAGGACAGAAATAGAGCCAAGGCTTCAGTGTCTTGTTGTGATACTAAGGACAAAAATGTAATCAATATATAAACCAATGGTTTTAAAGCCTGTGCTATGCAATCAATCAGTCAATCAGTTAACAAATATTTATTGTTGTTGCTCAGTCCTTTCAATAGTGTCAGTTTCTCTTTGTGACCCCATTTGGCATTTTCTTGGTAAAGATACTAGAATGGTTTGCCATTTACTTCTGCAGCTCATTTTACAGATGAGGAAACTGAGGCAAACAGGGTTAAGTGATTTACCCAGGGTCACACAGTTAGTAAATGTCTGGGGCTGAATTTGAACTCAGGATTTCAGGTGAGCTGAGCTGAGCCGCTGCTTGACTTAGCTACCTCAAGGTAAATTATACAAGGCAATGTGATATAAAGCTAAGTTGCAGAATAGTCCTATAGGAGGCCAGAGGAGGGGAAGAGCAATGAGGATGGTTATCAGGGAAGACTTCATGGAGGCCAGAGTGGAGCTAGACTTTGAAGCTTGAGTTGTATCTGATAGCAAAGGGAGAAGGAGTGAAGGAATCCTTCAAACCAACTTCATGGGAGGGAAGGAGCAAGAACAAAGTCATCTTCAGTGAGATTGCCCCCTTTTTTGTGCCTCCAACCTGGCATAGAGGGAGTGCCATTCATCCAGCTGTCTTTTCCTGGTCCTGATCCTCCTCTACCTCTGCAGCATTTGACACTACTGATTGATCATCACTGGCTTCTAGATACTCTCTTCTCTCCTGATTTTCTTTCTATCTTTCTTACCGTTTCTTATCACTCTCCTTAACTGGCTCTTCCTCCATCCTGAGCCCTTTTCTTTCTACATTATCTTGTCTGGTGATCTCACTTCCTCACATGGCAGCTAGGTGGTACAGTGGATAGAATTCTGGGCTTAGAGTCAGTAAGAACTGAGCTCTAATCCAGTTATATTTATTAAATATGAGACCCTGGGCAAGTCACTTAACCTCTGTCTGCCTCAGGTTCCTCAGCTGTAAAATAGGTGAATATAATAGCACCTATTTCCCAGGCTTGTCGTAAGGATCAAATGAGATAATACTTGCAAAGTGTTTAGCACAGTGCCTGGTACATAGTAGGCACTTAAATCCTTCCTTGCCTCCCTCTTTCCTTCCCTCCCTATTTCCCTTCCCCCTTCTTCTCCTTCTTCATCCCCTCCCTCCCTCCCTCTTTCCTTCCTTCCTTCCTTCCTCCCTTTTTTTCCTCAGCTCCAAGATCTCTGCTTCTAGTCTATCTCAAGCACATATGTAACAACTCCCCTCACCCTTCCATCAGTTCAGCTGAATTTGTCTCAGGTGCTGGAATTTCTAGTTGCAGCTCTGCCTGGGGCTAATGCTACAAGGGGTCTCTGATTGTTAGACAAAGAAGGGAAATCAGGAGATGACTGAGTGCCTTCAAAGGGCTGACCAGTGGTTAGGGTGACTGCTCTGTCCAGCAAGAGGTTTGTTTCCTACTAAGGAGGCTGACCGCTGATTTCTGGCTCTAGACCCTCAGTGGGTGAGTCTCCTGTAACAGCTAAAGAAGTGGGTGGAGAAGAGAGAGCATCTCAACTTTATCTGAGATGCCTAGGACCCCGGCAGGCAGGCAGGGAAGCCTGCTAGCAAGGCAGCCGGCTCCAGTCCATTAAGCCAATTGGCTGGGGCTGCTAATGCAGAGTGGGCTTTCTGTTCTCCGAGCTATTATCCATTTAAGCATCTTTAATATTTTACAGTGCACAACAAGGGAATCAATGTCCTGTTTATAGCTCAGTGTTTATGGCAGTCACTGACAATCCAAGGCTAGAGAGGAAATTGAGGCAGCAAGCACAGAGTGGGAAGGAGGTGACCTCCTTTGGGACCAATGACCCATCCCCACCAGAAGTCAGAAGGCTTGACCTTTTGTGAAGAGCAACTGCCAAGTGCTGATCAACTGTTAATGGCCCTTTATCTGTGGGATGAGGAAGGAGATCCTTGCCCTCAGAAAAGAACCCAGAACAGCTCCCTGTACAGATTACTGTGGATTCCACCAATTTGGATATGATGGTAATTTGCTTTGGAATGAGGCTGACTTGGCTCCATGTGTGGAGCTGAAAGGCTTGCTAAGGAAATGAACTGAGCAAATAAGATTGTAGGGGGCATATTTAAGCTACTTAATAAGCCATTTTAAGGATTTCAGCACTTCAGTGGGTTTAACTTTAACAAATATTATTACTTATTTCCTTATTCACCAGCTGGACCTCTGATTAGGAATATCATTGTTTTAATCTATCAGTAAATATTTGCTGGGGGTGGGGAAGGAAATAAGCATTTTATATGGCACCTACTATGTGCAAGGCATTGTGCCAAGCACTTTACAAATACGCTCTCATTTAATCCTCACAGCAACCCCATGAGATTGGTGCTGTTATTATCCCCATTTTGCCACTGAGGAAACTGAGGTAAATGAGGAAGTGAAGCGATGTGCCCAGGGTCACAAAGCTAGTGTCTAAGGCTGGATTTGAACTCAGGTCTTCCTGACTAGAGGTCTAGTGTTCTATCCACTGAACCACCTAGCTATCCAAAAGGGAGGCAGTCTGATGTATTGGAAAAAAGGACTTGACTGGCCAGCTGAAAGATCTGTATTCTAGCCCAGGGTCTGTAACCAGCTCTGTGACCATGGACAAACCATTTCAGCAATTCATTTATACTCTAGAGACGTTTCTTGAGCAATCTCTATTAATAGGGTATTGAGAGGAATAAAAATGACAAAAATGAGAAAATAGTCCCTGCTCTCAAAAAGTTTACATTCTACTAAGGGATATATATAGGATGAGTAAAGATCAGTATTAGATAATCTGGGGAGGGCAGAGAGAGAGAGAAAGCTAACAGCTAGGACAGGGGCTCTTAATCTGTTTTATGTCATGGCCCCCTTCAGCAGTCTAGTGGAGCCTAGGGACCCTTTCTCAGAATCTTCTTTTTAAATGTGTAAAATAAAGAACATAGGATTATAAAGGAAACTGATTATGCTGAAATAGGATTGCCAAAGTAAAATTCCGAGATTGTGAGTGCCAGGTTAAGAACCCTTGAACTAGAAGGATCATGAAAAGCTTCGAGTAGGTGGTGGTGGGTGAGCAGGGCCTTAAAGGGGATTCTGAGAGGTGGGGATGAGGGGGAACATGCATTCAGGTATCAGGGAAAGCCCCTGCAAAGAAATGGATATGGGAGTTAGAATAGCACATTTGGGGAATAGTGAGTGGGTTGGTTTGACCGGATCATGCAATGTGTGGAGGGGAAGAATATGAAATAAGTGTGGGAGGGCAGGGGAGAGCCACATTGTAAGGGGCTTGGACAATGCCATGACGAGAACATATTTGGTCCTAGGGACAAGAGGGACCCAGTCAAAATTCTTGAGCAGGGACCTGTGTGTGTTTTAGGGAGATTGTTTTGGCAGCTATGCGGAGGATGTGTTAGAGAAGGGAGAGAATGGGGGGAGGGAATATGGCACCTACTATGTGCTAGGCACTGTGGAAGCACTTTACAAAGATGATCTCATTCGATCTGCACAATAACCCTGGGAGGTAGGCTATTATCATCCTCATGTTACAGTTAAGGAAATGGAAGCAAAAAGAGGTTAAGTAACTGGCTCAGGGTCACACATTATGGGTTTGTTTGTTTTTTTTTGGAGTGGGAGAAGGCAAGGTACTTGGGATTAAGTGACTTGCCCAAATTCACACAGCTAGTAAAGTGTCACGTGTCTGAGGCTGGATTTGAACTCAGGTCATCCTGACTCCAGGGTTGATGCTCTATTCACTGTGCCACCTAGCTGCTCGGTGCTGCCCCCCTCCTCCCCATTATGCTTTTAAGGTGGAATTTCTCAGGCTCAGCACTCTATCTAATACTCCAGCTAGATGCCTTGGAAGAGGCTGATTGCTTAGAAAGATAGATTGCGGCCAGGCAGTGAAGAGCCTTAAAAACTGAATGGGGAAATTTGCCCCTACAGGCATAGGGAATATATTGTCTCAAACCCCACTGGTTGTGTTCCCTCTCCTAGCTACCAGTAACTAATACCTGACTCCATTTAACCTCTTATTGTTGATTAACTTTTATAAAGGGATATTTACTTTGACCATAAAGCAATATAAAAGTACAAACCTTTTTCCCCAGACCCAACACTTGGGGGATTGGAGTGGGGGTGGAGTAGATAACACTCTTCCTTCATCTCAGCTCTATTTCTGATGATAGTGAGCTCAGACTTAGCACACTTTCTGTATAATATTGATCCCAATAGTCAATCAACAGTTAAAGGTATTAAGTGCCTTCCAGGCACTGTGCTAAGCACTAAAGATACAAAGAATGACAAAAAAAAAAGACCCACAAAAAAACAACCTGTCCCTTGTCTCAAGGAGATCACAGTTGAATTGGGGAGAAAACATGCAAACAACTATGTATAAAAAAGATCTATACTGGTGAAGTATGACAAAATTTTAGAGGAAAGGTACTAAGATTAATGGGGCTGAGAAAGATTCTTGTAGAAAGTAGAACTTTAGCTGAGCCTTGAAGGAAGCCAGGAGGCAGAGATGATGAGGCAGAGAGTTGCCAGGATGGGGGGCAGCCAGTGAAAATGGCTACATCTCAGTCAGGAGATGGAATGTCATGTGTGAGGAAATGCCAGGAGGCTGGTGAATCACAGAGTACTTGGAGAGATTAGTGTGTAAGAAAGGTGGGAAGAAACCAGGTTATGGAAAGTTTTATAAGTCAAACAGAGGATTTTATATTCTGAAAGCAATGAGCTCCTGGGTAACTGATTGAATTCCTGATTGAATAGGGGAATGATATGTTCAGACTTGTACTTTAGAAAGATGAATTTGATATCTGATAAGAGGATGGATTGGAGTGAAAAGATATTTAAGGTAGAGAAACTGACCAATGAAGTATTGCAATAGTCCAGGTGTGCGGTGATGAGAGCTTGGACCAGAGTGTTGGCAGTGACAGAGGAAAGGAGACATAGATAAAAGATATTATGAAGGGAGAAGCAGCAAGATTTGACCATTGATTGCATATGGGGGTGGGGTGGGGATGAGAAGGAGTTATGAGTCAAGGATGACCCCTAGGTTGCAAACCAAAATGACTTGGAGAATTGTAGTACCTTTGATAGCAATAGGAAAGTTAGGAAGGGGGATAGTTTTAGAAAAAAGATAATGAGTTCAGTTTGGGAGTTTAAGATATGTAAGAGACAACTAATTCAAGATGTACGCAACATGGTTAGAGATCTGAGACCAGAGTTCAGGAGAGGGGTTAGGGTTGGACAAATAAATGTGAGAATAAATAGGGATTATAGTTAAATCCATGAAAGCTGATGAGATCACCAACTGAAATATTATAGAGGAAGAAGGGAAGAAGGCCCTGGACAGAGCCTTGGGAGACACCCAGGTTTAGTGGACATGATCTTGATGAATATCCAGCAAAGGAGACCAAGAAGGAACATTCTGACACATAAGAAGACAATCAGGAAAGAACAGTGTCATGAAAACCTAGAGAGAAGAGAATATCAAGGATAGAGTGGTTGACAATGTCAAAGACTGAAGAGAGGTCAAAAAGGATGAAGATTGAGAAAAGGCTACTGAAGCTGGCAATTAAGAATGAATTGAGAGAGAATAGTTTCAGTTGAATGATGAGGCAAGGAGCCCAAATATAGAGAACTAAAAAGAGAAGAGGAAAAGAAGTGGAAAGCACCAAGTGTAGGTGGCTTTCTCAAGGAACTTAGCCAAAAAAGGAAGAAGAGATATAGAAGGATAGTTATCAGATATGGATGGATTAAATGAGGTTGAACAACATATGAGTGTTTGTAGGAAATAGGGAAGCAGTCAGTAGACAAGGAGAGATTGAAGAAGTAAAAAAAACGGAGATGGTCTGCTAGACAATCTGCCAGAGAAGACAGCGTGAAATGGAATCACTTGCACGTGTTGAGCAGATTGCCTTGAAAAAGAGAAGCACTACTTCTTGTGACATGGGAGTGAAGGAGGAGAAAATGGCAGAAGGCATCTTAGTGAAGTGAGATAGGAAAGAGGGAAGAAGAAGCTCTCAGTGAATGGTCTCAAATTTTTAAAAAATAAAATATTAGGTAAGGTGCTCAACTGAGAGGGTGGGTTGAAGAGGAACCATATGTAGTTTAAAAAGGAATAAAATGGTTTAGAAAAGCTGCTGCAATGAATGAAATAGTGACAAAATTACGAGAGTGTAAAAGGATTGCCTTGCTGCAGAGAGAGCCCAGTTAAAACTAAGTAACATAAATTTGTAGTGGATCCAGTCAGCAGTTTCATCATTTTCTCTAGCTTCCTTCAGCAACATGTGAGTTAGTGTGAAGACAGAGGATGGTGAGAATAATCCAAGGCAGACTAAATCTTTGATAGGATAAAGGGGCAAGGACTCAAAAGAAGAGGATAGTGTACAACTGAACTGATACACCAAGGGGTCAAGGTAGGGAAGAGAGAGGAGCGAATCCACTATAGGGGTGATGACTTGGGAAGTAATTGAATGATGGAAGGATTGGAGGTTATGGTGAGGACAAAGAACAAGTTTTGGGGTTTTGAGGCCAAGGGAGAGGTAGAATGACAATAGTTTGTGATCAAATAAAGGAAATTCAGAATTTATGAACATGGAAGT
Organism: Pseudochirops cupreus; assembly: GCA_028627135.1. NCBI lineage: Eukaryota > Metazoa > Chordata > Mammalia > Diprotodontia > Pseudocheiridae > Pseudochirops > Pseudochirops cupreus. The sequence continues at coordinate 122,376,622 of CM053581.1, read as the reverse complement.
AAGATGATTTGAGGGTGATGATCATCTCCATATGTAGTTGTGGTAGGGTGAAAGAGGTCATGTGAAATGAGTAAGTTGAGGAACTGGTAAGTTAGGGTGTTCAAGAGACTATCTTATATGTTGGAGACCTCTAACTTGAGGACGGGATTTGAGGAGGAAAGAAAGACTATGAGCCTGGCACAGAACTACAGACAAGTAGACAACAGTCACCAAAATCTTAAATGGGTGAGAAAATATGGATTGAATGAACCTCAAAGGAGTCAATGTTATTGAGTGATGGTGGTAGAGAGAGAGCCTGGAACTGACAAAGGGGAACAAAGAACATTCTTTGTTCCAACTCAATGAGCAAAAGTGCTAGAAAGGGTAGGCAGGGAAGCTGGGTCATCAGGAGGGAGTCAACTCTCAGTGAGTACAAGAAAATGGAGAGAATGATAAAGGAAAAGATCTAAGATGAAAACAAGTAAGTTATGGAGCAGGCATTCCTGAGAGCACAGTGGAAGGGATGGATAGCTTTAGAGGTCATGGATGGGATTGGGTTGAGGGGGATAGGAATAAGAAAACAGTCAGTGGAGGACCAAAAATAGGATTTGAAAAATGGCAGGCATGGGTTCAGAAACACTGAGTTGAAGAGAGAGTGATAGGGTGGGAGTATGTTAATCACTGAGGAATGAGTTAAGGTAATAAGTTATCCTTGTTCATAGGGGTTCAAGTTTGGCGATAAAGTTGTACCAGGGCATCAGGAAGCAATGTATGTTTGTAAAAGGGATGAGCAGAGAGCAAGGTAACTTCTGCAGAGTTGCTGGTAGCCAGAGAGAGCTTGGAGCATGATTGAACAAATGATAATGGAGGCTAAGAAACTCTCCCAAGCAAACAAGTTCATGTCCAATAGAGCATGACTACTTGATGATTCCTCATCTCTGAGTACCACTGAGCTGGTCCTGCAGGTCACTCCTTGCTCCTCAGGGCATCAGTGCTGAAATGGCTGCAAAAACCTGGACACTAGAATGCTGTGTCCAAGAGGCTTGGTCTCCTGACCTTGCAAAACTCACAAGGTTGGAGGTTTCAATTATTTCATATAAAATTGGAAAGAACAAATGTAAAGGCCAAGGACTGAGACCCATTTCATAGGACCATATCCTAGTATTGGAGGAGACAGCCCAAGGCCAGTCTTCTTAAGGCATTTTCTCTCCCCTCAGTGGAATCAAAGAGATCCCTTGAGAACAAGCAGCCACAGAGAAAAGGGTAGAAGGTCTGGTCACTGGTGCTTTTTAGAATGCCTTCATCCCATGGATTCACAGTGAATCAAAAGGCCTCCCTATTCACCATGTGGTCACTGAACCAGAACCGTTACAGAATGTCTACATATGCTCCAATGTTTTGCTAAGAAGCAGGATCCTTGTTCCCTTCCATATGGGGAGCTACCATCAGAGGCATTCTGAGCATATGCCAGTCCCTATTAAGGAGGATGATAGAATCTGGTGAAGGTTTTATAAGGATGGGAGTGACGTGGTAATTTTTAAAGACAGTAGAGAAGGAACCAGTAGATAAGGAGAGGTTGAAGAATTGAGAGAGGATACTATTGAGGTTGTAATCCATTGGAAAAGACAGGAGGGGCAGGAATCAAGGGCACCTGGAGAGGTGTTGGCAAGAAGAATGGCTATCTCATTGGCAGAGACTAAGAAGAAGGAGAGAGTAAGGGGTATCATAAGGTTTTGAGATGAAAAGAAGGGGAAAAGAGGGAAGTCACATAGAATGGACTAAATTTTTCTGTAAAGGAAAATGTAAGGGGGCTGCTAGGTGGTGCAGTGAATACAGCACCAGCCCTGGAGTCAGGAGGACCTGAGTTCAAATTCAGCCTCAGACACTTAACACACACACAAACTAGCAGTGTGGCCTTGGGCAAGTCACTTAACCCCAATTGCCCTACCTTCCCCCTCCAAAAAGCAAAAAACAAACAAATAAATAAAATGTAAGGTCATCCATCAGCTGAGATAGAGGGGATGGGAAGAGACATCAGAGGCTTGAAAGATGGTTTGGGATATCTTCTAAAATTGTAGGATCTTACTAAATGCCTGATGGATTGAAGTGCTATAGTGAACTCTAAAGAACCCTAGATTTGAGTCTGAGGTTTGGGGTTCAAAACCTGGCCCTGTCCAGATACTGGCCTCTGGGCAGAGCAATCTAAGTAATTCTTAGGAAATCCTTTCCTTTCTCTACTTTGAGAGGTACCCCTACTTCCCAGACCGCTAAAAGAGATCATTCCTTCCTTGAATTTTCTTGTAGCCATTTGCCCTTATTTCTCTTTTGCCCTTACTATATTCTTTCTTTGATTTATATATTCTGTGTGACCTTGGAAAAGTCAAGTTTCCTTATCTGTTCAATGAGATGATTAGTTTAGATGCTAAATCCTATCGGTCACTCAGCAAACATTTATTAAATACTTACTGTGTGCCTGACACTGTGCCGAATGCTGGGAATCCAAATACGAGCAAAAAGAAAGACAATCCTTGCCCTTAAGAGCTTTCATTCTAATGAGGCAAGAGGACTTATAAAAGGAAGCTGTGAAGGAGGAGAGGGGGTGATGAGAGGGGAAGAATGACCTTGCAGGGTCATAGTAAAGCAAGTCTACAGAGGCCAGAGTGCAGCCTGGAGAGAGATGAGATGTTGCTGTCCTGGGTACTCTCTGTAAATGGAAGTTCTAAGAAGAGTCATCTAAGTAGAGGGAGAGGTCACAGTGGTGGCAGGTATATCCAAGGTATGGATTCCAAGGCTGGAATGGCCTTCCAGGAGGCAGAGGTTTCTGGGGTTTGGTAGAAAAGTCTAGAGTATAGCTTATAGAGGGAGAAAGTGTCCTATAACACTAATCTTGTGTATGTTCTTCAGATTCAATTCAGTGACTAAGAAAATACAATTCTTTTAGACTAGAGGGATACAATGAATGGGGAAAAATAGCCTTACTTCTATTCTAAGATCCATTCTCTCCTCTCCACTTGATAGTAAACTTCTTGAGGGCAGGGACTGAGTCCTTTTTCAACTCTGTATTGCTAGTATCTATTCAGCAAAATGCCTTACACACAGTAGGTGTATAAATAATAAATGCTTGCTGAATAGAACTGTGTGCACAGCTACCAATCTCTGTACAGACAATATAACAAATGAAACCCTGGTGCTTTACCCTTCTTCTCTCTTGGACTTCCTTTTTCAGCACCCTATTTTCTTCTATTGGCTTTCCCCATCACGGTATCTCTTCCTGTCCCATGATCAGACACTTGTATCCCCAGCATGTGCTGGTTTGTGGGTGCACAGGTGGGGCTGCTCCTGCCTTGTACCAACTTATGTAAGAAGGAATGTTTGTGTGTATTCTCTGAGGATTGAGAGACAAAATTTAACTCCCACAAAGAGGCACCAGCAACCCTCCAAACCTCCTCCACCATTCCACTCCCACCCCTTCCCTAGTATTTTCCTGTTCAGTGTCTTCAAGTTGTCTGGAGGAAAATTCACACTTAGGTGTTAATGACTGCAGAACATGAGATTTTAGAATTGGACTCCCTGAGCCACCCCCACCAAGAAGTATTTACACTTTGAAAGAAGATTCTGGAATGGCAATGTTTAACCCAAGAGAATGGATGGTGGAATTTCAGACTATGTGATATCTAGGTATTTGGACATCAAAGCCACCCCCCCCCCATCTCTGTCTCTGTCTCTGTGTCTCTGTCTCTGTCTCTCTGTCTCTCTCTGTCTCTCTGTCTCTGTCTCTGTCTCTGTCTCTGTCTCTCTGTCTCTCTCTCTCTCTGTGTGTGTGTGTGTGTGTGTGTGTGTGTGTGTGTGTGTGTGTGTGTGTGTGTGTGTGTGTGAAGGAGGGAGTGAAGTTCTGTTATCAGAGCCAAGCTAAGGATTCCTTCCTAAAGTGGTAAACCAAGGTGAACTTTGTTTCCGGAGAGTGGAGCCTCCCTTCTCTATTCTCCCTCCCTTCCTCCTTCTTTCTCTCCTTCCCTCCCTTTTCCTCCTGGGCTGCTAGCACAGTGTGAGATCACCTTCTCCCAGGACACCCTGTCCATTCCCTGGGCTGTAGCCCTCCTCCCTAAAGCACCGCGCTATTACCACCAGCGGGTAAGGTGTTCCCCTGGGATGGCTGGCGTTGTCATGGTGATCCTTTATCTCAATCAATGCAGGCAGGACCAGGGAGGGGCAGAGAAAGAGGGAGTGGAATAAAGAAAGGGGAGGAGAGCAGAATGACCCACCCAGCCCAGGCTCCTGGCTCGCTCCCTCCTCCCCCTTTCTCTGGGAGTGCTCTGAGAGGGGTGGGACACAGGGGCTGGGCTGGGGAGGGGGAGGTTGGAATTGTTTTATAGCGGTTCTCAGGCCAATAGGAGGGCGGGGAACTGGGATGGAGGCTGGGAGGGAGCCGAGGGGTTTCCCGGGGCTGCCTGCCGGCCCCCAGCAGCCCAGTAGTGACCCCCCGCCCCCTGCGCGTCACCCACCTGGGACCTTTCCCTCCCCCTTGCACTCACTCCTCCACCCTGCTGGTCTTGGAAGTGGGCAGCTCCCGATGGAGGCGCCTGTGCCCAGGGATGCCCGGAGCTGCCGGGAGCTCCGCTGGGCGGTAAAGTTTGCCGGCTGACTCGGAAAGTTGCTGCTTCTCCCCGCTCCGCTCTCTTCCCTCCTCTCTTGCCTTCTTGGCTCTGCCAGGCCAGTTCCGTCCCCCTCCGGGCTCCCGCCTCCTGCAGTCCCCTGGCCCCTGCCTGCCTAGAGATCTCAGACACAGGGGGATGTGAGCCTCCCAGCTGCTGATCAGAGGGAGGGAGGGAGGGAGGGAGGAAAGAAGGAAGGGAGGAAGAGAGTCAGGGTACCAGGGAGCCAGCAGGGTACCAGGGAACCGCTGGTCCTCTACTGCTATCGCCCAGGAGACTGGGTTTATTGCTCGGACTGGGTCACTCTCCCAGAGAACCTGAGCTGGCCAGGGGGACAAGTGGAGTGGCCCCAGCCCCACCAGACCTCCGCCCACCATGGGCATCCAGGGCATGGAACTCTGTGCCATGGCGGTGGTGGTGTTGCTCTTCATTGCTGTCCTCAAGCAGTTTGGGATCCTGGAACCTATGTCCATGGAAGGTAATCTTTGCTGTGCTTCCTCTGGGCCTCCGTTATCCCCTTTCTATCCCCTCCTTTCTGGGCAGATGGGACTTTTGGAGGCTCCCTCCCAGTTGTCTTCTTTTTACAGCACTCCTAGATCCTTAGAGGGACCCCCCCCCCCCTTCATTGCTGTTCTCCTCCAGGACTACAGCTGGCATCCTGGCCTGGCTAATGGAGAGGAGCAGGATGTCATAGCTTTCTGTTGCCTCCCCCTTCCCTGGTTGAGTTGGTGGGTCTTCCTTAGCCACCTCCAGAGGAAGTTCTGGACAGTACAAAGATGTTAGTTCCTTAAGGCTGACCTTTGGGGATGATGGAAGAAGAGGTTTATTATATGAAACCACTGAGTTCCTTCCCCTCTCACTGACCCCTTCTTTTCTATGTTGCTGTGGCCCCTTTAAGTTTGTCTCCATCAATATTAACCCTTTCCTCCTTTCCTTGCTGACTTGATCTTGGACAACTGCAATGTTTTTGGGGAGGGGTGACCAAAATGAACATGAGGAAGGGGTAAGGGGGAAAAGTAAGGTCCTGTAGCTTTTCTCCCAAACATACTTGTCCTATGACTGCAGGAGTTGGACAGCACAGCCAGGATTTAGGGTTAACAATGTAAAGCTGGTTTTAGAGCCTTGATTTTTCTATGCTGGCCAAGGCCCATTTTCTCTGGGATACTCAGATTTCCAGCATTCTTTTTTTATTCTCAGGCATAGAATATGTATTTGGGGGAGAGTAGCCCACTGTGTCCTTCCATGCCATCCCAAGCTATTGAGGGTGACAAAGAGTTGTGTTCTAAGAGACATATGCTTGGTAATAGGAGAGGAAGAGACAAGATCTTGGGGCAGGGCTTCCCAGGCCCTCCCGTCCCATCTTTCCACCTGATTGAGTCACTAGGGATCAGGAACACCTATCCTGCCCATTTCTTCACCTCTCTGGCAGGAAGGAAGACCCTACTGAGGTTAAGGTCATGCGTCTCCACCTGCAGCCATCGAATCCTCCTTAGAGAGAGGACAGTCACTGCCATATCAGTTACTACAGCGCCACCTCAGCATTAACTGAAGAGCAAAGCAGCTTCTACTTGCCCTTAAATCAAGACATTGAATCCTTTCCCAGGACCCCTCAAGGACGCTTGTCTGCGGCTCCCTCCCCATCCCCACCCCGCCTCCTGCTTCCCTCTTCAATGCATCATTTCTGTGGCATCTGACCAGCCAGCCTGGTTAAGAGGAACCAGAAGGGAGGTGGGTCCCCTTAATGTGATTCCCCCCAGCCTTTCTAAACTCCATTCTAGACTCTCTCCTTTCCTTTCCCTCTCCCCTCTATCACATAAAGTACTCTCCTTTTCGATCCTCCAAACCCCTCCCCCCTTTTTTTTCTCCCAGCCCAGCCAGGGCAGCTCTTGGATAGAGATATACTAGTATTGGATTGGTCACCACTGCCACTGCATGTCCCCAAATTCTGGAGTGATAGAGGACAGTGTCCTGCCTGTCTCAGCGTTGTGTTGACCTTGTGTTACTGACCCCAGCCCCGAGGGGCTGTAGCTCTGAGCTCCCTAGTGGGGCACGGGGAAGAGGGAAGACTTCATTATAGATTCTTGAGCTGTAACGGTAGGGCAGTGTCTTCAGGGACAGAACCATGAATCCCCCTTGCTCTCTAGGAGAAGGTGGTGCTACCCCAGCTTGGACAAGGAGCAGCTGAGGTCAGGTTGAGAAGGGAGGAGCTAGGAACCCTACTGTTTCTTTGCAATGAAGAGGGAGGATTAGTTGGGGCCCTGTGGGTTGTTGATGGGTGGAAACTACTGATGTGCTTTCAAAAGATTCAACTATCCACTCCTTCTCTGGGGGTCCAAGCAGACTTTATCTCTACAGGGATACAGAATCAGGGAAATATTGTGCCCTCTACTCCTTTGTACAAAGTGTCACACTGGTCCCATTTATAAAGTATGAGGTTATATTTCCAAGGAGATGATCGAGTCCTAGGACATAGGAGGTAGAAAAGGACTGTAGAGATCAGCCCCTTCAAGAGAGAAAGGGGAGTCTCAGAGAAGTAGTGACTTGCCTAAGTCCTGGTCTGGGAAGATGTAAACTTGTCTTTCAGGGATTTTTCTTGTTTGGGAGAAGCAGAATCCATAGGTCAGGGAGCCCAGGGATCTGACCTAAGGCTGATCAGTCTATTGATAGAGGAAGACTGAGAGCATAGGGGTCACCTCATGATAGGAAAATGGATGAAGTGACTTAGGTATACAAAAAGCTTTCAGCTTCGAGTGAGGGAGGAGAGAGACAGAGAGAGATGCACACAAATAGATGGACAGAGAGTTCGAGTTCCCTTGAGTCCCTCCAGGGCAGATAGGGATGGCCTGGTCTGGATTCAAGAAGACCTGAGTTCAAATTTGGCCTCATTCACTTACTAGCTGTGTGACTCTGGGCAAGTCACTTAACCCTGTTTGCCTCAGTTTCCTCACCTGTAAAATGAGGTGGAGAAGGAAATGCCAAACTACTGAAGTGTCTTTGGTAAGAAAACCCCAAATGGGGTCACGAAGAGCCCAACAATAAGAACTCTGCTAAAGGGCATCAGAAAATTACAGGACACTGAGTACTTGGTGTCGTTTCTTGGCATAGAAACACAGATCTTAGCACTGAATTAGTAAAAATAATTAGTTAACATAGGAAGTTAGTAGAAGACATGCCATGGTGGCATGCCAGGTGAACTCTTCTCTAGGTGGGACATACTACTTCTCCAATGCAGCAGAGTCTGAGGGTATGTTACCTGGGTCCATTCTGTGCTATCTGCCCCAGACACAAGCATTTATAGGTAGAGCTCTGGAGGGAAAATACCATCCAACACTTCTTTGGGGACTTAAATCCACACCACTGGATTTTAATCAAGCAAGCAAGCAAGTAATCATCATTTATTAAGCACCTATTAAGTGCCAGGCACTGTGCTAAATACTTTGGATACAAAAGGAGACAAAAGACAGTTTTTGCCCTCAAGGAGCTTACGATCTAATGGGGGGAAACAACATGCAAACAAATATATGCAAAGCAAGCTATGTACAGGATGAATTGGAAATAATGTTTGTCCTTTGTTTTCAAAGAGGATCAATGATATTATGATGAATGTCTTGACTCGTTCTTGAATTGAATATAAGGCAGAGTTGCACAAAGTTGTCAGCCACACTCTCTCTTCCTTTTGTCCTGCCACTGGACTTCAATGACTCAGAGAATAAAAATACTAACAGAGGGAAGGTCCTAGAATTACAAGGAGTTGGAGAGGGCTTCCTGTAGAAGGTGGGATTGTAGTTGGGAGTTAAAGGAAGCCAGGGAAGTCAATAATTGTAGAATGAGAGCGTTCTAGGCATGAGGGGCAGCCAGAGAAAATGCCCAGAGTTGAGAGATGGAGTGTCTTGTTCATATGACAGCTAGGAGGCAAGTGTCACCAGATTGAAGAGTGATGGGAAATAAGACTGGGAAGACAGGAAGGGACTCAGTGATGAATGCCAGAGTAGTATGTATCTGCTCCTGGAGGTAGTAGGGAGTCACTGGAGTTTAGTGAGTTAGAAGGTGACATGATGGGACCTGTGCTTTAGGAAAATTGCTTTAGTGACTGAATGGAGGATGGATTGGAGTGGGGAGAGACTTGAGGTAGGCACACCGACCAGCAGGCTATTGCAATAGTCCTGGTATGAGGTGATGAGGGCCTGAACCAAAGTGCATGGCTAGATGGCATTTTATGTATCAGATCGTCTGTCCTAGTAGGAACTGGACATAGGGGAGGAGGGTCAGTGCAGAAGTAGATCATGAACTCAAATGATTAGACACGGCACTTCTCATACTCTGCACTACTATTTTCTATGCTTTCTTATAGTGTTTAGGCTAAGCAATCAAGGGGATCGTTAGAAGGGACATCCAAGGTCATTAATAAAGCTCCTCCATTTTATAGCTGAGAAAACTGAGCCCCGAAGGGGTGTGACTTATTTCAGTTCACTCAGATAAGTAAATAGCAGATTAGGGTTTCAAAGTCAAGATGTCAGTGTCTAAGGAGAAGGACTAGATCGGGCATCAGAGCAGCTGGCTGTAAATGCCGGTTCATTTGACCCGTAAGTTAGTGAATCTCAGTAACCTCATCTCAGAAATGAAAGGGTTGGAAGTTTGAAGTCAGGACTAGATGAATTTGGGTCTTTCCCAGCTCTGAAATCTATGAACCCCTGAGTTGAAATCCATCCAATTCAGAATTTAACTGCATTATCTAAAATGATGTATACAGGTGTCCTTCCTCTGGAAATGAGTTTGTAAATATTTTGCATTTAATTTTCTATGTCCATGATTTACCCTCCAATGCAGAAAGACTCTTTGAGAGTAGCATCTTGTTTCATTTTTGCCTGTTTCCCCAGCATTTCACACATTTCCTGCTAAATTGTAAAGACTTTAAAAATGCTTGTTGTTGAGTGTTCCAGGTGAGGGCTAGGCTGCAGTTTGCTTTCCCTTGTTACATGAGAAAAAGTTTTATGAAGCAAGGGATCAGGATGTTAATTTTAAGAGAACAAACTTTTCAAGCATTTTGGAAGTTCTTGGTTTTTATATACTCAATTTAGATATGCTAATTATGAATCATCCTTACCTATCCATTCATAGTTATAGTATTATGTTCACAGTAGATGCTTAATAAATTCTTGTTAGATTGAAGCAGATTTAGCAAGATTACTAGTAGGCAATGCATTATTAATCTAGTTCAAGTTATTGTATGAATTTGAAATTGCATTTCTTGAAAAATTCAGACTGACTTGAGTATTGACTCCATCCCACTAGTTACCATGGTGGCTCTAGTGTAGATTTTCAAACTTTGAGGCTAGCAGTTTGATTGTGAAGATGAGAGGGAAAGGGTGAGTGGAAAGAAGAGGAAAAAAATTGAATTTTATTTTCAGCTCTGCAATGTCCCCCTCCCTCCCTCCTTTTCCTCCATTACCCACTGAGAAAGCATGAAAAACAAGATTTGTTATAAATATTTATAGTTAATCGAAACAAATCCCTGTATTATCCTGTCTAAAAAAATGTTTCATTCTATACTCTGAGTCCATTGCTTCTCTGTTTGGAGGGATAATATATTCTATCATGAGTTCCTTGGAACTGTGATTGGTTCCATTGTGTTAATTAGACTTCCTAAATCTTTCAAAGTTGTTTGACTTTATATTATTGTTGTTATTGTATAAATTGTTGCCTTGGTTCTGCTCACTTTACTTTGCATCAGATCATACAAGTCTTCCCAGGTTTCTCTAAAACTGTCCCTTTCATCATTTCTTATAGCACAATAGCATCCCATCACATATTTACACCATAATGTGTTCAGTCATTCCTAGTTGATGGGCACCACCTTAGTTTTTAGTTCTTTGCCAACATGAAAAGAGTTGATATAAGTGTTTTTATACATATAGGTTCTTTTCCTCTTTCTTTGATCTCTTTGAGATGTGGACTTAGTGACAGTATTGTTGCAACAAGAATTTAGTGAGTGAGACCATTATTCAATTTTAAGTGCAGTTTAATGAGCCGGCGACTAAGGGGTGAGCACCACCCAAATCAAGCAGCCCCAAGATGCATTTTCTCTGGGTTTATATAGACAAAAGTCACAACATAACTGTTACCAGGGAGAAACCACAACTTAGTCAGTTGCTATGCATGTGGGGAAAATACAGAAGCCAAAAGGTAGTGTTGATTAATGATCTGTCAGTTACCCAAACAGTAAAAATCCCTTGATTGGTTCCTAGGTAAGGGTGAAGGGCCATGGTATTCTACTTGGCGGGCCTTTGTGGCGGGCTTGGGCAGGCCTGACTTGGCAGGCCTTTCTAGAGGGCTAGGTCTGTTTTGTTGGTGAGTCTCTTAGGGTACTGGGAGTGCAGGTGTTAGGCTAGTTTCTTAGGTGAGCTTGATAGGGAAGGGGGTTGGGAAGTGTTCCTAAAATGGAAGTTACCACAGTATCATTGGATAAAAGGATATGTACAGTTGAATAGTTTTGGGGGCATAGTTCCAAACTTTAGCTCTTTCTAATGAGGCAGCTAGGTGATTACAGTAGTTAGAGCACTGTGCTGGGAATCAAGAAGATCTAAGTTCAAATCCAGCCTTAGAAACTTACTGTGTGTGACCCTGGCCAAGTACTTAACCTCTGCTTGCCTCAGTTTCCTCAGCTGTAAAATAGGTATAATAATAGTACCTACCTCCCAAGGTTGTTATGAAGATCAAATGAGATAATATTTGCAAAGTGCTTAGCACAGTGCCTCACACATAGTAGGCGCCATATAAAATGCTTAATCTCTTCCTCTTTTCTTTCCCCTTTTCCCCCTTTTCTTATTGTTACTAACCTAGATTAACAGGAGAAAAGACAAAATCCAAACCAAACGTGCCATGGTAGAAAAAGCACCATTCAGGAGGCCCACTTCTGCCCACCACTAAATAGCTATAGAACTGTAGACATGTCTGGGTCTGTTTCCTTGTCTCTAACATGGGCATAACATCTGCTCTGCCTGGCTCATGGATTTTGTTTGAGGACTAAGTTGATAGATATGGATAATGTTTTATATATGTGTATATATATATATACATATATATGCATATAAGTACATATATGTATATTTGTATACATACATACACAGTGTTCTACATACCTATATCATGCATGCATATATATAAGTATATATGGATATATATGCATATGCGTGTGTGCATAGTGTTTTCAGAGTCTTAGTACATATTTTAAGATATTAAAACTGCACTAAACTTCTATCATAGGATCATAGGCTGTAGAATTATAATCTGTGTGACTTCTTTGGGGTTATCTGGAAGTTTGGGCCACTATAAAAGTTTATTGCTGAGTAATCGATTAGATTGTACACTCTCTTCAATATGGTGGTTAAGACTGGACTGGTTATTGAATCTTTCTACCCACTGGATTGGATCAGTCAAGATGATTCAATTGATGGCCTGGAAATTGGTCCAGACTATAGTAGATCCCATGCTGAACTTGGAGTCAAGAGCAACCTGGGTTTGAATCCCTTATTAACTGTATGACCCTGGACAAGTAATTTAACTATTCTGACCCTCAGTTTTGTCATATGTAAAATGGTGATAATAATAGCACCTACTTTACAATTGTGAGGATCAAATGAAGTAGTACACATAAAAACGTAAAGCATGTTGTAGACTTTAATGTGCCATATAAATATTACTATTGTCATCATCATCATCATTGTTATTTTTGTAAAGTAACTTGAAAATGACTAATTTGGCATGGCAAAGAGACAGAACTCTTTATCTCTCTTTCATCCTCTGCCCCATCTTTATATTCTTACCTTCCTTTTCTGGGGTGTTGGGTATTAAATAGCAAATAGGTTTCACAATCTCAGATGGGTACACTGGGATTGTAGTGAGAGCTCTTGGAGAATTAATTAACTGAAACATTTATGAAGAGGGAGCCCTGGAACTCTTGCTTGTGTCAGCTGGGACAAGTCTGAGATCCCATGAGGGAATTTCTTGTCTGCTGAAAGTGGTTGAGACATGAGTGGAGACAGACGGGAGTGGAGACAGACAAAGAGAGTAGAGACAGACGGGAGAGATCATGGCATTGTAGAAGGTGGACCCAATCCTTTCCCTTTATGGCTGTAGTAGAGTTACAATTAGTCAATTCAAAAAGATTTATTAAGTGCCTCCTATGTGAAAGGTACCACTCTGTCTGTCTATCATCTCTGTTCATCTATCTATCCATCCATCCATCATCTATTTATCATATCTGTTATCTCTATCAATCTGTCTATCATATCTGTCATTTTTATCTAGCTATCTATCCATCATCTATCACGTCTATCATCTATTATCTTCGTCTATCATATCTATCTATAATCTATCATCTCTATCCATCCATGATCTATCATTTATTATCTCTATCATCCATCTATCATATCTATCTATAATATCTATCATCTTTATCCTTCTATCCATCCATTTTCTGTCAATCTATCATATCATGTCTATCTATCATCTATTATCTCAATCCATCCATCACATCCATCATATCTATCTGTCTATCTATCTATCTATCTATCTATCTATCTATCTATCTATCTATCTAACTATCTGTCTATCTACATATCTATCCATCTACTTCTGAAATATTTTGTTCAGTTTAGGACAATGAAAAATCAGAGTTTGTCCAGAGGTGAGGGGCATATCCTAGGAAAATCAGTTGAATAAAATGGCAGATGTCTATCTTGGGGAAAAAAAAAGATGTATGGGAGACATGACAGTTGTCTTGAAGCATTTGAAGGGCTATTGTATGGAGCAAAGATGAGAATTGTTCTGCTTGGCCCTAGAGGGTAGAACTAAGAACCGTGGGTGGAAGTTACAGAAAGGCAGATTTTGGCCTGAAAATCTTCCTGACAATTAGAGATGTCCAGAAATGGAGCAGGCTTCCCCCAGGCACGGTGTGTTTCCTCTTATTGGAGGTAGATTCTTAAGTAGATTGCAGATGGCCACTTGTTGCATATGTTGTCATGGGGAGTCCTTTTGTGCACACGTTAGAATGGATGGCTGATGCATCTCTGCCAACTCTCAAGTTGTCATTCTGCAAAGTGCAATGTAAATGCCAGATATTGTTTTTATTGCATGTGATACTCCATGCTAAGTGTATTAGAGTGCTATTTGACATCTGGTGGGGGGGGAAGGGTATTACTAATGTACAGAATCAGGGAAGATTTCACAGGGGATGTGGCATTTTGGGGTTGGGTTTTAAATTTAGGCAGGAATTCAAGGTATTAGAGGAAATACAAGGTTTGGATTAGATTTGTTCAAGATAATGAGATTTGAACTAGGGTAGGGGGAGTGAAAAGATGAGGATGGAGGTGAGAGATGTTTTGGAAGAAGAAACTCTCATTGGAAATGGAAAAATAGAACATTAACAACATCTGGAGGCAGCTAGTTGTCTCAGTGGATAGAGCACCAGGCCTGGAGTCAGAAAGACTCATTTTCCTGAGTTTAAATCTGGCCTCAGACATTTAGTAGCTGTGTGACCCTGGACAAGTCACTTAACCCTGTTTGCTTCATTTTCCTCATCTATAAAATGAACTAGAGGAGTATGTGGCAAACCACTCCAGTATCCAAAAAAAATTCCAGATGGGGTCACAATTGAATGAACATCCCCCAACATCCTTCTGGTACCTCTTCCCAAGTCCAACCCTATCTCTTTCTGTATATTGTCTTTTACAATTGTCTAAACTATTCCGTGTATCTTCATTTCTGGAGGAGGAGAAGGGAATCAAATTGAAAACATTCAAAGAACAGCTCAATTCAATGATAATCTATTAATCACTTATTATATATCAGAAACTATGATAGGTGCTAAGGATACAAAGACAAAAACCAAAACAGCCCTTGCCCTCAAGGAACTTAACATTCTGCAGCCGACATTTTCTCCTCCTCTGCCCCACCCCCTCCTCCCACCCCCACAGAAAGGAAAATGTGTAAGTGCTGGTATTATAGGGAAAGTGATTTTAAATAACAGGAGGACTGGAAAGTTGTGAAGTATAGTCTATCCTAGAGATATTAAAAAAAAAGAGAGAAATAGGGAGTGGAGCAAGGGGAACTAGGGCCCCCTTTCTTAGAGGACTAAATGAAAGGCAATGTGATATTATAGAAAGAGCATGGGATTTAGAGTCACAGGGGGACCTTTATTTGAATCCTGGCTCTACTCCCTGAGTGACCTTAGGCCAGTCACTTGGAGTTCAGATGAGAGGGCTTAGCCTGGATGACCTCTAACTAAAATTCTATAATTCTGGGTTGGGAGGGGCCTAGAAATATTCTAGGATGCCCGTTGGAAGTCTTCTTCTTCCCCCCCTTCACCTTACTGGTCCTTTCCTGGTTCGTTCCTGTGTTATTTTCTCCTTAGGGAAGGAAGCCTAGAGCAGGAAGGAAGGAGGGAGAGAGTCACCACCAACACTTCCCCTTCTCTCTACTATCCCACCTCCAGCCATGGGTATACACATTATATATATCAGGGGTGGTTTTAGGATCATCTTGCTTCAAAAAGGTGTGCTGGAGCTGGGGAGAGTCAGATCTCTTTTTTACCTTAGGATTTTTTTTTTTGCAAGACTTCTAGATTGATGGTTCTAGCGAAGGATGTTAGATCATCTTGTTCAACCCCTCCCCCCCTCATTTCTTAAACAGGGCTACAGCAGTCGCATGACTTGCTTAAAGTCACACAGATAGTCACAGAATAAGGATTCAGACAAGTTCTTCTGACTCTTAGGTTCAGCATTCTTTCTACTATGACAATACATTGCTGTTAGAGTAATTGTTTTTTGAATTCTAATATGGATTGAACCTCCATTCCCTTTGTGGGAGAGGAGAAGTAGCCAGTGCCTCCAATTCAGGGTTTATAGCATCATAAGATCAAGATTTAGAGCTTGAAAGGATTGGGGATGCAATGAGTCCAACCTCTTGATTGACATCTGAGGAAACTGAGGCATGGAAAAGTAAGCAAAGCCTTTTACTTTGGGATGAATGAGGCATTCTACTAGTATCTTTTAAAGGGCTTCATAGACTGCCCCAAAATCTCTTCTTCTTCAAGTACTCGTCAGCTGTTATTCAGACAAAACATATTCAGGTTCCTTTTCAGAAGCATAATTAAAGAAGGAGAGAAGAAGAGAAGAGAGGAAAGGAGACAAGATGGATGAGATGGGATGAAAATGAACTGCCTGATGGGTCTGGCACAACAAATTAGAGCTGAGGAAGCTGTGACCCCAAAAGATTGTCACTTGCCTCAAGTTAATCATAGAATTTCAGGAGTTGGTCTTCAGAGGCCCTTTTGGCCAACCTCGACAAGGATATTCTCTATCACAGATCTAATAAGTAGGCCTCTAGATCTTGCTTGAAAGCCTCTAGTTGGGGGAATGCCTTCCCTCTAGAAGCCCATTTCTTTTTTTTTTCATAATTTCGAAAGTTTTGAACTTAAATACAAAATAAGAAAAGAAAAAAACAAATAATAAAACTAAAAAAATACAAAATAAGAAAAGAAAAAAAAGCATCACTGTGTGCACAACCGACCATGAGAGAGGATTTAAAAATATACAGCAATAAATTCAGTTTATCTTTTCCTTGCTTCTTTGTAAGTTTTCTTTTGTTCTCTACTGTACATTTTTTTTTTACTTTGTTCTTTTCCCCCTCTTTTCCCCCCTGCCCCAGGCTATAACTAAGCATGACTGTATTTATATATTTATATATAAATGCAGATACAGACACATATATACACACATATATACATATATTATATATAGACATATATAGACATCTACCCACACAGAGATACATATATACATAAACACAATACACCCATATATCTATTTACACATACATATACTTAGATATTGATAGTCATAGTCATATAAACATAGACCATCATATGAATCTATATAAGACCATATTATTCTTATTTGTCCTCTGTTTCTCTGAGGGTGGATAACGTCATCCTTCATAAGTTGAAGTCTTTCTATATTTTTCCAAGTCCACCAACTCATCATTTCCTACACCACAGCAATATTCACTCCTTATATTGTCTAGTTGTTTTAAATAGTCCAAAAATTGATGAATATGGCTGAAATATAGTATAGTTTTCCTATTTTTCTCTTTTGATTAAATCTATTTTAGCCCTAACTTTGTCCAACATTATGATTACCACTCCTGCTCTTCTTTCCCTAACAAATTCTACTCCTGATCTTTATTTTATGTTTGTGTGCACCTCTTATTTCCTATCCCTCCTGACTCCTCTACTTTACTTCTACCCACTACTTTGCCCTCTTATTACTTAACCTCCCCCTCCCCCATCCCTCCCTTATCCTCCCATTCACATTAATCTAAACACCCTTCTATACCCCCTTTTAATCTATTCCCTTACCCTCCCCTCTAAAGATCCCTCCCTTATCCTGCCCCCTATCCCTTTAATGGTTTTTTTTCTTTCTGAATTTAGAAGAATTGTATACTCTTTTAGCTATTTATGTATTGTTCCCTCTTGAACCCATTCCCAATGAAAGTAGGTTTCCCAAACTACCAGCCCTGTTCTCCCATCTAATTCTTCTGTCTGGTTCTTCCTCTCACAACTCATTTATATAAAATAATTACTCTTTTTAGCTGTTCCTAAAACAGTTTTACTTTTTAAAATCATATCATACTTAGGTCTACCCCAGTCTTTCTTACGAACTATCCAATTACTAAGAACAGTCTTAGATATATGTTTTACATTTTACATACATAAAAAGTAAACAGTCTGTCCTTATGGAGTCCCTTGTAATTAGTCTTTGGTGTGTACCTTATATTTCTCTTGGTTCTTGTATGTCAAATCTTCTATTAAAATCAGTTTTTAAAAACAAAATCCTGAAAGTCTGACAATTCTTTAAATATCCATTTTTTTTCATTCAGGATTATGCTTAGCTTTGCTGGGTATGAAATTTTTGGCCAGAACCCCAGTTCTTTTCCTCTTTGATATGTTGTGTTCCAAGACCTGTGGTCTTTTAGTGTCACTGCTGCTAGGTCTTGTGTGATTCTGATTGTGGCACCACCATATTTAAATTGGTTTTTTTCCTTGTTGCTCATAATATTTTATCCTTGAGCTGGGGGTTTTGGAATTTGATTATGAAACCTTTCTTGGATATTTATCTTGGGCTGGGTGCCAGGAAAGGTCAAGTCTAGTTCAGGGAAATTCTCAGAGTAAAGTGCAGGAAAGTTGCTGATTCAAGGTTTGGGTAGCTTCATGGAAAGTAGTTTTGTACCAAGAGAAGGATGGAGTCAGGACCCGGATGTGATGAGAAGACCTATAAGAAAGAACTTTGGTGTGGTGTGGGGGTGGGGCAGAGACTGGTTGAGGATCTTGTATGGAAGAATAGTGAAAACTAGGAAATGGTTCTTAGAGTAGACTGATAAAAGATTAATCTATGTGGTAATGGAACCAAACTAATGAGAGTGATAAGACCTAATCTGCAATTATCTACTTGTTTATAGTTTACCCACTGATTGCCAGCTGGCTATTTGGAAATTATTGCCTAGTTGGGGGTGTGGTAGGTGGAGAGAGAAATACTTTAGGGGAAAAGAGACCAGCTGGCATATGCATGATATCCTATCACCCACCTCTGTGCCTTTGCAAAAGTGGTCCATCATGTCTGGAGAGGCACTCCCTCTTCCCCTTTGCCTCATAGAATCATTTTAGACTTACTTATACTTGGTCCCAACCACATTTTTTGAAGCACTAACCACAACACTGTCCACCCCCCACCTCCCACCAGCAGACGATTTTTTGTCTCTATGTCCTTATCAGCATTGTACAATAGTGCCTCCCATGTACAATAGTGCCTCCCATGTACTAGGTACTTGCTAAACATTTTAAAAATTAAATTGAATTGGCTTCAGAACAATGGGGATCCCTTCAGTAAAATCATAGGATTATAGGATTTACTGGATTTACTGGTAGAAGAGATCTTAGAGGTCAACTAGTCTAATTTTCATAATACAAATGAGGAAACTGAGGCCCTGACAGTCAAAATAACTTGCCCAAGGTTCCATGTCCGTTGTAATAAATATTTGTTGACTGATGGATAGACGGATGGAAGATTTTAATTATCAGAGACACCTGCTATAGCTCTCACTCTGCCAAATGCAGAGCAATTAATAATTTCTTGACATGCTTTAATGATAACTCCATCCTTCCAATAAAGAAAATTTCTATTCTGGATGAGAGTATCAATCAATAGGGAAGAGCTAGCTGCTAAGTTGGAAATGATAGGAACCTTGGAAGGGGATCGATCTTAGAATTAGTGCCATAAGAGAAGAAAGTCTGAATGAACCCCAGATTTTGGGAAAGAAGATTTAATAGTGTTCTAAGAAAGAATTGGTGGGATCCCATAACTTAAAATCATACAGAGGAAGTTAGCCCAGGAGAAATGGGAAGCTCTTAAGAACCAAATTCTGAAAACTCAAACACAAAACCAATTCCAGTTAGAAGGAAAGGGGGAAATGGTCTTAAGAGACTGATGTGAATGCACAGGGAATTCTGATCAACTTGGACTTTGAAAAGGCATGTACAAGAATAGTAAGTAAGGGCAAGTAATGGATAATAAATGCCAAAGCCTGGCATAGTCTTGGAAGCAGAGTGACCAGAGTACTCAAGCTTGAGTGAGCTGGTACTTTGGGGTAAAGCAAAGTCCAAGCTGTATTGCAGAAGAGAGAATGGCCAAAGAAAGATCTAGAATGCTGTTTGGGGCAGCAAGAGCTACAAGGGAGAAAAGGCAGAGAGCACCTCAACTTCTATTTTGCTTCCACTTTTTATCTCAAGGAGAATTACTTTCGGACCAGTGAGGACAGAACAAAAATGACTGTGGAATTCATATGTGAGAGAAACAAGGGGCTAGTGATAACTAGAGCTAGCATTATATGTAGCACTTGAAGACTCACAAAGTTCTTTACTTATTGGGTCTCATTTGGTCCTCACAACAGCCCTGTGAAGGTGCTATTATTATTCCCATTTTGGTGCTATTATTATTCCCATTTTTCATATGAGAAATCTGAGGCTGAGAGAGGTCAAGTGCTTCTTACATTCACACAGTTATTAATCACAGCTAACTTTTATATCATATTTTAAGGTTTACAAAGCACTTTACATATATTATCCCATTTGATTCACACAATGGTTCTATGAAGTAGTTAGTTGCCAGTAAATTGCCCAGGATCACATAGCTATTAAGTGTCTGGGATGGGATTTGAACTCAGGTCTTCCCAACTCCAGTCTCAGCATTTTATCCACTGAGTCACCTAGCTGCCTCTACATGATTTCAGTTCACTAGGCCTAAATGAACTACACGTCAGAGTCTTAGCAGAATTGGTAGATGCCATTGCTGAGATACTCTCAGTGATCTGTAAGATGTCATGAGCAACACAAGAGGTGCCGCAAGATTGGAGAAATGCGCATGTCTTGCTTTTGAAAAAGGGAAAATGAAATGGAGCCTTTAAACTATAGGGTGATGAGCTTGACTTTGATTCATGGCAAAATTCTGGAGCACATTACTAAAGGAATGGATAGTAAACATTTAGAAAGGAAAGTGATGATCACAAGGACCTGACACCAGGATTTTACAAAGCTTTCTTCAACAAGATGTTTCAACATCTGGAATTACAGCTAAGCTCATTTTATATCCTGATAGGGTTACCAGTCTATTAGAACGGGGAATGTTATGGATATAATTGGTCTAGATTTTAGTAAAGAGTGTGATGAGATATTTCATGCTATCCTTTTTGGGGAAAATGGGTATACATAGACTATGTGAGTTATCATTTGAACTACAATCATTGAGCTGGAAAGAGGTAGAAAGAAATGTCTTAGATAGGGGTGGGAAACCTGCAGCCTTGAGACTACATGTGGCCCTCCAGGTCCTCAAGTGCAGCCCTTTGGCTGAATCCAAACTTCACAGAACAAATCCCTTTAATAAAATAATTTGGTATGTAAAACTTGGACTCAGTCAAAAGGCTGCACCCAAGGACCTAGAAGGCCACATGTGGCCTCAAGGCTGCAGTTTCCCCACCCCTAGACTAGCCGATAGCATAGTTAGGTAGATTTGGAAGTGGTTGTATGACTGGACGCAAAGAGTAAATTATTAATTGGTTGATTTCAGTTTGGAAGGTCTCCAGTGAAGTGCCCTTAAAATCTATACTTGATCATATGTTAATTAAGATTTTGGTTAATGACTTTGACAGAATGACAGATGACGTGCTTATCAAATTTGCACGTGACAGCTAGCTGGGTTGGAGAGCCGCAAAATGGAGTCAGGCTTTAGCTCTTACCCTATGCTCAGAACATGGAACAGTCTCCAGTTACCCAGCCACATGATCTTCCTGCCATGCCATCATGAATGTACCCCCTCAGCAGCTTTGGTGCTAGAAGTAGTTAACTAATCATGACCACTGTTGCTTCTGGAAATCAATTGCTTTCTGTCTCCACTCATGGAAACTTTCGTATTATCCTTGACTTACTCACCCACATTCACCCATGGCATCCAATTAATCTTGTCCATTTTACCTTCACAAAATCTCTTCCATGTGATCCTTTCTCTTCTCTCACATAGTCTCTGCCCAAGTTCTTTCCCTTACCATCTCATACCTGGACCATTGCAATAGCCTTTTAATTGATCTCTCTGCCTCCAGTCTGTCCCCACTCTAATCCATCCTCCACCAGCTACCAAAGTGATCTTCCTAAATTTCAAGTCTGACCATATCACTCCCCCCACTACTCAACACACTTTGGTGATTTCCTATAATCTAGCAGAAAATTATAAGTCCTCTGTTTGACATTGAAAGCCCTTCATAACCTGGGCTCTTCCATTTTCTTGCAACTTATTTCCCTATTCACACGTTACAGTCCCATGATTGTAGGCCTTCTTGCTTCATCACACAGGACACTCCATCTTCCAAATCCATGACTTTTCATTGACTGGATCCCATCTTTTCTTTCCTTATATCCACCATCTAGCTTCTTTGGCTGCCTAGGCCTTTTCTAATCTGTCCTCTCCTCTCTCCTCCCCTCTGAAATGACCTTCCATTCACACTGCATTTATCTCGTATACACAATTTTTACATGTTGTCTCCCCCGTTAGAACACAAGCTCCATAAGGATAGCAACCATGTTTTTGCCCATGTATCCCTGACCCTTTTCATGGTAAGAACTTAAGAAATACTTGTGGATTGACTGACTAGACTTCTCTCTTCCCAAGTCACTGCTTTCCTACATGTGTTATTTACTCCTGTATATGTCAAAGGGTCATTGAGGCAGGAACAGTCTTGTTTTTATTCATAATTTTATTCATTTTATTCATTCAGCAGTCTTGTTCATATTCCCAATGCTTAGTCCAATGATTGGCTAATAGTGCTTAATAAATGCCAGGCTTTTTCATTTATTTGTTCATTTGTTCATTTGTTCATTAAGTTCTTAACAGGCTAGAATGTTGCACTGAACCAATTAAAGTCAAATTTAGTAGGGATGAATGTAAAGTTTAATATTTGAGGTTTTTAAAAAATTGGCTTTATAAGTAAAAGATAGGGAAGATGTGGCTAGACAGCAGTTTGAAAAAGATCTGGCAGCTTCAGGGGAATGCAAGTTCAATATGAGTCAACAGTGAGACATGGCCCCAGTGCTAGAGGAGTCCTAGTGTTCAGTCCTAGGGAGGTGACTGTTTATAAAGCCAAGCACAAGAAGCTTTCCAGAGGACTGCTGCTGTGAACAGCTTTAAGGTTCTGATCATATAATATAGTGAACTCTCTTTTTATTCAGTAATAAACTAAGACAAAACATTCACAGAAACCAAAGTATAGCATTCACAATGTTATAACATAACAACTTATCACTAAAGTGGCCACATAGTTTTCACCAAAGTGGTCACATATTTTTAAACAAAAGATATCATTCAGATATCAATCATCCTTAAGGAGCAAGCCTCCTTGAGGGACACAAAGTACAAAGGTCAATGTTCTCCACCCCTAGGTCACATTGTCTTAATGTCTCAGTTAAAAAGTCTTCTTTTTTCTTGATTGGAAATTAGTTTCAAATCATCCTTAACTCAATCATTCTTAAGAGGTACAAGGTACAGAGTACAAAGTTCTCCCACCCCTAGGCCACAGTAAATCATGATCTTCTCAGTCAGCACTAAGCACTCAAGGAGAGGTCTTTTCATTTTGACTCTAGGCTGGCTCCCAAATTCCATGGTTCTTCCATGGGTCCAGCTCCTGCCTGAATCTACCCAGTTGTCACCTAGATTCACAGGTAGATAGCTTTCAGCTCCTTGTCCAGCTCCTCATCCAGTTCCTCATCCAGTTCTGTATTGAAGCTCACAGTGTCTAGTCTACCTCAAGTCCTTCACAGTTTCTGTTTCTGGGAAGACAAAGCTTAACAGAGCCACAATAACATTCTTATACATTGCCAGTACCATCACCAATTCACTATCTGCCTGTGAAATCAACACAGATGCACCAACAAGGTCTGAGAACTCAACACACATCATCAGTACAATCCTAGGACCTCTGAAACCCTCCTCCAGGATTTCTGTAAACAGACAACAAGAAAATACTCTTTCAGGGCTTCCAGTAAGGTCCCAGGGCTTCTGTACAAAGTATCACAAACAAAAGTCAACACAGACAGAACAAACAAACAGAGTGCCTGGCCACCACAAAGTTCCCCTTCTCAATTCTGCTCTTTCCCAGCTTGGGCTTCTCCTTATATATGGTCATTAGCTCCTCCCTGTTCCACCCCTTCCTGTTGCATCAGCAAGTTCCTCTCACTGTGGGTTTCAAAAGTCCGTTTTTTAACAAAGACTTGATATAATCCTGGGCAAGGCTCATGAAAAACCTGAACTGAAACAAGGTGCTAAATACTTAAATAGCTGAAACAAGGTACTAAGTACTTCTTTGCTGCCATTATACTGTCTCACTGTCTTCTGGCCTTCTCAGCCTGCATCTGGAGCACTGCATTCTGCTCTGAGCAAGATTAGGAAGGTACCTTCCTAATCCAAATCCATTATTATCTTGGGCAAGATTAGGCACCAAGAGCTGAAAAGTCAATGCCTCTTATGAATCTGGAACGTAGCTACTTATTGTTAAAATATCAGATTACCACTCGCCCTGTTCAGATTTCTTAAGGGGTGGGGTACAGCACATAAATAGGTAATACTATATTGATTTCTGATCTAAATGTTCTGTCCCTATTTAAAACATAAACACAAAGACTATGCTCCATATTGGGGTAAAGAGTTTCCAAAATTTTCAATTACTGTGGCAGAGATAACTTTCTACCATTTTCAGGCTTCTCCTACTAAATGCTCGTCTTGATTCGAGGAAACTTTGAGAGAGCTGTGGTATATCAGAAAAAGAATTGGATTTAGAATCTGAAGACCTAAAGTTCTAATCTCAGACCTGAGTTCTGGCTAAGTGGTGCAGTAGATAGAGGCTGGACTTGGAGTCAGGAAAACCTGGATTCAAATCCAGCCTCAGATACTTTGTAGCTGAATGACCCTGAGTAAGTCACTTCACTGATGTTTGCCCTCTTTTACTCATCTGTAAGGGTTGTCATGAGGACCAAATGAGATAATATTAGTAAAGTACTTAGCATTGTGCCTGGCACATAGAAGGTGCTTAATAAATATTTGTTTTCTTCCTTCACTTCCTTCCTTTTTCCTGCCCTTCCTCCCTTCCTTCCTCCTTTCCTTCCTTCCTTCCTTCCTTCCTTCCTTCCTTCCTTCCTTCTTGCTTCCTTCCTTCCTTCCTTCCTTGCTTCCTTTCTTCCTTCATTTTTCCTTTCTTCCTCCTTTCCTCCCTCCTTCCCTTCCTTCCTCCTTCCTTCCTCCTTCCTTCCCTCCTTTCCATCCTCCCTTCTTTCCTTCCTCCCTCCCTCCCTCTTTCCCTTCCTTTCTTCTTCACTTCTCTTTCCTTCTTATTTCAGCTCTGCCACTAGGTGACCTTGGACAAGTCCCTTAACATCCCAGCCTTTTCAAGTATAAAATATGAATAATACCTGCATTATTTACGTCATAGGGCTATTGTGAAGTTCAAACAAGATAATGAATATAAAGTACTCTATAAATCACAAGATACTATATAAATGCCAATTTGGTGCTGTCAGCAGCCAGAACCATAGGACAGACAGCTGTCAATGATCCTGCAGCCCACTCTTCACTGTTACGTCCTGGACTTTTTTTTTATTCTAGGTTACTCATCATTGCTCCTATTCTACTGGTAAACTCTGCTTTGGCTAACCCAGGCTAGCAAGCATTAATCTAAATTCTTAAGATCATGACTGAACACATAGTTTAATTAAATTAGAAAAAAACACCCCAAAGTAAATAGTTCCATTTATCATGGAGGATTAGTATATTCACAGTCCAGTACCAAACCCCCATGGTAAAAAAACACAGTTTAACTAAGAATCTGGTTTGCTCAGCTGCAGTCTCCCAGATGCTGCAAGGAGAAAGAAACAGAAAGTCACTGACTGATCCTAAGCATCTCAGTTTATGATAGAGAGACAGATAATCTAAAATAAATTGGTGGCCACATAGAGGAGTGCTGGGTGTGCTTTGGCAAGCCTCCTGGTGGCAGCTAAATGGGCCATTAGAAAATCAAGATCCCTCTCCAAGGCCTTGAGGTGTATCAATGTGAGTCATGTACCTGTTACAGATGCCCCCTCTTTGGGGCTTAGAGACTGCTTAGAGGCTCCTAGGATCAGTCCTGCCCAGAAACCTATTCATCACAAAGCTAATGCTGGCAGCCAGCAGAATAGAGGGGGGAGAAGGAGAGGGCAATGTTACTAGGCTGCCAGCCAGGCCACATTGTGTCTCTTCTTTCTCCTTCAAATCTCCCATCTCCAATCCAGTTTCTGTCATCACATCTGCAGTACAACCAATTTGGGCCATGCTGGCAACACAACCAATCAGGAAATATCCCCGTCCTAGCAGTCTCTGCAAAGACACTGTCCCAAACGAACGCGTTCCCTGCATAAGCATTTGAAGGATTGATTGCCTTATAGAAGAGGGATTCAATTTCTGCTACTTGGCCCAAGATAGCCAACCTGGGAACAGTGGGCTGAAGTTGCAGGAAGACAGATTTAGGCTGTATGTGAGGAGAAATCCCCTACTAAAGCTATCCCAAAGTGGAATTGTGCACCTCCACATGTAACAAGTTTCTTCTCATTGAAGATCTTTGAGCCAACCTTGAATGACCACTTGTTGGAAGGATTAATGGTTCAGCTGATAATTGAACCAGATTGTATCTGAGGTTCTCTCCAATTCTGAGAGTCTTTAGTTGTGTGGGGGTGTTTCCAGTATGGTAGGGACACGAGACATACACACAAATAATTACAGTCCAGGATAATATGGACTTAAGTTCCACATGACTGAAACAGGTTGTAAGAGATGAAGGAATTAAAGGGGAAAGGATTACTTCCAGCGGGGATAGTCAGGGGTGGCTTCAGGAGGATGAAGGATTTGAACTGGGTCTTAAAGTCAGTCAATAAACATTCCGTAAGTGCCTGCTGCATGTACTGGGTGCTGGGGACTCAAAGAGAGGCAGCAGACATTCCCTGCCCCCAAGGAGGCAGCCGGGTGGTACAGTGAATGCAGCACGGGGCCTCTTGTCTTCCCGAGCTCAAATCTGGCCTCAGATACTTACTAGCTGTGTGACCCTGGGCAAGCCGCTTAATTCCCTTTGCCTCAGTTTTCTCACCTGTAAAATGAACTAGAGAAGGAAATGTATTCACTCCAGTGTCTCTGCCAAGAAAATCCCAAATGGGCTCACAAAGAGTCAGACATGACTGAGCAACCAAAGTCCTCCAGGAGTTTATAGTCTAATGGGCTAGAATGGGGAAGAACAGGCAGGGTTTGAAGAGGCAGAGAAGAAGGAGGAAAACATACAAAAGGACGAGGAAAGGAACGGGGAGAGTAAAGGGACTGGAAATATGAGATTTGCAAACCACTTATGTTATCTGAACTGGAAGGAAAAGCCTCTGAGATCTCCTACTAGTTCACTTTTATGTAGTGTCTTTTGGTTTACAAAGTGCTTTCCTTTTTAAAAAGAATTTTATTTTATTTTTATTATTTGCTTTTTGGAGGGGGGAGGGCAGGGCAATTGGGGTTAAGTGACTTGCCCAAGGTCACATGGCTAGTTTTTTTTTGTGTTACGTGTCTAAGGTCGGATTTGAACTCAGCTCCTCCTGACTCCAGGGCCGGTGCTCTATTCACTGCACCACCTAATTGCCCCTAAAGTGCTTTCCTTACAACAAGCTAGAGAGGTGAGGGGTGCAGGTATCATTATCACCCTTTTACAGAGAAGGAAAGAGGGTCAGTGGTGAATTATACCAGGTCACATTAGTTAGGATTTAAACCCAGATCTTTCCTCTCATCACTATACTCTCTTGCCTCTAAAGAGGGTTCAGTCCTTATGACTCCCGAGGGTCGGTCCTGTCCCTCAAGTTTCTGAAAAGCCACCTTAGCTGACACTGGCAGCACACCTAGGAGACTTTCCTTTACCTACCAGTTCTGGTTGACTCTGTGTTGGAACCTTCTTGTTCCCCTAGAAAAATACTTCTCCCAAGGTGGTTCAGCAAAGTCCCTGGGTCACTTTGACTTTGCTGAGCAATAGAAAGTAATGGAATCAGACCAAGAGAAGAGGGGACAGCTGGTGTTGGGGAGAACTGTGACCTGGAGAAACAACACGCTGTTGGCACCCAGTGTGAGCATCAGACACAAAGGCTGGGGGAGGGGCTAGCTAGGGGTGAAGACACCTTCTGCTCTTCCCTTCCTCTTTTCCCTCCCCCTCCTCCTCCCCACCAAACTACCTCCTGTGTCCTGTCTTTGCTTGAAACAACATATCGATTCATCAGAGCATATACCTGAATAGCCTTCCCATTTTCTTTATCCCATCTTTCTTTAACCCCCTCTCCTCCATTACCCTCCTCTCCAACAGTGGCAGAGCTCAAAATTCTGCATCCCCAAGCCAAACTGTTAAGACAGGGCCTTGGTACTCTTGATCCATTGCAAAATAACAATTCTAGCCTCCCTGCAATGCAGAAACTATGCTGGCGCTAGAGTCCCAGCTCCAAAATTTATTAGCTGTATTACCATATGGGAAAATCCTTTAATCTTTCTGAGACTCAGTTTCCCTCTCTAGCAGGCAATGCAGATTGGTGGGGGGGCATCCGGGCCTTAGAGTCAAGAATATCTGGCTTTTTGGGCAGCTAGGTGGCACAGCGAATAGAGTTCTGGCACTGGAGTCAGGAGGACCTGAGTTCAAATTTGGCCTCAGACAGTTAAGACAAAAAACTAGCCATGTGACCTTGGCCAAGTCGCTTAACCCCAACTGCCATACCTTTGTCCTCCAAAGAAGCAAAAAACAAAACAAAAGCAAAACAAACAAACAAACAAGAATATTTGGGTTTAAACTGTGAATTTAGCACTTACTATCTACATAACCGTGGACAACTCACAAACTCCCTCTAAGTTTCTTCATATGTAAAATGAGTATTTTGAATGAGTAAAGATCTGGGTTTAAATCCTCACTAATGTGACCTGGTATATAATTCACCTTCTCTAACCCTGTTTCTTCCTCTGTAAGAGGATCATAATGATACTTGCTTGGGCTTGTTGTAAGGAAAGCACTTCGTAAACCTCGAGATACCATATAGATACTATATAACTCTAGTACTGCCTCAAAGGGTTGCTGTGATGGCCAAGTGAGATCATCCAGAGAGTGTCTTAGTACAGTTTTAAGCTACTAAAGCTTAACTAAATTTAATTTAAGTTATTAACGCTTAAAGCGATAGTAAAACTTTTGGGACACTCTGCTTTTAAAACATGCCTTGAGCAGTTAGGTGGCTCAATGGGTAGAGCATTGTGCCTGGAATTAGGAAAACCTAAATTCAAATCTCACCTCAGACACTTACTAGCTGGGTGGCCCTAGGAAAGTCACTTTACTTCTGTTTGCCTCAGTTTCTCCATCTGTAAAATGGGGATAATAATAGCATAGGTTGTTGTGGGAGTCAAATGAGACAATAATTGTAAATAGCTTAGCACAGCATCTGGCACAAAATACATGCTATATAAACGTTAGCTGTTGTTATTGTTGCTGTTATATGTTAAAGCACTGTGTGGGCTGTTATTATTGCCTATAAAATGGAAATAATCATTTTTCATAGGGCCACAGGATTGAGAATTAGAGGGGGAGGGGACCTCACTTGGCCATCTTGTCTAACACCTTCCTCTTACTTGTCTTTCCTTTTTTATTTTTTATTTGTTGATCTTTTTGGTGGGGAGAAGGCA
Source organism: Pseudochirops cupreus (assembly GCA_028627135.1). NCBI lineage: Eukaryota > Metazoa > Chordata > Mammalia > Diprotodontia > Pseudocheiridae > Pseudochirops > Pseudochirops cupreus. Next base: position 122,347,638 of record CM053581.1, on the reverse strand, counting down.
GGGCAATTGGGGTTAAGTGACTTGCCCAAGGTCACTCAGCTAGTAAGTGTTAAGTGTCCGAGGCCAGATTTGAACTCAGGTCCTTTTGACTCCAGGGCTGGTGCTGTACTCACTGTACCACCTAGCTGCCTCCCATCTTTCCTCTTTCTTATTTTTGTGTCCCCCTGCTTAGCCCAGTATGTAGCACATAATAAGTACTTAATACGTGTTTGTTGACTGACTTACAGATATGGATCCTGAGGTTCAGGAAGATTAAATGAATTGGTTAAGGTCACATAGGTTAATCAACCAAAAAGTGTTTGTTAAATGTCTACTATGTGCAAGAGCAAAGAATGGAAGAATTCCTGCTGTCAAGGAGCTTACATTATATGGAAGAGATCATACGCAGACACATATAATATGTACATATACACTATAGATGTTTATATATGCAAGTGTGTGTGTGTGTGTATGTGTGTGTGTGTTTGTGTTTGTATATGTGGGAAAACGGGACATATTTATAAAACTTAGCTTACAGGACTTTTGGGAAGAAAGTCCCTTGACAAACTTAAAGCACATCACAAATGTGAAGGATTATTATTAGTAGTAGAAATTGACCAACAAACATTTATTCAGTGCCCATTATGTGCTAGGCATTGTGCTAAGCACTAGGGATACAAAGAGAGGGCAAAAGTCCTCAAGGAGCTTACACTCTAAAGGAGTGAGACAACATGCAAACAGTCATATACGAAGTGAGCTATGCACAGGTGAAAGAGGAAATTGTATTTCTAGTCAGAGAGAGAAAGAATTCAGGGTAGGGGAGGGAGAGAGGAGAGATCTTTTTTCTTTGTTCTGACTCTAGCTTCACTATTCTAACTGCCTTCCCAGCTTATCAATGTCCTTCTCAAATATTTGCATACAGAACTGGAAAGATAATGCCTTTTATGAATTTGAGAGATAGCTACTTATTTTCCAAATATCAGATTATAACTTATCTGGCTCAGAGTTCTTGAAGGGTAGAACATGGAACATAGATGGGGCAACTAAGTAGCACAATGGATAAAGTGCTGAGCCTGAAGTCAGGAAGACTCTCATCTTGTTGAGTTCAAATCTGACCTGAGACACTTATTAGCTGTGTGACCCTGGACAAGCCACTTAGCCCTATTTGCTTCAGTTTCCTCATCTGCAAAATGAACTGGAGAAGGAAATGGCAAACCACACCAGTATCTTTGTCAGGAAAACCCCAAATGAGATCACAGAGAGACAGATATGACTGAAAATGACGGAACAACAACAACCTGGAACACAAGTAGAAAATGCTGTTTTGATTTCTGATCTAATGTCATTTCCCTATTTAAAACATAAATTAAAAACAAAACAAAACATTCCCTATGTTAAGGTAAAGAACTTCCAAAGGTTTTCAATTACTATATCAGAAACTACTTTGCACCATTTTCAGGGCTCTTCATATTAATGCTTATCTTGAATAAAGGAATCTTTGAGAGAGCTGTGATGTGGTAGAGAGAGAATTGGACTTAGAGTCTAAACTTAAGGTCTGAGTTCCAGTCTCTTTTCTGACACTGGGTAACCTTGGGTGAGTCACTTAACACTGCGGCTTATTTTCTCAACTATAAATTATGAATAATGCCTGTATTACTTAACATCACAAGGTTATTGTGAAGATGAAATGAGATAATGAATGTAATGCACTCTGTAGACTTGTTTGTGGCCAGGGCCATGGGAGAGATAGTTATCAGTCATCCTGCACCCCAGTAAAGAGACTGGTATGTCTTTGTATGTCCTATTGCTTTTTAGTTCTTTCCAAATTCATATGAAGCCCCATGCCAAAAGGAAGTTAAGAAAATGCTGCAACGTTTTGTAAAGTTCTCCCTAAGCCTTCTCTGTGCTATGGTTATAGGTATATCAGGGCAGCTAGGTGCTGCAATGGATGGAGTGCTGGGCCTGCAGTCAGGAAGACCTGAGTTCACATCCAGCCTCAGACACTTACTACGTGTGTGATCTTGGGCAAGTCACTTAACCCTATCTACCTCAGTTTCCTCATCTGTAAAATGACTGGAGAAGGAAATGGCACAAACCACTCCAGTATCTTTGCCAAGAAAATTCCAAATGGGGTCACAAATGAAATGACTGAACCACAATAACTGGTGTATCACTGGACCTAACTTTGTCTTACCTTGTTTCTTCTTTATCAAAAGATTTTAATATAGTCAGCTGGATTGTTTTCTGCCTCCCTCTCCCCATGGTGTCATATCTCTGATTTGATGATGGAGTCTATTGGAAAACTGGGATTTAATATACCAATATGCATGTTGTATCTTGTAAGCCCCTTAAGAGCATAGACTATGTTGGCTTTTGTGTCTATGTTGGCATCTGTCACAATTATTTGCCTGTTGAATTGAATTCAACTGAATGCTTAGCCATGCTAAGACATCTTCTATACTCAATATTGCTAAAAGCTATCAATTTTTTCAAGGGAGGGATACTTAGAATGTATCCCTGCTCTGAGAAGAGAGCTGGAAAAAGAAAACTGTTTACAATCAGTTAGAGCATTTGGCTTAGGGTGCAGAGGAGATATGTGGAAAGCAACCACATGGTGAAGGGTCCTAGAGAGGACACCATATCAGGAACTGGGTCGTTTAATCTGGAGAAGGAAAGATTTGGAGAAAATATGATATCTGTCTTCAGGTATCTGAAGTCATCTGGAAGAGAGTAGATTTATTGGCATGGTTTCAGCAGGCAGAAATAATATCAATGGCTGTAAGTTGCAAAGAGATAGATTTTTATTCAATGTAAAATATATGCACACGTGTATATCTATATAAATATAGAAAGGTCTCTTTATATAGATCTATCCATCCATCTACACACATTAGAGTTAGAACCGTCCCAAAATAGAATGAGATGCTTCAGGACAGTCTTTTGTTAGGCATATAGTACTAGGGATTCCTTTTAGGTGTGGAATGGACTAGATGGCTTCTGAAATCCCTTCTAAGTAAGATTTAGTGAAGCGGTGATGACGAATCAAACAGTCTGTCAGTTAGGGAGCATTTATTAACACCTATTATATGCCAGGTATTGTGCTAAGGCATTTGGGATGTAAGTACAAAGAACGAAACAAGCCCTTCTTGCCATGAGCTTACATTTTAGTGCGGGAGATATTAAGTACATATATAAATCTATATGCAGCATAAATAGAAAGTTAATGAATATGGATGTTCACAAGGTAGTTAAATACAGGGTAGTTTGGGAGGGAGAAGGAGGTCACAAGCTGATCAGCAAAGGCTTCATGAAGAAGTGATACCTGAGTTGCATCTTAAAAGGAGAGATTTATGAGGTGAAAGTAAGATGGAAGTTCATGGAGGATGGCCAGTGCAAAGACATGGAGATAGGAGATGTGGAGTGGTTATGTGAGAAACAGAAGGTGATGGGGAAAGAGAGTGAATTTTGTTTTAGACATATAGAGTTTCAGATGTATGCCTAGCACACAGTGGGTACTTAATAAATTGGCTTATTAACTTAGGATATCCAGTCTGTGATAGCCATTAGGCAATTAGTGATCCAGGACTGAAGCTTTGGGGAGAGACTGAGACTGGACATATAGATCTTTTGCTGTTGAGTCGTTTTCAGTTATGTCTGACTCTTTGTGGCTGCATTTGGAGTTTTCTTGGCGAAGATATTAGAATGGTTTGCCATTTCCTTCTCTGGCTCATTTTATAGATGAGGAAACTAAGGCAAACAAAGTTAAGTGACTTGCCCAGGGGCAGTCATCTAGCAAGTGTCTGAGCCTGAATTTGAAGTCAGGTCTTCCTGACTCTGGGCCCTGCTGTCTACCTACTGTGCCACCTAGGTGTCTTGCATCATGTATATAAAAATGATGGTTAAACCCATTAGATCTGATGAGGTTACCAAGAGAGAATGGATGGAGGGAAAAGAGAAGCAGATACAGGGGAGAACCTTGGGGAATATATGCCCAGTTAGGGGACTTAATATGGATGAAGAATCAGCAAAGGAGAATGAAAAGGAGTGGTCAGACTTGTATACACAGGAGAAGAGAGAGATTCAGCAGGGTCAAGTACAGCAGATAGGTTGAGAAAGATTAGTACCAAGAAAAAGCCATCAGGTTTGTCAATGAGGCAGTCATTGTCAACTTTGAACGGGGCACTTTCAATTGAGTGATGAGGTCAAAAGCAATTTTGAAAAGAGTCAGGGATGAATGAAAGAAGAGGAAATGGAGGCTATGAATAGAGATGACTTTTTCAAGGAGTTTCACAATGTATAAGATGACAGCTTGAGGAGATGATAGAGCTTAGTGAAGGATCTTTAAGGATGGCAGATGTTTGGCATGTTTGAAGGCACTAATGAAGGAGCCACTTGATAAGGAGGGGTTGAATATTTGAGAGGATGATGGAGGCTGTCATCTGCTAGAGGAGATGGGAGGAAAGCTGAGCAAGTGTATAGGGAGAAGGGTTAGCTTTGGCAAGAAGAAAGACTATCTCTTCATCAAATACTGGGGATAAGGAAGACAGAGTAGGAGATTAGTCAAAGGATTTTGAAATGAAAAGAAGGGGGAGAAAAGAGCATTCACATCAAATGGCCTCAATTTTCTCAGTTAAGTAAAAAGTAAGGTACTCAACTAAGAGAGTGAGGAGGAGAAAGTGTATAGGGGGTTTCAGTAGGGAAGAAAAGGTCTGGAATAGCTTCTGTGGGGAATGAGATAGAATCTTGTGCTGTATAAGTACCATAGAATAAAGTACTATATAAATGCTAAATAAAGTACTATCATTATATTCTTACATAATAATATCTAGCATTTATATAACACTTAAAGATTTATAATACGCTTTACACAGATCATTTCATATTATCCTTATAGCAACACCAAAAGGTAGATGCTATTGATATCCCCATTTTACAGATGAGAAAATTGAGGCAGACAGTGGTTAAGTGACTCATCCAGGATCACACTGCTAGTAGGCAGGAATTCAGTTCAGGTCTTCCTGAGTCCAAGTCCAGTACTCTATACACTGTGCCTTATAGCTCTGATCCCTAAGAGGTAGATTCTTAGGATGAGGATGAGTCTGGGATGATGTGAGCCTATCTGAGTCAAACTGAGCTTCAGTTCTTGGCGGAGCGTGGCCACTTCAAACCTGATTAGAAGTCTGAGGAGTCCAGGGAATCAGAGCTACTTCTTCTTCACCTAGATGCTGTGATATAAGTCTGTCTGCCAAAAGCACAAGCACATAATTAGAGGCTTAATTGGCTGTGTCTCTCTGGGGACTAGATCTCTCTTCTTTAAGGGATTGAGTCATAGCCATGCTCTCTGTCTGGAGGTGATCCCTTGGGGTAGAGGTTGGAATGTGTTTGGTGTTCTACGCTGTCACCTCCCCCATTCAACCCATAAAGGGAGGGATTGCATCAACTCTCAACTTTCCCCTATTATAATCTGAGTTAGAAAGTCATAAATCTGTAGCAGGAGGGTGTCTGTTCTTGTGCGTTCCCAGTATTGTACCTACCGTCAATCAGACTGAACCGGCCTCTAACCTATGGATGGCTGGAGCCAAACAGAGCAGGCGAGAGACTGGAGAGTTAAGAATGAAACAGAAGTTTAATTTCAAAGTGAGAGATGGCTTGCAAGCAAGGAAGGAGCAATACAGATGTGCAGGGACCCCACTCCTAGTGGGGGGACCCAAGGCAGTGTGGAGAGATCTCTATACTTATACCAATGGTTATATAGTGACCTGTAGCCCGGATGGTGAGGGGTAAGAGCAACAGTGGGACAAGTTTGATTCATAGCCAGGCTTCATAACTGGAACGTGGGTACTTGTCTGAGAACACTTAGATAACACCTGGTACTGGTCAAAGCAATACAATAATTATAGGATTTTACCAGGGGATGAGATCATTCAGAGGGTGAGTGCAAAGGACTGTTGTTATACCAAGCTCAAAGCACAGCTTGCTTACTGGGACTTAGCTCTGGAAAACAGGGTGCCTCCTAATATCTTGATACTACCCTATGCCCAAAATCCGTTTTGTCCAGTAAGGCTGCCTAGGTCGTGTGACCCAGCTCACCGAATGATTTGACAAGAAAAGAAATAGCCCAATTTCTCTAGCCTTTTGAGGCTGACAAAGTTTTCCTCACAGGCTAAGTAAAAATATAATTACCTTTTTGCTCCCATTTTACAGATAAGGAAACTTTTGTTCATAGTCATGTGGGTAGCAAATCCTTATTTGAGGCAGTGGTATTACAATAAATAGAGCACCAAACCTGTAGTCAGGAAGATCTGAGTTCAAATCCTGCCTCAGATAACTTGCTAGTTGTATGACTCTGGGCAAGTTGCTTAACCCTGCCTGCCTCAGTTTCCTCATCTGTACAATGGGGATAACAATAGCATCTACCTCCGAAGTTTTTGTGAGGATTGAATTAGATAATTGTAAAGCTCTTAGCTCAGTATCTGGCACATAAGTGCTATACAAATGTTAGCTATTAACACTTATTATTGATAACAGTAATCTTTCCAATCCAGGGATGGGGAACCCATGGTCTCAAGGCCACATGACCTTTAGTCAAAGGCCTCACTTGAGAATCCTAGAGGGCTACATGTGGCCTCAAGGCTGCAGGTTCCCCATCTCTGTGATATACCATCCTGCTTCTCTGTCCTTAAGCCTTAGTGTGGCTGTGTTGCCTTGAAGCCTGTCCTCCAATAACAAATGAGACCAGAAAACATGAGCCAACCTACTGAGCAGTTTGGATGGGGGAGTTGATGATGAAGAGCATGGGAGGAAAAGCATGAGAGGCAACTTCATCATCCTCATCATTGTTGACTTTTTTGTGACAATTTGACATTTTCAAGAAAATATTTGTAATATATGTAAAATTATATATGTAAAAATTACATATATGACATTATTTTTAACATCACAATACCTATAAGGATAACTTGAAAAAAACTGGGCATATTTAGTCTGGAGAAGGGAAGACGCAAAGGGGCACAAAAACTCCTAAGGGCTGTTGAGTGTTTGAAGGGTTATTATGGAGAAGAGACCTTACACTTGTTCTACTTAGTCTTGGAGGACAGAAACAATGGATTTGGGTACACACTGTGTACAGTTATATTTAGGCTTCATGTCAGGAAAAACCAAGTTAAGAGTTCTAAAGTGAAATGACTTCTTCTCTAGGTAATTGGTTCTTTCTCAACGGAGCTCCTGAGGCAAAGAATGTTTGGTTTGCAAGACTTGTTGGGGCTGTTGTAGAGGGCATTCTTGCTCAGGTATGGGTTGGATGAGGCAACCTTGGAGAGCCCTCCAACCCTGAGATTCTGTGACTTTATAAATTCTGTGATTCAAAAGACAGACTAGGAGAAGGAGAAAAGGATCTTGGCAAGAGGGAAAGACTTGTCTACTCACTCACCTTGCTGAGAACATTTATGAAGTACCCAACTTATTTTAAAAAAGAAATGAGGCATTGACATACTCTTGACCTCAAGTGATTTTTTTTAAACATTTGTTTTTAAAACTTTGAGTTCTAGATTCTGTCCCTTCTTCCCTCCTTATCCACCACAACTGGGAAGATAAGCAATTCAATATAGATTGTATATGTGTAGTTATCCACATCATTTCCATAGTAGTTATATTGTGAAAGACTAACTATATTTCCCTCCATCCTATCCCACCCCCCACTTAATCTATTTTCTCCTTTTACCCTATACCTTTTCAAAATGTTTTCTTCTAACTATCCTCTCCCCCAATCTGCCCTCCCTTCTACCTTCCCCTCTCTTATACCCTACCCTGCTATTTCCCTGTAGGATAAGATACCCTATTGAGTGTGTATGCTATTTCCTCCTTAGGCCAGATTCAATGAAATTCAGGTTGTCCTATTCCCTTTCACCTTCCTGCTCTTCCGCTCCATTGTAACGGTTTTCTCTTGCCTCTTTTATATGAGATAATTTACCCTAATCTATCTCTCCCTTTCTTCTTCTCCCAATAAATTCCTCTTTTACGTCTTAATTTTATTTTTTAAATATCATCCCTTCATATTCAACTCATCCTGTGCCTTCTATGTATACATGAACATACAAATTCCCACATTCACATATATATTTGTATATACATACATCCTCCTATATATATATATGTGTGTGTGTGTGTGTGTGTGTGTGTGTGTGTGTGTGTGTGTGTGTGTATATATATTCCCTTCAACTATCCTCATACTGA
>CM053581.1:122271582-122338927 GCA_028627135.1 Pseudochirops cupreus | reverse complement strand
TTAGCCTCTATATCTTTAGGTATCTCCAAAGGGTATCACATCTCCTCATTTCCAGTAACTAACCACCCTCCAATCATTATAGGAACACAGATTCAGAAGTGGGCAAAATTGTAGAGATGGTCTGGGGCAGTGATTCTCAATCTGTGAGTTGCGACCCCTTTGGGGGTCGAACGACCCTTTCACAGGGGTCACCTAAGACCATCGGAAAACACATATTTCTGATGGTCTTAGGAACTGAGACACTGCTCCTCTATCTGTCTCCAAGTAGATCCGCCCACATGCAGATATGCCCATATACGAGTATTAAAGGATCGCGGCATTAGGAAGGTTGAAAACCACTGGTCTAGGGGGAAAACCTTTTCATTTTACAGCATTGGAAACCGAGGCCCAAAGAAGTTGTTACATGCCCAAAGTCGTACCATTACTAAACAGGAGGAATAGGATTCTCACTGGGAAGAAATTTTTCCTTTCATCTAACTTAAACCCCTCAACTATTAGCTGGACCTCTCCACTCCTCCATCTCCCTCCCGGTCTTGAGGAGCAGGAAAAGGAATTTGGCTGTCTGCTGTTATGGCTATGTCGTCGTGGCCTTTGTCTGGGGAGTCATCTCACCCCCAACCCACCCAAACGCCAAGGCCTTGCATCAGCCCTGGAGGAGTGAAGGGGAACAAGAAGCTGTGTTCCTGAGGAAGGACTTGCTGGCCGCACATGTTGTGGGCTTGTTCACGTACCTCGTGACGGAGAAGCTTACCATAGCAGATAGAATGCAGCCCTCGGCTCGTTAGAAATGCTGTCTTTTAAACCTTGCTGATAAATTTTTAAATCTGCCAGCTCACTCTAACTTGTTTTCATTGGCATCCACCCAGAGGACGTGTGGAGAAGTAACACCACTGACAGAATTCTTTCTTCCTCTTTTTTATATTTCTATGGATGTTGCTTTTACATCACCATCGTTGATAGATATTGCTTTTCCTACCGACCCCTTGGGAGAAAAATAGAGTTAAGCAGAAACGATGTCACAGAGTTTTCAAAATTCCCTATCCCTGGTCTCCCACCTTTCAGGATCATATGTTTAGAGCTGGGATGTCAAAGGTCATCTAGCCCTAACCAGAGGCATGATAGAGCCAGCTGGAACCTGCTCACTGGAGCAGATTGTTAAATCTTCAGTGTGAGCATTCACAACTTGGAAATTCTCAAATGCCACAAATCAGGGCTTAATTTATTATTTTTATTGGTTATCTAGATTTAAGAAACTGATAGAGAAAATGCTAATAATGAAGATTAAACTTAAAAGTGTGTTGTACATATGCGTGTAGAGAGCTGGTTGTTAAATATTTACTAGAACACCCTCGAGTCTAACCCTCTAATTTTGAGGGAACAGACTTAGTACAGATTAAATGCCTTGCCCAGGCTCACATAGCTAGAAAGCAGAAACTGACTCAGATCCTCTGACTGCAAATCTTATTACTGGGCTAGCACTGACTCTTACAATAACTCAGTTCTTTGCTTCAGTTTATTGTGTTTTTCATTCATATTGCTATCGTTATTGTGTATGTTTTCCTGTTGGTATTTAATTATCAGTTCATACAGTTCTTCCCTAGGGCAGGTAAGTGGCACATTAGACACAGTCAGGAAGAGTTCAAATCCTGCCTCAGACACTTACTAACTGTGTGACCCTGGGCAAGTCACGCAACCCTTTTCACCTCATCTTCCTCATCTGTAAAATGTGCTAGAGAAGGAAATGACAAATTGCTTCAGTATCTTTGCCAAGAAAACCCCAGATGGGGTTGTGAAGAGTCAGAAACAACTGAAAAACAATTAAACTGAACACATCTTCCTATGTTTCTCTGAATTCCTCATATTTTTTTTTTTGGAGGAGGGAAGGCAAGGCAATTGGAGTTAAGTGACTTGGCTAAGGTCACATGGCTAGTTTCGTGTTAAGTGTCTGAGGTCGGATTTGAACTCAGGACCTCCTGACTCCAGGGCTAGTGTTCTATTCACTGCGCTGCCTAGCCACCCCAATATTTGTTATTTCTTATTACACAATACTATACATCGTAATCATGTACCAGGTTATTCATTCATTCTCCAATTGATAAGTGTCTGCTTTGATCCTTTTTCTTTGCTATGGCATAAAAGTTTCACCATTCTTTAAAAGAGAGAGAATTTGTTGATGGAAGGAAACAAGTCTTTTTTTTTTACACCAGTCATTTCCTGAAAAGAGGCAATGTGGCGTAATGGATAGAGATGCCCCCTCAAAGTCAGGAAGACCTAGATTTAGTCTTGATCTCGGACATATATGGCCTTGCTGACTCTGGGCAAGTCACTCACCTCTAGCAGTACCCTGGGCAACTCTGAGGATATAAGTTGTAAAGAAGGTACCAACATGCATCAGTAGAGTCTCTTCCAAGTGGAACTGGGCTGATGCTAAAAACCTACTACACTACTTACTTTTAAGCCTGAGTCTGTGTACTCCCCCAATAAGTGGAGATGGCTTTTTTCGAGGAGTATGGCTAGAATGGGAGATGATAGCTAGAGGGGATGGCAGGGTCTACTGAAGGTTTTCAAGGATGGGGGAGACTTGAGGACATTGGAAGGTGGGATGGAATAGGGTAGTCCCTTGGACATAGGCGACCACTGTGTTGGGGCTCCAGGCTACTTTTTTTTCATGATCTAAGGAAGAAAAGAAGGAAACAAGGACATTGTGCTAAGTGCTTTACAAATATCTCATCTGTGATTCACAAAAACCCTGGGAGGGATGTGCTATTACTACTCCCATTTTTAAATTGAGGAAACATAGGCAAAAAAGTTAGATGACACCCTGGGTTCCACAGCTAGGAAATGTCTGAGGGGGGATTTAAATTCAAGATTGAACCCAGAGCTCTATCCACCATGCCACTTAGCTGTCCCTAAGGTATTACTCTCCTTCCTCCCACCCCATCTTTGCATTTTAAAAGAAGCTTGGAGAAGGCCAGTTCTTAAACCAGAGAAATGAATCATTCACGGTGAAATTTTAGGTACCAGTTGATATTTGGGAGGGTCTGAGCCCTTCAGCTCAAGTCACTGTCCAAGCAAGACTGCCCTAGATTCAGGATAACACACAAGCACTGTGTTCAGAGGGTCATCTCACCCAGGGACCAGTGGAATACAGCCCAGGTTCTGAATCCTGCCAGGAAATAGAAGCCCGCCTCTAGGACAGAGCACTGGTCAGGCATGGAGGTCTTTTTCAAAGAGGCCCCTGGTTTGGTGGATTCCAGGCTTCTAAAAATAGCTGCAGCTGAAAGCTCAAACCTCATCACAGAGAGGAAAACCTCTCCCAGAGTCTCAAGATCGATACTGCCTCAGACTCGGCTTTCTGAGGTTCAAGGGCAGCTAACGGGAAAGGGGCAAAGCAAGCATGTTTAACTTGAAAAACCTCGGGATTAGTGATGGTGTTAATAATAACTGTATCAATAATGCTTAAAAAAAACATTTAAAAAAAATACTACCAGCCAGCTCCAGGCTTCCTGGAGGCACTATCACATTACCATCCAGTAATGTTGGTGAAGTAGAGGAATGAGCCCTGTGCTGTCCTGGGAATCAGAAATCCCCCCTGCCAATGTAGGTCAACACCTTCTCTGCAACTCGTAGGCTTGTACAGGTGCCTAGAATGTGTCGAGGGCAGTTAGGTGGTATAGTGGAGGTAGAGTGCTGGGCCTGGAGTCAGGAAGACCTGAGTTCAAATGTAGCCTCAGGCACTTGCTAGCTGTGTGACCCTGGGCAAGCTACTTAACCCTGTTTACCTCAGTTTCCTTACCTGTAAAATGAACTGGAGAAGGAATTGGAAACTACTTTAGAATATTTGCCAGGAAATCTCCAAATCCGGTCACAAAGATTCAGACATAGTCGAAAAATCACTGAGCAGTAACAGAATGTGTTGAACTCAAAGCCAGTGATATGCAGTGGGAAGGATTTACCAGATACATGCCAGATGAGGAACTCAAACTAGATTTTCATGGCTCCCTAGTCACTGCATCATGCTGCCTCCGAGAAGCAGTGTGGTATAGCGGATAGATGCATCAGAGAAACAATATGGGCCTTAAAGGTCTGGGTTAAAGTCCTAGCCCTGACACATCCTGGCCAACCTGTCATTGCCTAAGACCATGAATAGATAAATTGCAGAGAAGGTGATGCGCTGCATTGGTACAGAGACTTTCTGATTGGGATTTCATTCTTTTGTAATCACAGGACTCTTTCTTTCTCCTTCTCCTCCTTCTACTTCTCTCTCTCTCTTCCTCTCCTCCCATCTCTTCTCCACTCTCTCTCTCTCTCTCTCTCTCTCTCCATATCTATATATCTATATATCTATATCTATATCTATATATATACACACACATATAATATATATGTCCTATAGAAAATATATTCTAACTTCCTGAAGCAACCTATTTAATTTCATTTATGTTATTTATTCTGTAATTTCTTTTGTATTGAGGTGTCTTACTTTTAAGAAACCAAGCTATAAAAATGATAGACTTTGCCACTGGGAAGGAGTTCTGAGGAAATGAGTTAAAAATAGCTAGAGGCAGGTATATTTACATTCCTCCAGTAAAGCAGAGAGGGTCCAGTTGAGACTGGATAAATTAAATTTGTAGTGAACCCAATTGCCTAATTGCATGATTTCCTCCCTGCCCCTATGCAATGAAAAGAAGGCTTTTTGCAGCATGTGAATAAATAGGAATGGAGAAGGCAGACAGTAAGGCTAACCCAGGATTGGAGTTTGACCAAACAGTACAGGCAATAGAATAAGGTGTCAAGGGATTCAAGAATAATTGATAATATAGGAGTCCAGACTAAAGAGAGAGGAAGTAAGGCCAGGGAAGGGGTGATGGAGTGGGAGAATGGAGATGCATGAAAGCATTGGAAGTCAGGATGGGCATGAGGAATAGGTTTAGGAGGGGTGAGGCAGAAAGAGAGATGGTAGGATAGGAGATTATGGCAGGATTGAAGAATTACAGAATTCTGGGTCATGGAGCAGTAGAAAGAGTCCCATGTGACTAAAATGAAGTGAAGGTGATGGTCATGGCAGTTGAGGAAGCTGATGAACTTTGGAGGCCAAGGTATCAAGGAGGCATCATTATACATGTCGAAGTCTCCAAGTATGAGGGCAAAAGTTGGAGTAGAGAAGAAGAATGTGAGCTAGGTTCTGAAGTCCTGGAAAAAGGAATGACCTGGAATAAATAACTGAACTGAAGCAGGTGATAAAGCTGGATGGAATGAGGCTAAAAGAAGAGAAGTTTGCTGAATAATGGTGGCAGGAAGACAATTTGGAAAATGAGTGTGTGGCATATACTTAATCCTCCTGTCATACTGCTTCTGAAGCAGGCACTATGGACCTCTTAGAGCTTGGTTAAGGATTGAAAATGCCAAAGTCATCCACTTCATCCTGGGCCTTCACCAATAGTCTTGACTTTTGTTCTGCCATTGGACTTGGATGATTCTGGAAGAGAGAAGGAAGCCAATAACTTTGTGCAAATCCAGTTCATACTCAAGTTAAGACGTCACCCGTGATGTCATTGGTTCTCTTCCAAAATGAAAGGCAAACAATAACAACAACAACATGCTGCTTCTAAGAGACAAAAGAAAAGAACCACCCATTACTAAAGGGGAGACCAGAGCTGCAGTGTTTCCTAGGGAAAGCCAGGGTTCTGCTAGTGCAAGATATAAGAATGTGTTGTGAAGGTTATAGGGAAGCTTGGTTAATAGTAGGGTGAGCATTCCAGGGAGTGCAATAAAATGGATGGGTAGAAAATTATATGGAGAGGAAGTCCAAGGTGGATAGCAATGGGAGTATGGGGAGAAGACACTGATTCTGAAGTATGATGGTAAGGGGAGTGGGAGATGGTAATTTGCCCATCATAGGATGAGGAGTAGCTAGTTGATAGGAGCCATTGTACATTCTAGGATCATAAGGTAATTAAATATGGAGTTGGCATAGGTCCTCACTGCCTTTGACTCATAAAGGGTCAGGATCTTTTCAAGTTCTGAGATATGCTAATGACTAAGAAATACATAGGTAATTGGGTCCCTGGACCTGACCAGATTTACATACAAGGAAGATTAGTCTGATAGTAGTATGAAGGACAGATTAGAGAGGGAAGAGAGTAAAGGTGGAAAGATCTGCTAAATCCAGATAGGTGATAATAGGTGCCTGTACTAAGATAGCAGCCTTGAAGAACAGAGAAGGGGAAATAGGAGAGATACTGAAGAAATTCAATTGATGAGATTTGATATTTGATTAGAAATGGAAAGGATATGGCATAAGGAAGAGTAAAAAAATAACTCTGAAGTTACAAACATGGGAATCTGGGTGAAAGGTGATGTTGAAGACAGAAATAGTCAAGTCAGAAAGAGGCCCAGGCAGGTTTACAGGAAAAGATAGTCTTTCTGCTTTTCTGGACTGTCGTAGAAATGCCAATATAAGTTACTCCCTCAGTGGGGGAAGAATTTGGGGCAGTGGAAAATGTCCCTTGTGGGATCCAGTAAAACTTGCATTCATAGTAGGGAAGGGAACAAACTACAGTGTCAAGCACCATGCTAGGCACTTTACAAATGTTATCTCTTTTAATCCTCAAAATAGCTTTGGGAAATAGGTGCTAATTCTATCTGCATTTTACAGTTGAGGAAACTGAGGCAGCAGATGTTTAAGTGACTTGGCCAAAGGTCACAAAGCTAAAACATGGTGGAAGTTAGATTTGAACTCCTGACTCCAGAACTAAGAGCTCTAATCACTGCACTGCCAAAGCTACCTCTAAAAATAAAACTTAACTCTATGTGAGCCCACTAAGACCTTTCTTAACATAAGGAGTGCTAACTCTCTCTTCTTTGATTCAACACATAGTATCATAACATCCTAGATTTAGAATTGGAAGGAACTTTGAGGTGAATCTAGTCCAGCACCTTCATTTTACATGTGAGGAAACTAAGTCCCTGAAAGGGTAAATGACTTACCAAAGTCACACAATTATTAAGTGACAAAATCTGGATTTGAACTCAAGTCTTCTGACTCCAAATCTAGTACCCTTTCCATTGTGCCACACACTCCCTGCCTCCCAGACCTGCAGAACCCTAAGCTCCAAAAAGGAGCATGGGACAAGGAGATTGATTCATTGGAAGAGTACTCTTTGGCCCAAGGGTCTTATGAGGCTTAGTCTTAATATCAGAAATGTTGATTTTAACGTATTCAGTTTTACTTTTCCAAGAGTCTTTAAAGAAATAAAACTCACTCATGTGCTAAATGTGGCAGGTTAGGAACTGCACTGGAGTGCAGAACCCACAATCAATTTGCAAAAGAGGGTCATGAGCCAGAAACTTAGGCCCCTTTGGATCTTTGGGCTTTGAAATAGCTGTTGGTTTCTTGGTAGCATACGGGAGCCCAGCATACCCCTGCATATCTATTGTAGTCAGAAAAGCAGAATTGACTGAAGACAGAAGAAACAGCTACTGGGCCAAATGAACCCCCCACCCAAAGGGTTTGGTAAACAAAGGAATAGTATTAACAGGATGGCAGGAGAATGTTTAAACCACTGAAGAGAAAGGAAAAGACATACACCTGTTTTTAGGCATCATCATGGAAGATAGCATGGGTAATGGTGTCATTAGAACTGTTATTTATGAATATTAGCTACACTTTTAAAAAATTTATTGATATCTTTTGATTTTAGATCTCCCAAATTTCCCACTATATATTTTTCCCCTCATCTCCTCCCATAGAGCTGTTTCCTACAATGAATAATTTTTTTAAAAGGAAGAAACAAAAAACATTTAGCAAAACTAAGCAACACATTGAAAAAGTTTGATTATATACCATGATCTATATCCATAGTTCCCAAATCTGCAAAGAAGCAGGGGAAGCATTTTCTAACATCTTTTTCTAACATCTTTTCTTTTGGGTCAGGTTCAATCATTATGATTTCAAATAATGATCAAATTCATTCAGTTCTTTGTATGTTGCTGTGGTTTTATGTATATTGATTCCTTGCCTCTTCTTCACTTTGCATCAGTTCATGTAAGTCCTTTCACGCTTCTCTGTATTCATCATAGTCATGATTTCTTACAGTGAAGTACAATCTATTATATTTGTATACCACAATTTGTTTAACCGGTTTCCCCGTTGATGGATATTGGCTTTGTTTCCGGTTTCCAGCTACCACAAAGTAATATTGCTGCTATAAATGTTTTGGTATATAGGGGGTCTTTCTCTTTGTCAATGACCTCATCAGGGTATATGCCTAACAATGTAGTCTCTGGGCCAAAGGCTAGGGGCATTTTAGTCACTTTCTTTGCATAATTCCAGATTGCTTTCCGGAATGGTTGAGCTAATTTACAGCTGTACCTACAATGCATTAGTGTGCCCATCTTTCCACATGTTCTCTCTAGAATTACTTTTCTTGTCTTTTGTTATCTTTGCCAGTTTGCTACACATAAAGTAAAATCTTAGGGTTGCTTTGATTTGCATTTTTCTTAATATTATGATTTAGAGCATTCTTTCATATGTTGTCATTGTTTTTGATTCTTCTTTTAAGAACTTTGTTCAGATCCTTATCTATTGATTAAAAAAAAGTTTGGTCTTATACATAGTTGTCTTTATGTCTGTGATATCAGATGCTTATTTAGAGATATTTCATGGAAAGATTTTTTCCACTTGATTACTTCTTTTCTTCTCCTATTTGCATTGATTTGAAAAGCAGAAGCTTTTCAGTTTCACACAATCAAAATTATCTATTTTACCTTTCACTCTATCCCTTTTGATTTAGAATTTCCTCTATCCCTTTTTGGCTTAGAATTCACCTTCCCTCCCTCTCCAAACTTTGAAAGGTATATGATCTTTCTTTCTCTTCTAATTTTTTATGGCATGATTTTTTTTTTTGATATTCAGGTCATAAAATGCTTGCTCAATAAAATAGCCCTGTCCATTAAAGCAGGTCCTGTAAGACCTTTCCTCAGTAAGCCATTGTTATCTTAGTTCTAGTTATTATTTGGACCTGAAAGTTAATAAAAATTGTATTTCCCCCAAATATTCTGTAACTTAGCCTTTTCACGTCAGGGTGCCACCCCAAATTAGTCTAAATTAGTGAGTTTTGATGATGTATTTATTACTACCATAGATAGCATGAAAAAATCTGGGTTCAAGTCTTACCCTGGAAACATACTGACTGTGTGATCCTGAGCAAGTTACCTAACCTGTCCTAGGCAACTCTAGAAGATAAGAATTTTCAGAGAAGGTGCTAATCTACATTGGCAGAAAGAATTTCTTCATTTGAGAGTTCCATGTATAGTACCAGTGAAATCACAGGTCCACTCCCTAACCCCATATTATTGCTCGTAATCCCCTATTAACAAAACCCAGCTGCCTTCAGCCTAGTACTCTTTTTTTTTTCCTCCATTTTTTTTGGACAGGATTTCGTGGTGGGTCTCTCAATTTTGCTTCGAGGAACAGTCCATGAGAAGTTGAAATGGGCCTTTAATCTCTATGATATTAACAAGGATGGATATATCACAAAAGAGGTATCTGTTTACAAGTGGTAAAGAAGGAGGGTGGGGAGTAGAGGGTTGAAAACATTTACATTGGTCAATAGAATGAGGGCAGGTGTAAGGATTCTGGTCTGTGATTGGCCCAGAGTCAAGGTGAGCCAGGTGGTTTGTTTTAAATGTGCAGTTATACTAAGGAAGGAGATTCTCAGCTTTAAAGTCTCAGCTCGATTGATTCTAAAGTCCTGGTTGTTTTGGGTTCTTTTGTGGGATAAGATAGTGGGAGTTATGCATTATTTGGTTTTAGTTTTTTTATAGTTTTTATTAAGTTAAATTTAAATTAAATTTATTTTTAATTTAAATTAAGTTAAATTTAAATTAAAAACTAGTTTTTAATTCATTATTTAGCTGAAGCTGGATAAAATCCTACTCTGATGCCACATTATGGAGATGATTTGGTGTTCTTGAAGGCTGTGCCAGAGGAGAATAAGACCTGGTGGATCTTCCCAAACTGAAAGGCTTTGAGTATAAGCCCAGTGATACTTGGTCTGTCAGCCAAAATCCAAGGCAGCTCATCTCTAAGTTGGCTGCAAGATGATGAATTTTTCAGCCCCAGTATCCTTGGAGATAGGCAGCACGAATAGAGTGCAGGATTTGGAGTCAGAAAGACCTGAATTCAGATACTGTCTCTAAAATTTAGTAGCTCTATGACCTAGCGTAAGTCACTTAACCTCTCTCAGCCTCAGTTTCCTTGTCTGTTCAATGAGAGGGTTGTATTAGATGGCTTTTAGGGTCCCTTCCAGTTCTATGATCCCCTAAACATCTAAGAAGCTACAGAGTACCCACAATCAATTTTAGTGGTGTGGTCACATCAGTCATGGATCCTTATATTCTTGAAGTGGTGTAATATTGAATACTGTAGTGTGATGTGGTACAAGGAGTCCTGAGTTTGAGTCTTGGCTTTGATGTGTTAGCTATATGACCTTGGGCTTAACCTCTGTAAACCTCAATTTACTTAAATTCAAAATGGGGATAAAATACTGGCACTATATATTTCACAGAGCAACAGGGAGGCTCAAATGAGGGGTTGCATATAAAACACTAAACACTAAAGTCTTACTACTGCTTCTGTCAGGTACCTAACTTTGAGGATTCACTCACACAGAGAGTGTTTGGTATATGGTTCTTGACCTGAATTGAACTGAGCAGTCTCAGAGGCCAGTGGTTTTAGAGATCTCTCGATCTTAGAGCCAGAAGGAACCTTACAGATCATCCAGTCCAATCCCTTCATTTTATAGGCAAATAAAATGAGTCCCAGAGAGGTTAAGTGACTTAAGATCACATAAGTAATAAGTGGCAGGGTCAGGATTTGAAGCCAGGTCCTCTGACTCCAGATCCCTTCTTTCCTTTCTGTTTTCCTACATTTCCATAAGTGCAAGAAAAAAAAAAGTTCTGCTACCTCTGTGGTAACTTCTTAGTTCTTCATCAGCACTTGGTGCTCACAAGGCTGCTGACTTCTAGCCTAGTGCTTGCAATCACCTGGTAGTTACATAAGGCACACTAATCTGAGGAGCCAACTCATGTGGAATAATTTTAGAACCTATGGACTATGAGCACAGAAAGAACACCAAAATCGAGACAGAAAAATAGGGCTCTCTTCTTTTGTTTACTACCAGGAAGACACCATAGCCAAGTATCCTCCTGGGTGTAGGAGAACATAATATAAGAGCAAATGACACAACTGATGATAGGCTATTAGCAGCTGTCCCTTTTAAGGAGTTGTAACTTTCACGAGGGTCCTCAGTGCCCTTGCCATTGTCCCTGCCATTGTTCCCTCTATTGCAGAAAGAAAGTGTGGAATACTACCAGAAGCACCAGAACCATTCCCAAATGAAGGTTCCTTCTTAGTTCTCCAGACTTCATGTTCCCTCCTCCCCAATATATGAGAGTCCCCAGGATGCCCCAGACCTCACCACTACCCTGTTCCCCATCCTAGGAGATGCTGGCCATCATGAAATCCATTTATGATATGATGGGTCGTCACACCTACCCTATCCTGAGGGAAGAAGCCCCATTGGAACATGTGGAAAGGTTCTTTCAGGTAACATCCCTGGGAAATGTGATGGAGCCAGAAATCAGAAAACATGGAGGGAAGTGTAAGAGTCTCTCAGTTATGTGGCCAAGTGTGTGATTTCTCAGGAAGGATTCCTGAGGAGGCAAAGTCCTGACAAGGTGATAGCAGACATGGTCTGAGACCACCAGACATGAAATGTTTTAGGGAGCTGTTACCTGCTGACATGTAGACTGCTGCAGGTCCTCTTTGCCTTTCTTTCCCAGAGATGGCCCTCAGACTTTGGAAGCAACTCCATGAAAAGTAGTGGAATGTCAAGGAAAGAATTCTAACCTGGGAGTCAGGAGCTCCGGGTTCCAGCCCCAGCTCCACCATTAAATATGTGTGTACCTTTAGGCAAGTTATTTCGATTCTTTTGGCCCTCATCAGTGAACTCAGAGACTTGGACCAGATGATTCCTAATATCTAATATCTACTCCAGCTCTAAACAAATTTACAAATTTTTAAAAAGAGGGAGTAGTTTGAAAACTAACTTTTGCTTGAGATGAGAGCAAGAAAGTGGTGAAAAGAAAGCTAAACCATCCAGTTTAGAGATGCAGGTCAGTCACAGTTTCAAGGAAACCTGAGTTCTTATTCCAATGAAGCTGCTGACTCGCTATAGAACCACAGGCAAGACTGTTAACCTCTCTGGGGTTCAGATCTCTCAAATGAAAAATAAGGATAATAATCTCTGCCTTAACTGCCTCAGATAATGACTTTGAAAGGTGAAGTCAAATAAGGAATTGGTAAAATACAAAATATGAGACATTCTCATTACCTGGAATTTGTCCTGAGAGAGGGAGACTGAGGAGGCAGATTTGGAAGTTTCAGGAAAAGTCGGTAGTGAGGGCAGGCGGTAGGTGGGAGAGACCAGAAGAAAGAGGAGAGGGGGAAGGAGCACTGAACATTTTACATTGGGATGGGAGGAACGTGATGGGGAGAGTGGCCCAGGAAAGCCCAGGTCTCCAAAGGTTGCCATCAGGACAGTATCTTTTAAAAATTAGCGATATGGTATTCAGTACTTGCTGGAAAAAAGTTAAATCAGTGACAACTGAAGGATTCAGGCCTGAGGATGTTTTTTCAGATAGAGGAGTGCCTAATATGGTGCCTCCCTATTGTAGGCACTTAATGAAAGTTGTAATGGGGGGGAAGAGACAGAGACAGAGACAGGCACAGAGAGAGAGAGACAGAGAGAGAGACAGAGGGAGAGAGACAGAGGGAGAGAGAAGGGGAAAAAGGAAGAGAGGGAGATGGAGGAGAGAAGGAAGGAAAGGAAAGGTAGGAGGATTTGATCAGTGAGTTTTGTGTAATTTAAGATATGATTAGGGAATTGCTCCTGGATTTCACTTATTTCTAAAGTAGGATATTCATGTGTTTCAGAAAATGGACAGGAATCAAGATGGAGTGGTAACCATTGAAGAATTCCTAGAGACTTGTCAAAAGGTGAGCTTCCTTCCCCCATTAGCCTAGCCAGAAGCATAGCATTCCATTGGTTTAGAAATTCCCCCTTCTGGATCCAGGGAAATAGGAATATTTTGGGGATTTCTCTTTTCTTCTTCCGTATCTTCCCCACTCCTTTCTTTCCTTTGGAAAGGTTTCAGGGCATCTTGCTCAGTCCTGGATCCTCAGAAAGACTCTATCCTGTCCACTCTCCTTCTGAGAGGCATTAACAATCAACTCTTAGGCAAGGAGATGACCTAGGACTGTCGTGATTCTCTTAGGACTTTATTAGGAGTCTAAAATTTCAGAGTTCAGGCTAAGCGAGAACAGCCTAGAGAGTCTAGTTACACACATTATTTAAGTCTGGGTCTATTCCTGGCCCTCACCTAGCTTGAGTTCATCCTATTTGGAGTCATTTCCTGGAATCCTTTAGAGAGTCTGGCAGACCTGGCATTTCTTCCTGGACCATTGGTATTGCCCCTGCCCCTACTTCTGTACCAAAAATCCTGACATCATATAGCTTTCCAAATCCTCCATTCATACTTTCAGGCAAAGAAAAGGTTTGTATATAGGATAAGACACACATTTGAGTGAACTGGTTTATTTGTGGCTATG
Source organism: Pseudochirops cupreus (assembly GCA_028627135.1). Lineage (NCBI taxonomy): Eukaryota > Metazoa > Chordata > Mammalia > Diprotodontia > Pseudocheiridae > Pseudochirops > Pseudochirops cupreus. Next base: position 122,325,252 of record CM053581.1, on the reverse strand, counting down.
ACCTTTGGGATATTGGACAAATCTTTGGAGAAAAGGGCACCAGAAACCTCTCTCCCAATCAGTATCAACTGGCCTCAAAACCTCTTCCAGCCAGACAGCCCCTCTCCTTCTCACATGACCCAGTAAACTCTAAACTCCTTTTTAATCTGTGTTTTCTCATGATGAAATTAATTTATGTTGAGTTACCTAATCACTATAATCATTTTTGTAACTGTTCTAGAATCTGTTTACAATGAATTCTACTGTCTCGCTGGATAGCTCCTAACAATGTCCCCTCTTATTCATTTTTTCTTTCTTACTCCAAATAGGATGAAAACATCATGAGTTCAATGCAGTTATTTGAGAACGTGATATAGAAAGGAGAAGCATTCAGCTGCCACCCTCCCCAGCCTCTGCCTCAGAAGGCCACCTTCTTACTGACAGGCGCCACCATCACAAGAAACTTTTTTTTTTTACTAATTTACAAAAAAAAGAAGAAAAAAAACAACAAAAGTTTGCTACACACATACACAAGATTTCCCTAGGCTTGAAGAGGGAGAGAAAGAGACAAAAGGAAAGAGAAAAGGGGGAGAGAAAGAGAGAGACCGAGAGACAGAGAGAGAAAGGGAGAGAGAGAGAGAGAGAGAGAGAGAGAGAGAGAGAGAGAGAGAGAGAGAGATCTGGGCTGAGTATCACATGTACCAACTTCTCTCCTACTAGGAAGACTAGGAAATGGTATCTTGTGGGTAATAGGGTGCCATCGATCCAGTCCACTGCCCCAAGGGGGGCCTATGTCTCAGGGACTGGGTGAAATCTACACATTTCCAAAAGGAATCTGTAGTACCTTCTGTCTAATTAGGAAGATGTTCCCCAATTCCATTGGACAACTGGGTTTTACCAGGAAAAGGGCTTGAATTCCCACAGAGGATAGACAGCACAGTCCCTAAAGGAGATCTTAATCTTTTTTCCTGAGGCCAACAGCTCCTCTGCAGCTCTTAGAGGCCATGGGATTAAGTTCACACAACCCTTTTCCAGTCTTGCAGCTCTTGAGACAAAATTGGTGACGCTGCACTAATGGGTCAAAGCTATTCCTAGAATTCTCTCCTCTTCTCCCTATTTAGGGTAGTATCATAGAGCTGTTAGGCGCCTTTAGAGGGCACTTAATTCAACCCTCCTCTTTTTACAGGTGAGGAAACCAAGTCCCAAAGAAGGCAAGTTATTTGACCAAGGTCAAACTGTAGTAAAGTAGCAGAGCCAGGATTCAAACCCCAGGCTGCTCACTCCAGATCTTCTGTTCTTTTCCCATGATGCTGCACTGCCTTCTCAGGCTGCAGCTCTCCCATCCTGTTTCCATTCTAGATAAGCCCTCACTGTAGGGGTGCATTGTCCCCTGCTTGACAAGATGGCCCAGCTTGTCCTCCATTTGGGGGTTTCAAGGCTGCCAGGAGGGGAGTCATGAAGAAGGGAGCAGTAATCTGCCTCTCTGGGAGGTCTTACTTTTGCTGATTCTTCAGGAAGTTGGGGGGCAGGGCATGTCTTGGTTGAAAAGAAAAGCTCAATGTATGCTTTGTTCCTTCCTTTTGGTAAGTCACTCACAAGAGAGAGAACCACATGAGAAAACAAGAATTTCATAGTTGCTAAGCTCAGGACAGACAGAGGATGCCTGTGAACCAGAGACCATGATGACGCACTTAGTAAAAGGGCGAGGGATCCACCCAGGACTGCAACGAGGAAAATCATATCTGCTCTGCCACCCCAGGAAAGGAATAGCCTTCCAAACTCAGGGACTGGGGTCTACTTGATTATAGAATCTTAATGATAACCATCTTCCACTCTTGCCCCAGGATAAGAAAGGGAAATCCTTCATCCTGGCTCAAAGACCAGAGTCTATTATGTGCAGCCTGGTTATGGAGCTCGGACTTGAATTAACAAATTGTTCGGATCTTCTTCTCTGGCAGAGAGAGGGTGGCTATTGCTGCTCAGGGATTGGTGGAGGTGGGGGTTGGGTTCAGCTGGTTCAGACTAGTTGCTGGAAGGATGGGAGCTCCGTCCTCGGGAGAAGTCATATACCTGTAGGATTTAGAGCTGAAAGTGAGCCTTGAGGTTATCTAGGCTAGCTAGCTTCTTAGTCCCCAAAAGGAGACACCTACGAGACCCTCTGTCCCTTCACCCCCACCTACAGCAAAGAAGTTAACTGTCTCACACCTATTCAAAAAGCACAAACCTTCATTGCAGCCCCACAAGTGAGAAAACTTTGCCAACACCAAGACGCCTTCTAAGGAGGCTGATCATTAGATACCCTCTTTTTTCCAAGAGAAAACTGTCCCATTCTCTCCCTGATGTTTTTTGTTTAAAGTTTTTGTCCTGGTGCCCTTCCCTCCCTTTCCCCCTCTCCCCAACTGGGAGAAGTAGGAAAGAGAGCTCCTGGAGTAAGTCCTGTATTTCAGAGAAATGAGAACTTAAATTCCTTCACCTCCCTAGTGATAGTCAAAAGCACAAACTCCTTGTTCCTGAATGAGTGACAACCAGGCAAGTTCCACATTTGTATTAACCAGTCCTCAAGAGTCAGACTGGCCCCCTGCAGCCCTGGGCATGGCATTGTGGTTTTCAAGGAGGGATACTCAAGCCAGCATTTAGAAAAAGGAAAAGAGTAGAGTCCAGGGGTACTGTTTGTCTGGGAGACCATGTTGCCAGAAAACTTCAAGAAAAGGAACTTATACCCTGCCCTAACTCCTTCCTTTACCCCAGGCATCTTATGTGGAATAAGAGGATTGGGTATAGGTTTATATAGGCTAAATATGGCTCGTTTAAATTCTACACCTGGCTCTTCAAATTTAAAGGGTGATTAATACTACCAGGGTGTTAAAATAATTTGGATTGCTGTGGTAGTTACAATCTACTGTTGAATGACCTCAAGAAAAACCCACCAGTGTGATTTCTGATCCAGTACCCCATGGGAAGTGGAAGAAACCTTTCTGTCATATTCTCTTCCCTAGGAAGAGGGTCCTGGCTGGCTCTATAGAGTCTCAGAGCCAGTATCTGGTTTTTAGGGACTAAGAAAGTACAATGGGGAATGAAAATTGTCCATGGTGTGAGGGACACAGCTGCTACTCCCAAGGAACATTCCAACTAGATACATTCCATTACTCCACAGCTTTGCCTCCCCTCTCAGGCCTCAGCCCCAGCCATTCAGAACCCCATGTCCTGTTGGCTCCCCCTGACTACAGGGGAATTCCCATCCTTACCACTTGTCCTCTGGACTCAGCCTGGCTCTGTGCTCACCACACCAAATGCAGGGCTGTGGTGGTCCTGGTGGTTAGACAAGTAGTTTTGGTTCAAAGCACAGCCCTCCTAGGCCTCATACCTGATGTACATTCAGGCGAAAGAATATCCCAAAGGGGACTTCAGTAACTGAGCTCAGTTCAACCTCTTGTTACCTTTCTCACCAACACAAACCCAGGTCTTCCTGTCATTTCTCTAGGTTCAGGCTCTCCCCTCCCTCCTTGGTCTCCAGTCTACATTCTGAGCCTTTCTCCCCACAACCACAGAGGGGCTCTCTTAGCATCCTCAGGCTCTGGTAGTCCTCTCCCCTTCATCACGCCCCATTCTGCTCCCTTCTCTCATTCTCTCTCCCTGCATCTCTAAGCACTAGGGCCACTCTGTCCTCTAGGAGCCAACAGCCTGCTGGGAATTCTTCAGCCCTGGTTCTTCTCCTTAGGGGCTCCCACTGCTGAATGACTAGCCCCAGGGACCACAGATCTGCACAAGATGCTCCTTACTGTGTGTGTGTGTGTGTGTGTAGTATAAGGCATGGCCGCATGTCTGATTGGCAGGAGCCTTGGCTCTGGTGTCTCTTCCCTCCTCACTTGCAGCCAGAGGAGACTGTTCCTGTTCACAGTACTTACTTGATATTCAGTCACTGTATATTTTAATAAAATAAACTTGAAAAAAGGAGAGAGAAAATCTGGTTTCTTAATGCTGAGTCTGGACTCAGAAGCTGGACCCAGCTTTTTTTTTTTAAGAAGTATTTTTTATAAACATCGTCTGTTTTTACATAATAGGAGGACCTGGCCTTCGTTGGTCTATCCCTGCAAGTAGCTATAGGTGGGTGGTGGAGGGGGAGGGAGGGTGCCGATCAAAAAGGGTCCACTTCTTAGTGCACAATATTGCAGGCACATATTGTGTATACATGCCCCCCGTTACACTTTCATAATCCATATTTCCCAATGTTTTTCTTCCCCACCCAGAGGGATAATTTCTTCTCCCAGAGGGCCATTCTTATAATAAAGAATAAAAAAGAGGGGGAAAACTATTCAAGAAAATTAATTGACATATTTTTAAAATCTGACATGCTGTGCAATATTTCACACCCATAGTCCCCCACCTTCTGAAAGAAGTGGGATTAGGTGCCTCTCATATCTCTCCTTTGGGACCAAGCTTGGTCATTATAATGTCACAGCACTGAGTTTCTCTGGTTTGGTTGTTTTTGTTCTTTTCACTTACATTGCTGTAGTTACGGCATCTATTATTTTCCTGTTTCTGCTTACTTCACCTGACCTCAATTCATATGTCTTCCCAGGCTTCTCTTTCTACTCATCATATTCATGGTTTCATTCAGCACAATCACATTCCATTTAGGTACCACGATTTGTTTTTTCCATTTGCCAGTGGATGTGTCTCTGCTTTGTTTCCACAAAGAAGAGCTGCTATAAATATTTTATTTTTAGAGGCATTTTGGGGTTAAGTGACTTGCCCAGGATCACATAGCTAGTACGTATCTGAAGTAAAATTTGAACTCAGGTCCTCCTGCCTCCAGGGCCATTTAACCTATTCACTGTGCCATAGCAAGCTTGTCTTGCTGTAAATATTTTGATGTATACGAGGCCTTTCTTTTTGGGTATACCTCATGCAGCAGAATCTGCATCAAAGAGTATGGGGAATCTAGTCAGTTTCTTCATATAATTCCAAATTGCTTTCTAGAATGGTTGAATCAACTCACAGCTATATCAGAAGTGAATTCCTATGCCTGGCTTCCCATAGCCCTCCAATATTGACTACTTCCATCTTTTGTCATTTTTGCCAATTTGCTGGATATGTGGTAAAACCTCAGCACTGTTTTGATTTGCATGGTTTTTTTTTCTTTTTAAGGATTTGGAGCTTCCTTTCATTTGGTTATTAATAGTTTGCGATTCTTTTTGGAGGTAATGAGGGTTAAAGTGACTTGATCAGGGTCACACAGTAAGTGTCTGAGGTTAGATTTGAACTCAGGTCTTCCTGACTTCAGACCAGTGTTCTATCCACTGTGCCACCTAGCTGCCCCGACAATCCTTTTTGAGAATTGTTTGTTCATATCCTTTTATCACTTCTCTTCTGTTGTTCAGTCTTTTTTTCAGTCATGTCTGACTCTTTATGAACCTATTTGGGGGTTTTCTTGGCAAAGATACTGGAGCGATTTGCCATTTGCTTCTCCAGCTTATTTTATAGATGGGGAAACTGAGGCAAACAGGATTAAGTGACTTGCCCGGAGTTACACAGCTAGTAAGTGTCTGAGGCTGGATTTGAACTCAAGAAGAGGAATCTTCCTGACTCCAGGCGTGGTACTATCCACTATGCCACTTAGATGCCCAGAAGCAGCATAAAGTATTCAAATAGCCCACAAGCTACCTTCTCAATGCCCTCTCCGCACCCAGGGGAAATGAACTTGGGGTTGCTCTTAGGGCAACCCTCTGACATTGCAGTGAACTCCTCTTTTTCAAAGAATCAGACAAATCTTTTTTTTTTTTGCCTTTTTTTTGGAGAGGGGAAGGTAGGGCAATTGGGGTTAAGTGACTTGCCCAAGGTCACACGGCTAGTTTTGTGTTAAGTGTCTGAGGCCGGATTTGAACTCAAGTCCTCCTGACTTCAGGGTTCTCTATTCACTGCACCACCTAGCTGCCCCTCGACAAGTCTTTCTAAGACTTGTAGTACTGTCCTGTGGTTTGGATCCTTCCAAAAGGTGAAAACAAACTTTAGAGATTGCTGAATAGGCAGACCCCCTTCTCACTCCACTGTCTGAAGAACTCCAGAGCCATGTGCACTGTCTTCTCCCTTCTTCAAGGAGCATGATGCATGAGGAAATCTTATCTTTGTACAAGGTCCAGTGTCCAAATTCTCAAGCGTGAGGCTACTGTCAAAGCTGAAGCAGGCAAAGAATCTCCCTTCTTTACTAGAAAACTAGATTCTGAGATCACATTGCCTAGGGTATTCAAACTCTGCCAGGACCTTTACAAAAGGGGTTGGAATATAGGAACAATATCCCTGGAAACACCTCTCAGTATTTGTCTGAGTTATTTGCAAATATTTGTCTTATTATTATGCAAGTATTTGTCTCTCACTTGTCCTGTGCTTCTGCTAAGTCACCTTAGGGTGCGGAGGGAGGTGGAAAGGAAGGACGGGGATGTGGCTGGGAAGTGAGGAGGAGAGAAATCCTATGCCTCTTGCTGAACTTCGGAAGAAGACAAAAAGGGAAAGGCAAAGAACAAATCCTTAAGAACTCTGAGCTTGCTTTATAGGCTATCAAGGAGTGATAGCCTACTCCTAGTGACTAAGAGATCTCTGTGTCCCATCAGTTTGATTAGGGGACCTCTTCATTTGATTCGGGACTAACAGCAGCTCAGGCCACATCATTTCATCTGAGTGACTGACATACTTCTCCACTTGATCAAGAACTCCACTGATCAACCCCCTCTACACTTGAGACAGCCAGGTGGCATAGTAAATAGAGTGCTAGGCCTGCATTCAAGAAGACCCGAATTCAAATCCAGGCTCAGATATTTACTTTCTGTTCTTCAGTTCTGATACTCTCTTACTATGACTGAATAAGTCAGACCAATGAGGACCCAGGCTACGAATTATCAGAGGAGCCCTCCCCGCCTGCATATTCTTGGTCCTCAGCCAGCATAGGCTGTAATCTGACTCCTGGTTCATCCAGGCTCAGTAGAGCTTCCTGTCGCCCTTCAGTCTCTGAACTTAATGAATTGCTTTTAAAGGAAACCCAAGCTCTGCCAGGCAGACTCCATTGCCTCTCCCGTTAGAAGCAGTACACGAGGTCTTTGGTTACTGGGAAGCTATGATTCCTACTAAACCTCCCAGCCAAGGTCCTTGTTAATATTTGATAGGGAGTCCAAGCAAAGAGGTGAACCTCCTAGCCAGTGCATTCCTGTGGTGATTCCTGAGAATGGCTGTGAGCTCATTTTCTATATGAGTGTCTCACGCCATGAAAGACCTCATGGCAAGGGGCAAAATGATCACCAGGGGCACTGAATTTAAAGGGAACTGAATACTGTGTTGATAACCCCCTGGATCCTTTAGCAGTGTTGAAACAATGGAGCTTAGCACCTAATTAGCAGGATTGAGCTCCCCACCCCATCCCCTCCTGATCTGTACCACCTGTACTGTACCACTCTTATACCAACCAACATTCCCTAGCCTCATACTAGTATCTCAGGGTCGCATGATCCCCCTCAACTTGAAGGCACAGTCTATGGTACTTGTACCAGCCAAAAAAAAATCCAAGTCATTATAATGTTAATGGAATTTGAAGATCTTCCCTGCCCATTAATAGGCACATAGAGCCCTGGCCCAGAGCTAATCAGGCTCAGGGTTAGCAGAATTTTCCAATTAATGCTGAGACAAGATGATTTTCAAGCTTCTTGATACTCAATCAGATGCTGAGTCTTTGTTATGTATTCTGGGAGGTTAGTGTTTTGCTTTGGGGGTTTGCTTATGAGGAGGACCTCCTTTTGATTCCTTGGATGGGACTCTGAGTAGCTGTTTGTTAGGAGCCCTCCCTCCCCCCACCACTCAGAGGTTTCTGTTCTCCCAGTCTGGGGGCATATATAGGTGGTTGTATTACTTTGTTCAGACAGTAGGAGTCCAGTCTGTTGAATCTCTGTGCTAATTTCTCTGCTTGTATTTTCTATTGGATTATCTGTAATTAAAGCAAGACTATTGACCCCCTTAGAAGCCGTCTTTCCTTTAGCAAAGCAGATCAAAGAACCTGTGCTAGCTGGCCATCCTGGGTGTGCTAGGGTGCCTGCTAATACTGTCATCTCTCTGGTGGGGGAAAATTCTTAGTCTTTGGGTAATTAAGGGATTTATTTAAGATCACACAGCTGTTTAGTAGCAGAGCCTGAGCTAGAATTCAAGTGCCCTCAATTCTAAACTAATGATACAGTCATTGCTGCTCCTTTTCTTCTGTGGGTCCTGGGGCAGCCAGTGGTTTTACCTTCTAGTTTCACCCATAGGCAGAGCAGGCATGAGGGGCTGAGCACAGAGTATGCCCAACTCTGACAACCACAAACCTTCAGACAGTCTTGTTGGAGATACATCCAGGGTCAAACCAGAACACTGATCCTGGGATTCTGGTTGATAAGACTATATTATAATAACCCTAGGAAGCATCCCTATATCCCAGCTCTGACCAATGAAGTCCATGGAAGTGTAAAGATCCTCATCTTAACTCTCTCTCTAATAGAGCCAGGTTCCTGGAGCTAGGCAGCACGTGCCTCTTAGGGTTCTAGGGCTACTTCTGAGGGAGACAGGAGCGATTCTCAAATATCATCAGCTTGAGCCCCTACTAGTGTGCTTTTCCTGAAGACTATCAGTAGCCAGATAAGTAGCTTTTAGAAAGGGGTTGTTTACTAAGGTGGTACAATAGGAGTAGTCTGTAAAAAACATCTCTCCAAAGGTCTGGGACACTCTCCCACCAGTATATGCAAAGACCAGGAGAAATCAGGATTGTGCTTAGAGAGCAAATGGGACAAAGGAGTAATTCAAAGCTTTTGGTTCCTGGAGGCCTTCTTTCTCACATTTGTAGGATCCTGAAGACATTTCCTTTAGGTATAAGGTAGTTTCTTTGCTGGGATTCTTTATAGAGTCACAAGTCCACTGTGTCTCTGGCCCCAATGATGCTGACAGTGCCAACAGTTGATTCAGAGATGCTGTTTAGGACACTGATGGAAGATTTCCCGTAAGCCAGCATCCTTCTTTGAAATGGAAGGTTTCCCTCTGGTCAAAGTAGACGAGGGAGTGGGATTTGGCAAAAACCCAGGCTTTCTTCTCCTCCCTTCAACCCAGGGAAGTTTCTCCCTCAGCAATGTGCTAGAAACCACACTTGCTCCAGTTTCTGGAATAGCCTCCTCTTGTAGCTAACTAGATGCTTTTAGACATGACCCAAAGGACATAATAAAATTCCATAGCCAATTGGAACAGATCTCTCATCTAGGATTATTAACCCCCATCAAATGGCTTTCAAAGACTTTTTACACTTAGTCTGTTACTCTTGATAAATCTTTAGTTCATGTGATACCCAAGTGAAGTCCCTCTAGTGACTAACTAGCTCTAATTCCGAGGTGCTTAAACTTTTGTTTGTTTAAGGTAGAAAGTCTGGAGAAGCCTATGGATCATTTCTCTGAATGATGTTTTTAAATGCATAAAATAAAATAATGAGGTTGCAAAGGAAGCTAATTATATAAATTATAATCAAGGTACTTGTAATAAAGCTAGTTAATGGATCCCACGTTAAGGTCCTCTACTGTAACTAGCAGGTTATTTAACCACTCTGACTCTTGGTTTTCACGTCTCTGAAATGAAAGTTAGGCAGTTTGGTGGTGGTATGTGCACTGGATTTGTAGTCCGAAGACTTGAGTTTGGTTCCCAACTCTTTTACTTGCTCAGTTTTGGTGACCTTGGGCAAGTTACTTGATATCTTGAGGTTTTACTAAGGGGGTATGATAGAAATAGGTTTTTTGTTTTGTTTTGTTTTTGTTTTTTGAAGGGAGGAAGGCAAGGCAATTGGAGTTAAGTGACTTGCCCAAGGTCACACAGCTAGTAAATGTGTCAATGTCTAAGGATGGATTTGAACTCAGATCCTCCTGACTCCAGGGCCAGTGCTCTTTTCACTGTGCCACCTAGCTACCCTGATACGAATAGTTTGCACAAAATCTCTCCCCAAGGTCTAGGACACTCTCCTACCAGTATATGCAGAGTCCAGGAGAAAGTGGGATCATACCATCTGCCTCAGCCATTTCAATAGCTGTGTAATCCTGGGCAAGTCACTTAACCTCTTTCTGCCTCAGTTTCCCTCAGTTTCCTCAATGGGGAAGATAACAACACCTACCTTGCAGGGTTGTTGTGAGGATCAAATGAGATCATATTTGTAAAGTGTTTAGCATATAATAGGCACTTAATAAATGCTTATTCTCTTCCCCTTGTCTGAAGCAGCCCCTTCTACTTTGGGATTGTTCTAACAGGGAGTTTTTCTTTACATCAAACCTAAATTGTCATCTTCTAAACTTCCATGAATTGCTCCTGGGTTTCTCCTTTGTGGTCAAACAAAACACATCTACTCTTTTTCTCATGAGACTTTTTTGGGTACTAGAAGACCCTATCACTTCCCTTCCCTTCCCCCCTACACTTTCTCCTCCTCACCCCACCCCAAGTCTTTTTGGCTAAGCATCCTCAATGCTTTCAATCATCATCATCATCATAAGTCTGAGCTCAAGGTCCTTCATTCTGGGTGCCTTTCTCCGGATGTTCTCCTGTTGATCAATTCTCTTGTTGGAGCCCAGCATCTCAGCTGCCTTTGTTGCCTCTCACATCACAGTATTGACTCATCTGGACCTTGCTGTTCACTTGCCCTTTTCTTCTCAACTACTGTCTAATCATGCCCCTCCTCTCCTATACTTGTAAACTTGATTTTTTTGAGCCCAAGTATAAGATTTTACATTAATCCCTATTATATTTCCTCTTACTAGATTCTGCCCAACTGATCTAAGAATACCTTCCTCCCTCACTGTCACCTCCTCCCAGTTCCCAAACCCACAGCCTCCTTGAGTCTCATTGGCCATTCATTACAATGTTGAAAAGGGCCTCAAAGATCAGGATCTAGGGTAATCCCTGGATTTGTGTATAGCAATAGCTGTGTAACTTGGATACTGGGCTTGGTGAATACAATCCTCTCTTAGCAAATAAAATCCTGCCTTGAGATGGGAGATATGGGTCATAGTTTGGTTTTTTTTTCCAGCAATTTTGCTCACTGATGGCACTAGGTCCTTCAAGGTCAAGAGGCTCTCTACCTTCTTCTCAGGAGAGTCTATCTTTTTTTTTCCCCTGAGGCTGAAAATGGGTAGGTAGTGAGGATGATGGCAATGAAGTCCCTGGCTAGGGAGCAGGAATTGATGAATCACAAGTTGCTAAATGGGGTGGTCAGGGCTGAACACTTTTGGGAATCCTAGAAAGAGAGATCAAGCCTGGTGGGGCCACCTCACAGAAAGCATTACAGTCACATGTAAGCTATTTTTTGCCAACCTATTGAAGTATATTGAGGCTCTCCTGTGGGCCCAAGAGGTGCAGTGTACATTTAAGAACCAGTACACCCCAATCCTCGTCTGAGTATTGTCAGACCATCTTGCAACTCAATCAACTCCAGATCCACTGGGCACTGTTTCTCAGTAGTTCTAGCCTTACTGTTACTTAGATTTCTGGATATTACAGTCTATGGAGAAATGTAATAGAACATGTATTATAGTGGAAAGAACACTCAGAACCTCTGAGTTTGAATCATGGCTCTACTTTTTACTAGCTATGTGACCTTGGGGATCAGATCAGATGGTTTCAAAGAGTCCTTTTATATCCACATAGGCAATGAATTATCCTGATAATCCAAGATTTTTAGAGAGCTGAAGGCAGGGGTGTGCTGGCAAATGTAACTGGCCTTCCAGGAAAAAGAAAACATACCCATGTAGTACTAATGAAATTTGAAGATCCCTTTGTATTGCCAAGCTAACAGGTACTTGGCACTTAGTTTCAAATTAAGCCTCTGTAAAGAAAGAAGGTATGAACTCCTGTTGCTGACTTAACAGGAAGGGGCTGAACAGGGAAGGAGCTAATACAGTATATAAGGAAAAGCCCCAAATGGGAAAGTCAGAATTTCTTGGGGTAAGCATTATGGAGGCAGAGCAGCTACTGCTGGGGGGGGGGAGAGGAGAGAGAAAGAGAGAGAGAAAGAGAGAGAGAGAGAGAGAGAGAGAGAGAGAGAGAGAGAGAGAGAGAGAGAAGAATTTTTCTCAGCGAGTATCTGGAGGCTGGGCTGCTACTGCTGGACTGAAGACTGAACTGAGAATCAAGAAGAACTGAGAAGAGAAATGAGAATTGAGAATTGAGACAGAATTTCTTGGAGCAAGCCACATGGAGGCTGGACAAAATGATTTTGATTTTGAGAATAGAGCTAGAGAAAGTAATTTTGATTTTGATAACAGAACTTGTGGTGGCAGAGCTTATTCTGAGAGCCAGCCAAACTCCTGCTGAGAGCTTCCGAGAACCAGCTAAAGCTGCCGAAGACCTCCAAGAGCAAGCTGGAGCTGCCAGAGGAAGCATGGCTGTGGTGTCAGTACTTTGTTTTGGGTCTGTGTTGATTTCACAGGCAGAAAGTGAATTGAGATGATAGTGCTGACCGTGTGTGAATATTGTTGTAATTCTGCTAAGCTTGATGTGTGTAGATATTGTTGTGGCTCTGTTAAGTTTTCTCTTCCCAGAAACTGTGAAGGACTTGAGGTGGACTGGATACTGTGAGTTTCAATATGGAGCAGGAACTGCATGGAGAGCTGGACAAGGAACTGGGAGCTGTCTGCCTTTGAACTCAGGTGGCAGTTGGTTAGATTGGGCAGGAGCTGGGACCCTGGAAGAGAAACCATGGAAGCTGAAAACCTGACTTGAGTCAAGATGAAATTGTCTGAGTAGTGACTGATGAAATAGGGTACTGAGTAGTGACTGATGAAATTGTAACTTACTTGTGCTAGGGGTAGATGGCTTTTGCACTTTCCACTACCCCTTAAGAGGGTACTGGGTAGTGACTGATGAAATTGTAACTTAATTGCACCCCATGGGTGGAGGACTTTGATTTTTGTACTTTGTGCTTTGTATCCCTTAAGGATGATTGAATGATTGAGTTACTAAATGATTGAGTTACTAAATGATTGTACTTTGTTTAAAACTATGTGACCCCTTTGGTGAAAACTATGTGGCCATTTTAATGATAAGTTGTCGAGTTATGACATTGTGAATGCTGTACCTTGATTTTCTGTGAATGTTTTGTTCTGATTTGTTATTGAATAGAGTTAGCTATACTATGTAATCAGAACTTTGAAAGCTGTTCACAACAGCAGTCCTCTGGAAAGGTGCTTGTGTGTAGCTTTACAACCCACAATACACTTTTAAGTTTAATCTGCACTATTAATATTTTCTCCATCATTTTTCTAAGTCTAGACAATCAACACAAACCCTGATGTGTAATTTAACAATCTTCTCAGAGCAGCACATTCAGCTGCTAAACTTTCACCCTGTCTGAAAAGTTTATCCCATTAAGTGATAAGAATGATATTTGTACACACTTATTTGGCCCTCTAAAGTCTGTGAACCACTTCAAATACATTATTTCATCTGAGCCTGTGAGTAGGTATTATTATCCCATTTTACAGATGAAGGAGCTGAGACACAGAGAGGTTGAGAGACTTCCCATGGTCACAAAGCTAGTAAGCATCCCAAGCAGTCAGAAAGCTGCCTTTCTTTCCATCTTAACCCAAATAGTCTTTTCTTGGTGGTTTCAGGGTCATAGCTAGAAAGATCTGTTATTGGGCAATGACATAGTGGTTTATTCTAATAAACATTTATTTTATGGTAAAAGGTTCTATGTTAGGTGTTGGTAATACAAAGATGGAACCACAATATGCCCTCAGGGCTACTCAAGTATGGGCAGCTGAGGTGTTTGCTACCCCCTCCCCCAAACCTCAGACTACTGGGAGTTTTGAGTTCTTTTATCTACTTTTTTATAAGGTTTTTTTTTCTGTCTCCTTCTTTGCTGGCAAACTACCAATGTGTACCAGTAACTAACAGCCCCCTTTTCCTACCCTTCATATTGCTTTTGGCTAAGAAACTAGAGATGTAATGTTTTTGGTATAAAAATGGGCCCTGCCTCTGAGTGAAGGCCTCAGGGGCTTTCTCTCCTAAGAGTAAAATGCATTAATATTCATGTACCAGCTTGGTTCAGGTCTGCTTTGAATTCACTGAGACTTCTTGCTTTGTTCTGGTCCTTGATGGTATTCCAGAGAGGTGTGAAGTCACAATATTAATTAAGGCTTAGATATCCATTGGCTTGGACCCCTAGTCTAGGTATTGGTTCTTTTTTCTGTCCTGTGACTAGTTTCTGTGTACTTTCTGCTATCTTGATGACCCCATACCCTAAAACACCTCCCCCCTACCCCATATACTAAAAATGAGAGAAAAAGTCCACAAACAGTATCCCTACCCTGAGGAGGATAAAAAGACCCCAGATCCAAGGCCACCCTCAACTCCCCAAATTAGATCTTGGTCCATCCTCATCCTTATTCCCTTTCTATCCCTAAGACTGCCTTGGGGATGGGATGGATACTTTAGGACAAGGGTTGGAGGAATAAGTGGCTGAAATCAGTGAGGTTCTGATCATGGACTTTGTCAACAGGTTCTAAAGTTCAGCGGGTTAATACTGAGTTAGATATAGTCACAAAGTGTTTTTGTTGTTGTTTTTCAGTCATGTCCAACTCTCTGTGACCCCATTTGGGGTTTTCTTGGCAAAGACACAGGTTTAGTTTGCCATTTCCTTCTCCAGATCATTTTACAGATGAGGAAACTAAGGCAAACAGGGTTAAGTGACTTGCCCAGGGTCACACAGCTGTGTCTGAGGCCAGATTTGAACTCAGGAAGACGAGTCTTCTGGATTCCAGACCACTGTTCCACACTATGTTTACGTTTCCCTTATACTAAGATAGCTAGATGTTGCAATGGATAGAGTGCTGGGCCCAGAGTCAAGAAGATATGAGGTCAAACCCGGCCTCAGACATTTACTAGCTATGTGACCCTGAGCAAGTCATTTAGCCTCTGTTTGCCTCAGTTTCCTCATCTGCAAAATGGGAATAATAATGACCCCTGCAATTCACAGGGTGGTCATGAAGAACAAATGAGATTATATATGTATGTGTATGTATGTAGGTAGGTATGTATATATACAGTATGTATATATGTGTGTATGTGCATATATATATATATATGTATATATATATATATATACATATAGTTTGCAAGTTTTAAGTACTCTATGAATGCTATTATTCTTATTATTACTATCCAGGAGTCAATGGCGAACTCGGTATAAAAAACAGCAATAGGACAAGGGTAGCCAAGAAAGCTGCTGGGCATTTTTTAATAGAACTTCAGTCTTCTGGCAAAACTCACTGGAGACTAGGTCCATTACCCAAGGAATCCCAGGACTCAAGTTAAGTGATAAATTAACATTCTCACTAATGGCCTCTGTTGCTATCAAATCCTCCCTACCACCCTTGGGTGCTACTATGCAGGGTGGGGGCAGCAACATTGGGAAAGAGCTGATTCTTCTCTTTGTGCATAAAAATCATAACGTGCAGCAACGTTTTTACATGTAAAAATACATATCAGAGAAGAGATACATGAATATTTAAATGTATATATATATGCATATATATGTCAAGAAGAGATGCGATTATATACATGGAAAGAGTGTCAGCTCTTTCACAACAATCCCCCCTCCTGTGTGTGTATGTGTATATATTTGTGTATAATATGTATGTATATATGTGACTATACACATACAGTATATATGTGTATGTATATATGTGTGTATGTATATATACATATATGTATACACTGTGTTGCCTCTGTAAGGAGAAGCCTCGCAGTCATGACCTTCTGTTATAAACCCTCTTTTCTGAGGCAACCCAGTGTAGCAGAGTCTGAGGGCCCAGTTCAGACCTTGCCTCTGTTCTTTCTTCTTTCTTCTTTCTGCGAGAGCTTGACTATTATTTCCTCTTTCTGGGACTTGGTTTCTACACCTACAGCATTAAGAGGGTTGGAGGAGATAACTTTGTACAGTTCTGAATCTATGAATCTTCTCAATCTTGTGCTTAGTTTTTTTTTTTAATTTAACATTCCCTTCAATTACTTTATTTTAATAGTATTTTATTTTTTTCCAGTTACATATAGACAATTTTTAATGTTCATTTAAAAATTTTTTTCGAGTTCCAAATTTTCTCCTTTCCTAAGACGGTAAGTAATTTGATATGGGTTACATATGTGCAATCATGTAAAACACATTTTCATATTAATCATGTTGTGGAATTAGAAAGACCAAAAGAAAACACACACACAAAAGTGAAAATGGCGTGCTTTGATTTGTTGTACTTAGTTTTAGATGTCTTTCTGGATATGACCACATTTTCTAGGGGTGGGGGAGATGGAGGGAGAAGGCAAAAATAACAGTATCTTAGACTTGGATGACGACTTAAATACTCAGTTTTATAGATGAATATATTTAGGCAGAGAGGGCAAGTGGTATGTCCAATTTCACACACCTAATAGCAAAACTGAGACTCAAACCTCTGTCTTCTGACTCTGTCTTTCCCCTATACCAGACTGCCCTTTAGTCAAGAAATATTTTTCCACTAGAAAATTATCAGCAAATATAGTAAAATAATCAGAAACAAAAGATAAGATAATACCTAGTTACCACTTTCAATGTATTTCACAATGTATTGATAAGCTGTAGGAACCAAGGAAAGGACTTTGAGCATTTTATCTGAAACATGACTTGGGGAAAATGTAAGTTAGAGAAATGAGGCTCAAAGTCTTGATATTGATTGGATCGTGCCCAGAATCTCTTGGAATGGATTGTCCCTTTAGTCCCTAAGGATTGAGCTGGTGGAGGAGAACCTGGGAAAGAAGCCATTAGTTTAGGGGCTGGGGTGAGGGGAGGGTGAACAGATAAGCTGCTGGAGAAGGTGAACTCTATTTTGGGAACCAGGCCTAAACCAAGAATTTGTAAGCACAGTGGCTATTCCAGTTCTTGGTGCTAAGCTTTTCTCACTAGATGACCCAGGGAAGAATGTTGCTGAGAAACTTGGGAGGACTTGTTTGAAATGCCGTAGAATATAGTGAATAGAATGAGGAGAACAATTTAAACAGTGTTGTAAACAGTTTTGAAAAAGTTAAGAATTCTGATCAATGCAATGATTAACCATGATTCCAGAGCACTGATGAAGAATGCTGCCTGCCTCATGACAGAGGGCAGAGGAAATGATACGTAGAATGAAAAGTGAAGTTTTAGATATAGCCAATGTAAGAATTTGTTTTGCTTGACCACACTTGGTTTTGGAATGTTTCCCCCTCCTAGTGGGGTGGGAGGGGAGGTAGGAGGAAGAAAAATTAATACCTGATCATCTTAAAAAATCAAATTTATAATAAAAAAGTAATATAAGATTCTTGAGGGCAGGTACTCTCTTGCTTTCATATTTGTCCTCTCAGTTTTTGTCACATAGTACAGCTATCCCTTCCACATTGCTGAGGTTAGGGGAGGGCCCTGCCCCGCCCCCACCTGGAAAATCCCTATAAAAACTTTTGGCCTTCCCTTTGAAATTTATACTACACAAGATACTGGAAACTGGAGGTGCAAAGATCACTTCGAGATCACCCTGAGATGTCACATGAGACATTGTCATAAACAGGGTTGGCATCCCCAAACCATTGTGTGGAAATGCAGTTCTTTTACTACAAATTTAATTTTAAGAAAAACAATTGTATAGCTGTTCATTTTTGTTACTAAACAGTAAAATACATACTGCAAGGTAATATAATACCTAACAGTATGTACATTTTATGTGTTTATTAGTTGCTAAACTTTTAAAGATCTCTCTACATTTCTAACCTTTGTATATCATCTGTTGGCCTTCATGTTCTTTTTGCAAACTTTGACTTTTTATTTATTTTAACTTTAAAAAAGAAATTGGGCATATTTATGGTATTAAAAGATAAAATATGTTGGTATTATACAATACTATATGTATATTTTATGCATTTCTGAGTTTCTAAACTTCTTCTGTGTTGTCTGGGGGCCTTTGTGTATCATCTGAGGCTTCTGCAAAACTCCCCCAAAGTCCCCCCTTAATTTCTTATGCCAACCTGTAATACATATCAAGACTCGGATGCGGAAAGATGCAGTGTAGAAGGGGTAACTGTACATGCTTAGCAAACAGGTTTAAAATTTTTTTATTTTGAAAAAGGAAAGAAAGGATATTGAAACTGGACCCAAAAGACCTGGATCTGACCCTCAGTTCTATCACTCTGAAAGGGAGCAAAAGGCCTAGCCCTGGCTAAATTCCCCATCTTGAAACCCTCCTTAGTCTTCAAGCCTATACTGATTTCTTCCTTTTCTGAGCTCCTATAGCATTTACCATACATTTTCTTTCTTTTTACATAATGTTTTATTGCTTTTTGGTTTCATATCACCTACCCTCACCTTCCCAGAGAGTCATTCCTTATAACAAAGAATTTTAAAAAGAGAAAGAAAAGAAGTCCAGTAAAATTAACCATCACAGCAGTGGATAGAGTGTTGGATCCGGAGTCAGGAAGACTCATCTTCCCAAGTTCGAATTTAGCCACAGATGCTTACTAGCTGTGTGACCCTGGGCAAGTCATTGAATCCTATTTGCCTCAGTTTCCTCATCTGTATATGAGTTGGAGAAGGAAATGGCAAACCACTCCAGTATCTTTGCTAAGAAAACCCCATAAAAAAATGAGATCACAGAGAGTCAGACATGACTGAACAACAACATCAAGCCTTCCCGTATTTCTATGTATTCATCATATTCACTGTTTCTTACAGCACAGGACTATTCCACTACATGCATGGACCACAATTTTCTTTACCCATTCCCTAATCAATAAGCATCTACTTTGTTTCCAGTTGTTGGTTACCTCAAAGAGTACTGCAATAAATAGTGTGGAGTGTAGGGAACCCTTCTTTTTGTCACTGACTTCCTCAGGAGGTACGCCTAGTCATAGAATCTCCCTTGACCATAAACTTCCATAGCTATGTTTAGAATGAAGAAGACCTTTCATACGACACATACTGGCAGTATACATAACCCTAGAAAAAGAAGGAAGCATTTATTAAATATTCACCAGTACCAGGCACATTGCCAAATCCAGGGGATAAAAATGCAAAGGAAGAGAATGATAAACCCTACCCTAAGGAGTTTACACTCTAACAGGGGAAGACCATACATAAAAGAAACTAAAAGGGAGGGGACAAAGGAAGGAGTGGTAGAGCCGTGTGTGGATTGTGTGTGGGTCCTGGAGACAGAAAGACTAATCTTTCCAAGTTCAAATCTGGCCTCAGACACTCAGAAATGGCAAACTACTCCAGTATCTTTGCCAAGTAAAGCCCAAAGAGGGTCACAAAGGGTAGGACGTGACTGAACAACAAAGGGAAGAGATGAAGAATGGGAGAGAGGGAAGGGTGTTGATCAGAATGTCAGGAAGAACTCACAAATGGGAGAAGTGGAGTGGGTCTTATGAAGGGATATTCTAGAGTGAGCAGGCAGCAGGCTAGTAGGCTGTTGGAGAGCAAGGAAGTCCCAGGAATTGAGGGAAGTTACAGGGTGAGATAACAGGAAAGGCACGGTTTTGAAGTCGAGAAAGTCAGAAACAGGTCAGGGAGGGAAAGTTAATTTACTAAGGGAGCTTCAGTTTGTTCAACTAGAATAAAGGTCTAATAGGATTAGCAACTAGGAACTGTATTTGATGGAACTTCTGTGAGGATGCAGTAAACTGATGTGTGTAACAGTCATTATAAATCACAAACACTATTTAAGTATAAATTATGCTGCTGCTGCTGCTGTGTAGATAGTAATGACAGAGATGAGATGACTGATCCTTCTAAGCATCATATTTATAATGGCATCTCTCAGGCTCTCAGGAACTGAGGGGAAGATGGGAAGAAGAAAATGCAGTCTGCATAAATAACTAATACAGGTTCTGCATAAATAACTAATACAGGTTGACAAATAGGTGAGTCCCCTTTTCCTTCAACAAAATACCTGCCTCACTGGCCTGCCCAGAATGCTTCAAATTACTCTATTTGAAGAAATTCTTAGGTTAAACATTGATTTTTTCAAACTATTCCTTTAAAATGTAAGCCCTTTTGGGAATAAGAGCTTTTTAATGCTTTATTAGAGCCCTCCCAGAAGGCAGCTAGGTGGCTCAGAGGATAGGATTCCTGGGGTTGGGAAGACCTAGTCTTCCCAAAAGCTTAATAAATTTAAATAATTAATATATTATTTAGTTTAATTTAAATAATTATTCTATTATAATAATTAATAAATTTAAATAAAAATAAATTTAAAAGCAATAAATTTCTTTCTAAAACTATTTCAGATTTTGAGTTTTGTTCTCAAGAATAACAAGAGGTAGAGTGAAGGTATTACCTAAATCTTCAGGGCTAAACAAAGCACAAAATTCCAGAAGTGGAGATGAGAAGAGAATTCCTCTTCCTTTAATTTTCCCCCATACTACCAGCCTTGCAAGGTAGTGCCAATACTGGTTACACCATGAAGATCTAGGCCAGGATAATGAGAAAATCCTGGTTTCCCGTTTGTCATCTTTGCCAGTCCTGAATGAATTTTCAGCCTAAAAATCTACAACCTACTGCAATGTGTTATCCTGTGGATATGTATAGTTTTTGTATATGGTTCTCTTTATATTGCTTCATCACAGGCACTTCTTCCTTTCCTTTCTTTTTTTTTTCTCTCCTTTCCTTTAATCTCCTGCCCTTTCATTCATTTTCTTTTCCTCTCTTATTTGCCTGTGTTTTGGACCTGTCAATATTACTACTACTAACAATAATAATAGTTGACTTTTATAGCATTTTAAGGCTTTTGGAACTCTTACACAATTTAATTTGATTCTCATCACAGTCACATGAGGTAGGTAGAACATCGATTCTTATTACCCCCTTTTTGGAGAAGTGATTACTGAGGTTTGACTTTTGCCTGAAGATCTACAGGTAATATGATCGAGTTTTCTATTGCAAGTCCATTACTCTTGATAGAAAAGTGTATTTATAGGCCCATTCTAATGGTGTAGAAGCTTTCCAATGAAGGCTAGATCAGAAGGGGAAAAATATATATAAGCCAGTAACCTGACAGTTTTTCTTAAGCACAATTTTAGTCATAGTACAGCTTGGCTTTCAACCGTCTTCAACAACTCCCTACTACAAGATATGTGATCACTGGCAAATCATGAGATTCTCTACTCCTCTGTCTAAATTGGGATAATGGCACAGCAGTTGCAAAAGTACCTTCTCAACTTCCCCTTTTTATGAAAAAGTTCTCTTTTCATTCCTTACAGTTTGGAAATTATGAATATTCGATATAGTAACACCTATTAAAAATGTTCTTAAATTTTTATGATCAATGTTATATCAGAGCAATGTGGGTCACAGTTCTAGCTATAATGATGCTCTGGCTCTGAGAGAGTCTATACTTGTTGAATTCTCAAGGATATTTAGAAGTGTTTATATTTGCTTCATGAGAATTTGTAGTCTGTTGGCTCAAAAAATATAATGAGCTTCTGGCATATAATTCTAACCACCTGAAATTGTCTTTTTGGGTAGCTAGTAGATGCTAAACTCTTACACCCTACAGTAATGTGTTGCATAGTTTCTTTCTTTTAATTGCATAATTTGCCTCAATCAAATTGTGCCAACTCCTTAGGGATAACCTCTCTGTAATTTCTAGCGTCAACAAGCTGATCCTGAATTGCTATTATAAAAGCCCTCTCTTCCATAAACAAATCTGAACAAGACTCTGCCATTTTTTTGATGTTTCTTTGTCGACAAAGTTTCGATTTAATTTTACTCTTGGATATTAGCTGCTTGCTAGGCTCCTTCTGGAGACAAGGAACTATTGAAGGAAAAAAAAATATTACTTTTATACTCTGAATTTAGGCACAAGTTTGCCACAAACAATTTAATGTAATTTAACAATAACCTAATCTCTAAAGATTTCTAGCTTGGAGAAATGTCCAAACTATGGGTGGATGAAAACAATTTGTTTCAATGGCTTTGAAAGCAGCTGAAGCAGGTGCTGTGGCCAAGGTCATCTACTGCATTCTGAGCCATTGCAGTGCCTCTGGAAGAGGCTAACGACTTTACCTCATTCAAATCCAATTCACCCAAGAGTTGACATTACCTGTGGTCTGCTTCAAAAATAAAGGACAAAACAACAACAGTTCCCCAGCACTTCTGACAAGACTCTTAGCCCCAAGATAATTTAAGATAATATTTTTAGGACTCTTGAACAATGAATTTTCTGTATTAAGAAGCAGAGTTGGGTTAACATTACAAAATAATTTAACTACAAAATCACCATTCATTTCCCCCCGAACCAATCTCCTCAATCCAAGAATGACAAAAGGACTTTTCCCCTTTGATAAATATCTTAATCATTTCCAGCTGGAGAAGGAACTTTAGGAACTGCAGAAAGGTAATGATGTTTACAAGATGAGGGTTAAGTTTGGCTTAACCTTACCCTTGCCAAAAAAGACTGTTTTATGGAGAACTCACACAAGGCAAATGCTTACATGGTGGTCAAAAGAAGCGAAACAAGGATACTCTCAAGGTCACTTTCAAGAATTCTGGAATTGATTGTGTGACATGGGGGATACTGGCACAGGATTGTTCGGCATGGTGTGCCCATAGCAGAGAAGGTGCTGTGCTCTATGAACAAAGCAGAATTGAAACAGCTCAAAGGAAATTCAGGATGTGCAAGTTTACAGTACCTACCCCAAATGTTCACACAGACTATTTGTGCCCGACTGGGTGGTAGAGCATTCCGAGCTCCTATTGGTCTGATTAGTTACAGTCAGACACATTGAAACTTGACTTTAGAATAGTGATGTCATGTTGGTCCTCTTCAAGAACGAAGGAGGACAACAACAAGAAGTTTGGCTACTTTTCTTAAGAAAGGCCTTAGTTCTGGGACTGCCTACTTTCCTAAAGGGAAAAATCTGGAAAGGTTTTGGGGGTGGAGAAATATTATTTCTATAGAAATTAAAAAGGCGCTCTTTAATATCTTCCATATCAGTCAATAACCATTTATTAAGTGCCTACTATGTGCTAGACACTGTGCTAAGTGCTGGGGATACAAATATGAAAAATAATTCCTGCCGTCATGGAGCTTACAATCTAATAGGAGAAGACAACACACAAAAGGAAGCTGAAAGGGGAATTGGGGGGAACCATTAGGAGAACCAGAAAATGAGGGAATGGGGGAGGGGAGAAGGTATGGGATCAAGGAATGAGGAAGAAGTTCAAAGGAGAGTATCTACATAGGAAATGAAGAGGTGACTAGCCTGGACACCTTCCTCAAATGGAGGTTTTCAGCCCTACACGCAAAGAGGGAGAGGGTGCTGATGAGGTGTGTGAGTACAAAGGTTGATTCGATCTTGCAGGATGATGAGGTTTTCAACACCACTTTCAGTTACGTTAGACAAGTCCAGTAATTATATATCCATTTCTATTGCTTTGTGACGTAACAACTCTTTGTTCCAAAAGTACTTCTGCAAAATTTATCATGTTTATCATGTACTCTAAGAACTTCTATCCATCCTCTTCCTCCTTTTTGACAAGAAAATGTTCATCTTTCTGTAGCTGCCTTAGGATGATGGGCCCTGTGTTTTATTAATATCATATAGCTTCTTGTTTGAACGTCTTCTAAATCGGGGTTTCTTTAACCTAAGGTCACTGTCCCCAAAGCGTCTGTGGATAGATTTCAGGGAGTACATGAATTTAAAATAATAGTTCATCAAATAAATTTCAGTGAATTTGGTTTCCTTTGTCATCCTACGGAGACAGCTAGATGGCACAGGGGATTGAGTGCAGTGCCTGGAGTCAGGAAGATCTGAGTTCAAATTTCACCCCAAACACTTACTAGTTGCTTGGAACCCATGGCAAGACAGTTAACCCCTATTTGCCTCAATTTCCTTATCTGTAAAATATGAATAATAACAGCACCTACTTCCCAGATTGTTGTGAGGATCAAATGATATATTTGTAAAATGCTTAGCGTATAGCCTAGCACATAGTAAGTATTTAACCAATGCTTATTCCCTTCCAATGTATTTTACTTTATCCATTTAAAAACATTATTCTGAGAAGAGGTTTTGTTTTGCATTTACTTAGACGGGTACTTTTGTTGTATCAGACTTTTGTGGACCATAAAGAACCAGAAAATGTCCACACCTACATCTTTCAACAGACTACCAAAGGGGTCCATGCAAATGTCTAGACCCACTATCATCCATTTTGCCACATCAAAAGTATAGGTTAGGATCGGTTTTCTGTAGGTGTTAATTGCTCTAACTATGTTCTTTCAGTTAAGTTTTGATTCAGAATGCCAGTCAAAATATTATTTTTAGGTGTACAGAGATTTTTAAAATAACACAAGCTATGAATGCTCTGTATAAAATGTATAAACACAAAATTGTCCTATATTTGGAGGAGTCACTGATATTTTTATCGTTTGGTAATAAGTATGTGTAACCCAGCTCCCAATTACATTAAGAAAGATGGGATCAAGTTTGCATCAGGGAGGAAGCCGACAAAGTGCATTGCTAGTAATTCATGTAGCACTGTGAAGCACTTGAAACAATTATTTCTGGATTTTGTCCAGACTCATTATTTTCCAGTTTTTCAGGGAAACTAAAGTTCCAGGCATCTCCTTTGATGTAATTGCCTTGTTGAATTCTATTAATGATATACGAGGTTTTTGTTTTGCATTTACTGCAATATACATCTTTTGTCCAATTCAATGTGGATTTTCGTGAACCATAAAGAGAACCAGAAAACATCCCGAATCACCTATGCTTTCCTTGTTTGGGGGAGGGGGAGGTGTCCTCTTTTTTTTTTTCCAAGCCTCCATATTACAGTTTTTGATTGTTGGGTTATTTTTGTTCTTTATGTTGCTTCTAACTTTTGGCTTTCACTTTCAATTATTAATTAAGGGTATTAAGAAATTCTGACAGATTTTTGCTTCCCAGAATCCATTCTATGTTTCTTTTTTGTTGCTCTAATTGTATGATACAATGCAAAAATTTTCTCCTGCAGGTAACAGCGAGATATCAATGTAATCTTCCAATGTTTTTCCACAAGTCTTCAATTGTCTCCAGGTATTTCTGCTGTTTGATGCCTGAGGTGTATTCTTTGATAGCTCCATTTTTGCTACTATTTTTGCCATCTATTTCAATGTTAGGTAGCTTTTCCAAAGTCTGTTTGGTGTAGATTTTCATTGCCTTCAGGTGCTTAATATTTTCTTCCTTTAGATTTAAGTGCTTCAGTGAGTCCCCACATACCCCAGGGCCTGAGGGCCAGGGATATCTCATTTCATCCTTCCCCAGGGTTCTCCATTATCCTTAATAGGACCTGGGGGTATCTAGGCTCTCTGTCATTGATTTAAATCCCCACTGGTAGAATTCCCCCAATCACAAGGGTTCCTTGAACCCCAGTTTCATTTAATCAATTAATAGATTGGTTTTTAAAAAATATTTACTTCAAAGGTGTAAGAAGAATAAATATACAAACATCTCCCCAGTATATGGGAGTATCATCTTTGCCTGTGCCAGCTCAGTATCTGGGGACAGAAGGATGCTTAGGTTCACAGCTGATCTCAGTGGTCCCTAAGAGTTCCAAGTCCAAAGCCTACCTTGGGCTTGAATCCCAGGCATCCTAGCTTTTTAAGTCTTTCCTGCTGGGACTGGCATCAACATTCAGCCTGGAATCTTGCCTCCAAGGTCACCATGGCTCGCGCTCCTGGGTCCAGGGACTCCACTACTTAAGACTAGAATTGAAAAAGACAAACAAAACAGATGAAATTCTAAGCCTGATTCTTGGTGCTATAGGGCCTAAAAGTGTGTATGTAAAAGGCAGGTAGTCTTCCCCCCATACTCAGCTCATCTCGTGATGTCCTAAGCTTTTGTTGAACAGGACCTTTACCCCTTGGATGTTGCTAGAAAGAGAGTAAGACTGGCCTAATCCAGCTTTTTAAAAGATGAAGCCTGCTCTGGCTATTCAGCCAATGAAAAAGGCTCCCCACATTGTGTACTAGGGGAATGCTAAGTGTCTTCTCCCAGATCTGGGTCCCTGGTGTCTCCCACATTGGCACCATAATTTTAGATGATCTGGGGATGCATCAAAACCTTTTACATGAGTAGCTACTCAGTTTTTGCTCTCACAATATGCAAGTTTTAGAATAAAATTCTTCCTTATGATTGACCTACATTAGTTTGTAGCACATTTATGAGGACACCATTGACCAAAAGCAGTCTGAAGTCCTTGCCCGTAACTTGAGGAGACATTTCCAGTTTTGTTATGGCATAGAACTGGAACATAATGAAACCATTCCCCATCTTTGATCCATTTCATGTATACATGGGGTTTGCTTGCTTTAGTGATCAGCCTCATCAACATTGAAGGCATTTCTAGCAGGTGGCATACTGGTGTTTCTGATTTGTTCCTTTGTTCCTTGCCCTTCTGGGATACCAGATCATAAAGGTGCTCCTTCATTTCACTGCCCTCTGTATCAAGCTGATCATCACTATGGCTTTAATTAGAATCAGTCGCACAACCCTAATTCCTCCGAAACATTCCTTTTCTTTATATTAATTTTAGGTTTGGAAACCTTGCTTCTGTGTGGGCTTGATGACTCTACTGTGTCTCTGTGTGATTTGCCTGGGAAAACAATCCCCTACTGTGACTCTGCCTGGGGAAACAATCACCATTACTACACAGGGCTGCTCTCTCTCTGGCTGGTAAGGAAATGATGGAAGAGAGGAAACAGACCATGGGCCTCTGATTAAGCTCTGCTCATCATCAGGGGGCAAGAAGCTGGTTTTCAGTTTGTAGGTGCCTCCAGGTTTCTTTCCTTCACACTCCACATTCATTATTATGAAAGCCTAGCTTTATGGTTTTTCTTATTCTCCCTAAAACCATAGCTATTTGAGTTGAAAGTCAAAGACCTTGCTCAGTTCCTTAAGTAGCTCCTGTGGGGATGCCTGGTAAGCCTGAGGATGTGCATTTGAAATGACTCTAGTAAGTTTAAAACCTTCTGTTTGAATCTTTTCTCCCATTTAGCCTCCACTAAGCCAGCAGCTTTAAAAGATCTTTATCTTTGGGTTTTCAATTCTGACCTTCTGTCCCTAGAAGGATTAGCTACTCAATAATATCTCCCTCCCCAGGTAATAGCTTCTGCCAGCACTCAGCCTTAAACAGTATTTTACCTCCTTCCCTAGATTTCCCTTCTGAGTGACAGCTAAATAATATAGAGTTTGGAGGGGGTTAGGGCCCTCTAACCCATCACACACTCTTCTATCTTGGTTGATAGCTGAATAATACACAGTTTGAAGGGGGTTGGGTCCTTCTAACCTATTACACTCCTTTATCTTGATTAGAAGAGGGGAATAGTCTCTCTCAGATTTTTGCAAATATCCTTTAAAACCCTCCAATCTTTGGGAGCATAGAAATATATTTTGGTTGCTGGTGGGAAGGCAGGCAAAAGTCACAAGTCTTTTTCTGTCTTTTTTACCAAACCAAGGCCCTGTGATTTTAATGGAGCCCAAAGGATATGATATAGGCTGGGGTTGAGAAATTTCTTCACCACAGCTCCACCATCTCCTTTGCAATTTTGCTAAAAGTCATCTTGGGAATATTTGGCTTGTCTTTAATTTTTAAGTTTAAAAAGTTTAAAAAGTCTAAGGACTTCTCTGGCTATCTAGCTGGGCACATCCTAAAAGTGCTAAAAATGGTCTCTAGGGCTATCAATCTAAAAAGCTGCCAGATCAGTGCCCCAAGGCCCAAGAAAAGCAGTCACAGTAGAGATGGTCCAAAGACAGCAAAGGTGTCCAGAAGAGAACAGTGCACCCAACGACATCTCTGAAGGACATCCTTGGCTCTGCGGTTTGGTGTCAAGAGGAAGCTAGGTTGAACAGTGAATAGACCCTTGGGGTTAGTGTCAGGAAGACCTGAGTTCAAATTCCCCCTTAGACACATATTTGCTCTAAGCAGGAAGCATCTGAGCAAATCATTTAACCTCTGTCTACCTGTTTTCTCCACTGTAAAGTGAGAATAATCATAGCATCTCTACCTCCAAGTGTTACTGTGAGGATCAAATGAGATAATATTTGCAAAGCGCTTAGCACGTGCTTAACAAATGCTTATTCCTTCTCCCCACCCCAGGTATCAGAAACATGAGCTGCTTTAGTCACTCGTGGGTATGATATGGCCACTTGTATTCCCTATATATCTTCCTTGATCATAATACTTTCTTTCTGGATCTCTTCCGCCATTGGTAATAGGGTAACATGTTGGGAGAGTGTTTCCCTGTGTCTTAGATGTGTGGGATGGAGAAGTGATTAGGTTCTACAGTCTATTCCCCAACCTTTAGCAACAAAGGCTCTCTAAATGGATGTGGTATGTGACCTCCTTGCCATTTAAAGGTTAGTGAATAACTTATGTATAGTCCAGTGAAGTTTAAGGCCATGTCAGTCAGCCAGATGGACAGTGAACGAAGGGAATGTAAAAGCTTTCTTGGGTGCTTACTTGGGTGCTTCTAGTTGTGGGGCATGCTCCTCTTGGCTTGTAGAGTTCTTGTTCTTCTCAGATATTGTGATGGAGAGGGACTGGAGTGCAGTAAATGCTGTGGATATGTTCCCTCTTGCATTAACATCTGAATGCCTGCTCAGCTGATACTTTCTCAGTTTTAAGGCTAACAAATTTTCTCCTACTCCTCAAATTCCTGTAATTTAGAGTTCCCCTTAAACCCCATAAAATGGTGAGAGGACAATCTCTTTCTATTTTTAACTCTCCCAAAATTTCATGTGTATCCAGTTCACTCCTACCCCTCCCCAGTCCCAGGCCTCCTAGAATGATAAATTTGGAATTAGAAAAGAGATCATTCATTCTAAGCCTTTCATTTTAAAGATAGGGAAACAGAGGCCCAAAGAGGTCTAGTGATTTGCCTACAAGTCACAAGGGTAGTAAGTAGCAGAGCCAAAATTTCCATACAGTTCCCTGACTCCAAATCCAGCTTTATTTCTATTACACAATTGTTGAGGAAAAATAAAGAGAGTCTCTCTGTATTGTATTTGAATGTTCAGATCTACTTAAAACACATTTATTAATATTTCAATCATTTGCTGGGAGGATTTTCAGTTGGCAAGAAGTTCTTTTACCCCCCAGAAATCCTGACTAACAAAGAAGTCTGGGGGTTTTAGTACCTTACCAAGGGGATACTAGAGCATTCTAAGTGGATATTTCTAACTATACAGCTGATATGAAAAGTTGCAAATTAGAACTGAATATTATTGAAAGGAAATGGAAAACAATTAATTCAAGGATTTATTTGTGCATTAAATCATAACCAATCGGTCACATATATCCTTAGGGACTCTAGGGTGTGATAAGGGTGTTACAAATCACAGTGTTCCAAAGAAAGTATAATCTTTTTTTACTTTTAAAAAATAATATTTAATTTTTCCCCAATTACATGTAAAGACAATTTCTGACATTCAATTTTAAAAAATTCTTATTCCAAATGTTTTTCCTTCCTTCTTTCTCTCCCCCTCTCTGAGATGGTAAGCAATTTTATATAGGTTACATATGTGCAATCATTCAAAACATATTTCCATATTAATCATGTTGTGACAGACACAGATGAAAAAAAACACACACACACAAAGTAAAGAAGGTGAAAAATTGTATGCTTTGATCTACATTCAGTCTCCATCAGTTCTTTCTCTGGATGTGGATAGCTTTCCACCATGAGTCCTTTGGAATTGTCTTGGACAGTGTTGAGAATATTGTTGAGAACAGCTGTCAGTCACAGTTGGTCATAGTACAATATTGCAATTACTATGTACAATGTTCTCCTAGTTCTGCTTACTTCATTTTATATCAGTTTGTGTAAGTCTTTCTGAAATAATTTCTTATAGCACAATAATATTCCATTACAATCATATACCATAATTTGATCAATCATTCCCCATTTGATGGGTTATCTCCTCAATTTCCAATTCTTTGCCACCACAAAAGAGCTGCTGTGAATATTTTTGTACAAATAAATCTTTTCCCCTTTATTTTGATTTCAAAACATGTAAATTAAAGTAGAAAAAGCATTGTCTCTGGAATCAGAGGACAGAGGTGAGAATCCTCACTACCTGTGACCTGGAAGTCATATAACCTCCTGTAGCACCAATGCAATATTCATAGCACTGACAGCAACTATGAATATGCTGGCATAATTCTAAATTGCAAAATATAACAGACTCTCCATATAGAAGACAGAAGCAAAACATTTATTTGGACATCAGAAAGCTGAATCCCCAAACCAGAGAGCCAAATTCCAACAGCAGAAAGTCAAATTCATCATAGCAACAAAGATACAAACTCCTCCCACAACAGGCTCCATGTGATTACATTTGGCCTATTAAAGGACAGGGAAGATCATCAAAGCAGGGAAGGTCTTCAAATTCCCATTACCATTACACCTCCTTGTAAAATGAGAGGCTTGGATGAGATGACCTTTGGCATCTCTTTCCAACTCTAGATCCTACTAGAACAGGAGACCTTTGTATCTAAAATAATCTTAGAATACTTTAGAGGAGTCAAGTTAATTGGTGTGTAGGCAATTAATCTTGAGCAATACCTAGTGGCTTGACTTAATAACCTAGTTATTTCAGCTGTGGCATTTAGGGCTTTTACTTCTGCTTTCACTATAAAATTAACTAGAGGTTGGGGATTTTCATATTCTGCTGTTTTCCCACATGCCTTTAGTATCTCTCCCCTTGAGCCTGTGGAAGACTGCTCAACCACTAACTGACCTCTTTGCTGTTCCTTGCACAAGATCCTCCATTTCCCATTTTCTCTGGCTGACCCTCATGCCTAGCCTGTTCTCCCTCATCCCTGCATCATCTGCTTCCCTGCCTTCCTTCTTGTGTCAAAGTTTCACCTTCTTCTGCAAGTCTTTTTTTGATCTTAATGTCTTCCCTCCGAGATGACTCTCAATTTAGTGTGTGTGTGTGTGTGTGTGTGTGTGAGAGAGAGAGAGAGAGAGAGAGAGAGAGAGAGAGAGAGAGAGAGCTGATTGTTAAATATTCAGCATGAGCTTTTATATCTTAGACAAATGTTACAAATCAGGGGTTGATTGTCTAGACTTAAGAAAGCAATGGAGAAAGTGTTAATAAGGCAGATTAAACTTTAAAGAGTGTACTGCATTTTTTTTTGGAAAGCTAACTACCAGCATATGCATTGCATATATTAAAATACACACACATACATGTGTGTAATATGTATATATACACACATATAAATATATAACACGGTATGTATATATACATGTGTGTATATGTGTGTGTGTGTACTGCATTTTGTTTGTAAGTAGTTGTTTGGACATTGTCTCCCCCATTAATCTGTGAGCTGCTCCTTGAGAGAAAAGACCGTCTGGTTTTGTTTCTTTGTATCCCCAGTACAGCACTTGGCACAGAGTAGGCACTTAATAAAGGCTAATTGACTTTGATCACTTCTTCTCAAAAGTCTCACACTCTTGCTCTAAAAGAAATCTTTCTCTTGAAGATACATCAACCCTGTCCAATGATACCAGTCCCGAATGTACTATCTCTCATACCCCCCATTCCCTGACACACTGGGCCAGAGGGAGGAGGCGATGGTATATTCCACGTTCCCCACAGCCACTTCTGGTCTATAGGTTGGTCCCTGTCCTTGAAGAGAACAAAAACGGCATCACAATGTCAGAGTCAGAGTATGGTGACTGTGGCTGACCAGATCAATATGAGCTCAGAAGGTTGACCAGAAGTTGGGCACAAATAGTTCATCTGAACACTGTTATTACACATACATATTTCTGCTGATGCATGTTGGACTTCCCAGTGACACATGACATGCTTGCCTACCAACACTTGCTTGTTAAGACCTGTTGGCAGACTTGACCATTGATTGGTTATAATTTAAATTTCGTGTGTTTATTTGGAAAATAATATAATCACTACAATTTTAACTCTGTGAAACATGTACAGTGTTTCAAAACTTTCTCCTCTTCTTTCCTTTTCCTTCTACCACCCCGTTATTTTTATTCAACATCCCCCAAGTGCATGCGAGACTACTACCACCCCCATGGATTATTCCACTTCAGGAACCTCTATGACATTCTGGATAGGCATTTATAACTACATTCTGAAAGTTACTAAACTGTATATCCATTGACCCAGCTATACCACTAGTAGGCCTGTATTCCTGGTACAGACCAAAGAAAGGCAAAAAGGATGTGTGTGTGTGTGTGTGTGTGTGTGTGTGTAAAAATATGTATGTATATAGTGATAGCAGCTCTTATAGTAGTAACCCCAAACTGGAAACTAAGGGGATGCCCATCTAAGGCACCTCCAGTGGAATGGCTAACCAAATTGTGGTATATGCATGTAATAGAATATATTTGTGCCATAAGAAATGACGAAATGGAAAGTTTCAGTGGAAACTGGGAAGTGCTCTATGAAGTAGTGCAGGGTGAAATGCGAAGAACCAGAACAGTGTATACAATTACAACATTTAGAGAAAGACAACTTTGAAAGACTTTAGAATGCCAATTAACGCAATCAATGATAAACCACAAGTCCAAGGGGGAAGGGGAGGAAAGGGAATAGACATTTATACAATACTTACTATGTGCCAGGCACAGTGCTAAGCAAATATTATCTCATTTGATTATGAAAACAACCATATGAGGGAGGTGCAAATACCATCCCAATTTTACAGTTGAGGAAATTAAGGCAAACAGAGGTTAAATAATTCGCCCAGGGTCACAGAGTAAGTTAAGTATCTAAGGCCAGATTTAAACTGAAGTTTTCCTGACTCCAGGCCCAGTGGGCCACCTTGCTGCCTTGGAAAAGGACAGGGGACAGAAGATAAATTTTGGTACCACGCAGCTCCTGCCAGAACTGATGGACTTAAAATGAACAAGAAGCCCTGCATTTCTGGACATGTCCAGTGTGGGAATTGGTTTTTCTGTACTGTGCATATTTGTCATGATGGTTTTTTTTCATTTAGAAAAAAACATTCTTTTTTAAAGGGGCAGGGGGAGGGAGAAATAATAAATCCATTTAAAAATTTAAAACAGTAAGCAGTCAATAAGCATTTGTTAAATGCCTGTGCTAAGCTCTAGTGTAAAAGCCAGTCCTTTCTCTCAAGGAGCTCACACCTCATGGGGGAGACCACACAAAAACAACCATGTACACGATGCTACATACAAGATAACTTGGAAATAATCAATGGAGGGAAGGCATCAAGGGGACTCAGGAAAGGCTTCCTGCAGCAAGCTTATTAAGCTAGGATTTGAAGGAAATCAGGAAAGCCGGCAGAGGGAGATGAAGAGGGAGAGAATTCCAGGTGTGGGGAACAGCCAGTGAACATGCCCAGTCGAGATGAGAGTATCTTGTTTGTGGAACAGCAAGGAAGCCACTGTATACATGTTTGGAGGGATGACCGAGAAGGGTCGGAAGACTGTAAAGGTAGGAGAAGGCCAGGTTTTCAAGGGCTTTGAATGCCAAACAAAGGATTTTGTATTTGATCCTGGAGCCACTGGAGTTTATTGAGTAGACATGGTCAGATTTGGGCTTGAGGAGGATCAGTTTGACAGCTGAGTAAAGGACTCACTAGAGTAGGAAGAGATTTGATTCGGGAAATCAACCAGCAGCCTGTTGTAATAGTCCAGCCATGAGGTGATGGTAGGATCAGAGGACAAAGCAACCAACTCAAAAGTTCAAATCTACATCTTCTGATTCCAAACCCAATCCTTTCCCCATTAGCAATCAATCAATGTTCAATCACTATCAAATCAATAAACATTTATCAAGCACCTACTATGTGTCAGGAGCTGTTCTGGGGATGCAAAAAGAAGCAAAAGATAGTCTCTGCCGTCACAGAGCTTACGATCGAATAGGGGAGACAACATGGAAACATCTATGTACAAACTATAGGCAAGGATACGAAATAATAACAGAGGAAAAATACTGGAAGAAAAAGGTTTGAAGAAGGCTTCTGAGTTCTAGTCAAGCAATCACTTTTTCTCTAAATTCCTTCTATCTCCCGTCTCCGTTCATCTGCCCCAAGCAGTCCTCATACCTGGCACTCACGAATTCCTCATTCCACCCCCTGTCCTCACACATGAGAATTCTTATCCTTTGGGGTTCATTCAGTTCAGATCCCGGGCTCTTTGCAAACCTTCCAAACCTCCCTCCCTCTTTAACGTTTTGTTCCTTCCTCGAGTTACCTGGACATAAGTTATCTTGCATTTATTTTCCTACATTTAGGGGATTGGGATAGAATCTGGACTTGTAATTTCATTATTTTGGGAAACTCCCCCCACTGAGGCAGATCGTCTGTTCCTAGCCCTAAAGAGTAGCTAGCAAGGTCACTCCACTAGTTTGCGCTTTGACCCCAGTCTTTCCTGACTCCAAGGCCAGCCTTCTGTCTTATAGACCAGGATGCCTCTCATCCTGCCCACAGGCTTATTAAAAGCTGATTTGTACTGAAATGTCACCAACTCTATGAAGTTTTCTCGGACCCCATCCCCACCAAGTACTTAAAAACCTTCCCCTGAGACTACACGTGGCTTTTCTCCACCCTCCTACACCTCTCTGATGCACTTACTATGTAATGAATTATTTGGTAGTTTATCGCGCGCGCGCGCGTTTGTCTTTTTCGTCCCGATCTGTGATTATACAGGTATGATAAATTCCCCCCACAGATACAGGTCAGCACTTCCTCTCTAAAACAAAACTGGAAGGGACCTCTCAAAGGTGTGTGTCAATAACAGACACCGTCTTATCTTAGTTTTGGGTCTCAGTACACAAGAAGAGCTTAACAAATGCTGGCTGCGGAAACTCAGCCCTTCGTGGTCAGAGATCCAATGACCTGGCCGAGCCGAGAGCTAAGGAGCAAGTGCCAGCATGAGGACACTCGGCAGAGGAACCACGAGACGCCTTCTCATTGCTCAGGAGGGAGCGGTGACGTTTGAGAAGGCTTCCGCCCTCCCGGCCTCCAATTGGTTAGCCTTGCCTGGGGCCTCGGGAGGAAGCGCGGAGCCCCTCGGGAGTTGTAGTTCTGGGGTGCGGGAGTTGTTGATAGTGATTATCCAGAAAGGTCCCGCTCCCACAACCTTTTAGCCTTTGCCCCAGCGACCCTGGGCCTCTGGCTCCCGACCCGGCATAAATACGTCATCTCAGTGCGCCGGAGAGGCAGAAGCTGCCGCCTAGGGCCAGGTAAGGTTTGCCTTTTGCCGCGCCCCCTGAGGCTGGGGCAGGAAGACGAGAGAGCGGCCTGCCCCATACCCCTTGCCCCGTGCCCCCGCCCCCGCCCCATGCCCTTGCTCCATTACCCCGCCCCCACCTCGTGCCCTTTCCTCATGCCCCCGCCCCTGCCTCTGCTTCTTCTCCTTCCCTTCCTCCTTGCCCCCTACCCTCACCGTCACTCCAGGTTTGAATTGTCAGCACTGAAACCCCAAGGGGCCAGGTTCTTGGCGACTCCGCCTGTGCCTCAGTTTCCACTACCACATTTGTTCCCCGGACCACTGGGTGTGATCGAATGGACCCTCTCCCCAGCAGTGGTTGGGGAGGTGGGGGGTCGGTGTAGGGAAGTGGAGCTCAAGGGGAGCCTAGGAAGAATGCTGGACTTGGGAGATCTGGGTTCGGATGCAGTCCCCGACCCCAGCTGTATGATCAGGGCCAAGTCACTTAACCCCTTTGGGCCTCCCTTGGTGTCCTGGCTGGAGTCTAAGCGGGACTCCCACTGGTGGTGTGATCCTGGACAGTTCGTGTAATCTCTCAGTGCCCCCCAGGCAGTTCTTTAAGACCATAAATTACCAAGAATTCTCAGACCTTCTTTGGTAGAGGAAGCTCCTAGTTTGATGAAATTACAGGTCAATTTAAATCAGACTGTGTAGTGATCACAGGGTTGTTGTGAAACTCAAATGAGACAATGTATGTAACGCACTTAGAAAACCTTAAAGAACGATATAAATGTCAGTTATCATAGGATTTAAAGTTGGAAGGGACCTTAGGGAGATGGTCAGGGTGAGTGTCCAGGAGGAGGTGGCTGAAGGACTGAGGAAGAGGAAGGTATAGGGCTGAAAAAAAGAAGAAAAAAAGGTTGCTTTTAAGTTTGGACTTTTGTCATGACCTTTGGTAGCAACTGATTCTATTTTATCCCAGAACTTTGAACAAAGTTTCCCTTCTGTGCTGACCTTGCATTTAAGTCAGGCTGGGCTGCAGCCCTTGTGCATCCAACTTTGCAGTCATGTTCATCTTTACATTCTTCTGGGAACTTTATGAGGGTAAAGCATTTGTGCAGTGCAGCATTATTAAATATTTTGTAACTGTGGGTTATCAGTTAGAAAATTTTTTGGTTTTGAGTTTTCTAGTGTGGAAACATCTCTCCCTTCTGGTGTGCTTTTTGTCCAGGGAGACAGCTAACTGTAGTTAGGAGTGCAGTCTTTTGTGCAAAACTACTTTGTCTGCACAGGGATCAAAACATTGTCCTTGGCCTCATTAGTCATTAACTGAGCTTAAACAAATCTGTAATGGGAAATCATGCCTGACTAATGTCCTAGTGTTCTTTAAGGGAGTGGGTAAATATGTGAGCCACACAAAACTAAAGAATGAAACTTACTTAAATTTCCCAAAAGCCTTGACCAGATTTTGTACTGAGGGCTATTTTCAAAAGTTGAGTACCTGGAATTTGGAGAGAGCAAGAGAGAATATTTTTCATGGATGGGGACCTGACAAAAGCGTCATTCTGTGGATGGAGAAGTAAAAGTAATGGGATTCCCCAAGGATAAGTGCTAGAACTGGTCTTTTGAATATTTTCATAAATAATTTAGAAGAGGGAATACATGATAAACTCTATAAGTTTGCAGATAACCATCATCTTTTCCAGGTAGTGAAATATGACATTATTCTAGTTAGGTTACTTCTTTATTGTCCTATACACTTCACTCATTTCTATCTTTGTGCCTTTGCCCACATCACCCAATGTAGATTCTTAATTTCCATTCTAAGAGAAAGTGTTGGGTCTCTCTCCCTGAAGCCTGCCCTGCCAGCTTCCTCACTTCTCGATTCCCACTTTACCACACAATCTATCACATAGCCATGTATTGTCATGTATGCGTGTCTTATCTTACCTACCCCACTTTGAGGATATAGACTGTTTTCTGGTTTTTGGTGATTTAATAAATGACTAGGTTCTATAGCATTAAGTGACTGGTCTGGTTGTTCTTTCCATTCTTTCTCTATTTCTTTCTTTGCTTTATTTCCCTATAGGTTCTGATGTTGGTGCCTGTTTCAAGAACCCTACTTAAAGCTGTGCTGCAGAATTATAAGGTGGACTGTCAGATCTCCAGAGCCATGAGACTGGTCCAGTTCCAAACCCCTCACCTGAAAGGGTCTCACCTGGGACTAGAGGAGAAGGATGGTGGTGGGGTGATTGACCTCAATGCCTTTGACCCCAGCTTGCCCACGACCATGAGGGAGTTCCTGGAACAGGGAGAAACTGCCCTCTCTGTGGCAAAAAGGTAAAAATAGAAAATTCTGTTATGCTTATCAGTATGATTAGACTAGACCAAAAAAGCAGAGATTTTCATTAAGAATCAATATGAAACTACTAAAAATCCAAGTTAAGTCCCCTTTTTGATCTCTTATTTTCTTGACTAAGATCAGAGTTAAATTCAGTCGGTCAGTAAGCATTCATTAAGCATCTGTTATGTGCCACACACTTTGCAAAATGTTCAGGATACAAAGAAAGGCAAAAACAAGGCCCAGATCTCAAGGAGCTCATGGTCTAATGGCAGAGGCAGCATGCAGGCAATGTGAGCAGTCATGCACAGAGTGGATGTCTGTTGGGCAAGTTGGAGATGATCTTGGAGGGGAAGCAAAGAGATTAAGGAGGACTGGGGGAGACTTCTTGTAGAAGATGGGACTTTAGCTTCAACTTGAAGGAAACCAGAGAAGCCAGAAGGTAGAGATGAGGAAGGAGAGAGTTCCAGGCACAGGGTATATCCAGGGAAGAAGCAGGGATTGGGAGGTGTGGAGTATTGTGTGTTGAGGGACAGCAAAAAGGCAGGTGTGGCTGGATCACAGAGGATGTGTTGGAGACTAAAATGCAAGAAACCTGGAAAGTTGGGAAAGGGCCAGGTTATAAAGGACTTTAAAAGCCAAACAGAGAATTTTATATTTGATCCTGGAGGTAGAAGAAGCCATTGGGATTTGTCGACTGGAGGTGGAGGAAGATGTGACATAAAGAGACCTGTACTTTGGGAAAATCAATTTGACAGCCAAGCGGAAGATGAAATAGAGTGGAGAGAGACTTGAGGCAGGGAGACTAACCAGCAAGGTTATACTGTGATCCACATGTGAGGTGATGAGGGCCTAGACCAGGGTGTTGGCAGTGTCAACAGAGAGAAAGAGCGTAAGAGATGTTGCAAAGGTAGAAGCAACTGAAGGAGGCAGTGATTAGATATGGGGTGAAGTGGATGGGTGCAAAGTGAGAAGTCTAGGGTGACACTAGGTTGTAAGCTTGGGTGATTGGGAGGATTCTGGTCCTCTCCATAGTTATAGGGAAGTTAGGATGAGGGGAGGGTTTGGGAGAAAAGCTAAGAATCATCTTTATAAAGATGATAGTTGAATCCATGGGAGCTTATGCGATCACCAAGTGAAACAGAATAGATGTAGAGGAGAAAAGGGCCTTTTGGAGCTTTGGGGGACACCCATAGTGAATGAACCTGGGCAAAGGTCCCGGAAAGGAGACTGAGAAGGAGCAGTCATATGGGTAAGAGGAAGAATGAGGAGAGGTCAGTGTCACAAAAACCTGGAGAAAAGATAATATCAAGGAAAGGGTAGTTTCAGTTGAATGATGAGCTCAGAAACCAGATCGCAGAGAGTTAAGGGAAAGAGAAGAAAGGAAGTAGAAGCATCAGTTGTTGATGGCTTTCTCAAGGAGGTTAGCCACAAAAAGAAGAAGAGATTGTGGAAGAGAGATATGGATAGACAGATTGATGGATGAAATGAGAAATTTTTTTGAGGATGGGGGAAGTGGGTTGTTTGTAGGTAGTGGGGAAACAACCAGTGAACAATGAGAGATTGAAAATTGGTAAGAGAGTGGGGATCGTAAAGGAGACAGTCTTTTGGATGAGAAAAGATAGAAAGGAATCACTTGTGCTTGTAGAGGGTTGTGCCTTGTCAAAAAGAATGGCCACTTCTTTTTGTGAAATGGGTGAAGGAGGAGAATGTAGCAGAAGGCATCTTTGTGATTTGTGATCAGGAGGAGGGTAGGAGCTCATGGGGAATGGCCTTGGTTTTTTCAGTGATGTAGGCAAAGTTCTTCGGTGGGCAAGGGAAGCCATAGGAAGTTTGAGGATAGTTAAAAAGGTTTAGAAAAAGCCACTGGTAAGTGGGATAGTGAGTCAATGAGGGAGTTCTAAAAGGATTGCGTAGCAGTAGTGAGAACCCAGTTGAGGTTATATAACATAAATTTGTGGTAGATCCAGTCAGCATGTTTTTGTCATATTCTCCCTATTTGTTTAGCAGCATGTGAGTAGGAATAAAGGCTGGTAGGCGTACTCCTAGACTGAGCCTTTGTAGGACAAGATCTCTAGTTGGATGAAGGGGCAAGGGGCTTTAGAGAAGAGAACAATATCGAGTTGAACTGGGTCACTAAGGGATAAAGGAGGAGAGTGTAACCAGTGCTGGGTTAATGACCAGGGAAAGAAGCAAGGGATGGAAACATTAGAGATTGTGCTGAGGATGAACAAGCTTTGGGGTCACAAGGCAGAGGGAGTGGTGGAATGACAGCAGATTGTGATCAGATAAAGGAATTTCAAAATTGGCAAGATCAAGGACATGTGGTGGGGTAAAACAGTAGGTCATGAGAAATGAATGAATGGAGGAACTGAGAGGTAGGGGTGGGTGTTCAAGAATATAGCAATATGTACATTGAAGTGCTTTAGCATGAGGGCAGTATCTGAAGTCATTGAGGAAGGAAGCACAGTGTCCTGGAGATTGATAAATAGCAGCCACTAGAATCTTGACTAGGTGATAAATGAGAACCTCAAAGAATGAGATGTTACTGAGGGATGGTGATTGATGGAGAGCCTGAAAGCAGCAATAAAGAGCAAGGAGTGTTCAGCTCCTCCATGACTAGAATTAAGATAAAGGAATTTACTTTTTGCTGATTGTTTGCACTTGAGAAATGTTTATTAAATGCCAGTTATGTGCAGAGAATTGGGTTCACCTGAGGTTATGACAGCCCCACATCACAGAATTTTAGCTAAGGGCTAACAGCATGCCACAAGAAATTTGAGGTTTGAGAGATGGAACAGGAGGGAGAAAAGAAGGCTTTCTTGAGGAGGTGGTTTGGACTCAAAGAAAATGAGGAACTTCACAAGCTGAAGTTACAGGCTGGAAATTTGTGTCTATTATAAACATGGGGAATGTTGAAAGCAAGGGAAAAGAGCCAGAAGGGAGCAGAGAGTGGATGAATGATGGAGAGCAGTTCATTATGAGCCACAGCTGGAAACATTGCTTGAAGTCAGATGGTGGAGGGTCTTGCCTATCAGGCTAAAAATTTTATATTGTACTTGGGTTGGCATTGAGAAACCACTTTTTTTTTTTAAACTAGAGTTGTGACATGCTCCAAGTAATCAGTTATACAAATCACTTTGGAAGAAGTGTGAAGGCTAGATTCAAAAGAGGACAGCCCGAAGTAAGAAAGATGAAATAGGAGGTGGTTGCAAAAACCTGAAAAGAGAAAAAAACAAGATCCTGACTTAGTGTGGTTCAAATGGGAATGAAAGGAGAGCATCAAGGCAAGAGACAGGAATGGAGGTGGATAAACAATTGGAAAAATGAGCCTAGAGCTTGCGAGAGACATTGAGGGAGGGGATAAATATTCAGTTACATAAAGGTAATAATTGAAGCCACACAAATAGGTGATATCATCAAGCGAGAAATATAGATAGAGAAGGCTATGAACAGAGTCGGGGTTGGACATGCAGCACCCACATTAACAGCCTGGAGGGAAGATGACAAGACAGCACAGGAATAGCCTTCCTATACCTGAATCTTTTCCTGCCTTTCCTGGTGCCTCTGGGGTGTGTGTGTGTGTGTGTGTGTGTGTGTGTGTGTGTGTGTGTGTGTGTGTGTGTGTGTGTGTGTGTGTGTGTGTGTCTGTGTCTGTGTGTGTGTGTCTGTGTGTCTGTGTGTCTGTGTCCAATCCCACTCTCTTCCCTCTGGCTAAAATTCCTTCAGCTCTGTTACTTGAACCACAACGGCTGGGACCTTGTCCTTTTCTGTAGGCATTAAATTGTATCTGAGGCCTAGGGAAGTTTTGCATAGAGGCAGGGCTTGGGAGCAGCATCTAGCTACATAGAGTATTTGTTTTCCTTGAAAATATCCGTTTTACCATGATTTTGTTAAGGTAGATACCCCTTCACTCCCTCCTAGGTAAAGCCAGATCTCTATCTTTTACCAAGGTCCTTTGGACCCTCAGGCCCCAAGTGAAATCTATGTACAAGGGGCAAGATAAGCTTTTCTGTCTCACCCTCAGCCTCTTGGGATCTGGTCTATAAAGTGCTTCGAGATGTTTAGATTAAAGGGATTGGGTTAGGGAAATGAAATGATAATTAATTTGAATATTTCACATGGAAACTTGTATTGATAAGTGAAAC
The DNA here is from genome assembly GCA_028627135.1 of Pseudochirops cupreus. Taxonomy (NCBI): domain Eukaryota; kingdom Metazoa; phylum Chordata; class Mammalia; order Diprotodontia; family Pseudocheiridae; genus Pseudochirops; species Pseudochirops cupreus. The sequence continues at coordinate 122,283,559 of CM053581.1, read as the reverse complement.
ATTTAAAATCAAATGGTGGCAAAGAAAAGTTCTTCTGGAAATAGAACTCTTTATTCCTGACTTCCTCACTGTCTTCTTTCAATCTTTCTGCTTTGTTTTCTGCAGAGCTTTGGAATCTAAGCAGCCAGTTCTGAAACGGTCAGAGGTTACTTTTCTAGCCCCTATCACAAAGCCAGACAAAGTGGTGTGTGTGGGCTTGAACTATGTGGACCACTGCAAGGAACAGAATGTGCCAGTGCCCACGGAACCCATCATTTTCAGCAAGTTTGGTAGCTCTATCGTGGGGCCCTACGATGACATTGTCCTGCCTCCTAAGAGCAAAGTAAATGTCGTGCCCTTTTTACACTGACTTCCTGCCTTTGCCCATCCACCTCACCACAAAATTCCACTACTAGATAGACTTCAGCCCTTTGCTCCGTCTCCTGCTCAAGCATTTAACTCCATCCTTTCCTATGCTTTCCTTCTTAGCCTGTCCAATTCGAAGGGCTCTCTGGTCTTAGAACAGTGATCATTCAACCACATGTGTAACGTGAAGCTCAAGATTATTCGTTTCTGAATTAGATCTATTATTATAATCTCTACTCTACAGGGCCTTTGAAGGGTGACATGAGGCTGACTTTTAGTAAGCATGATAGAACTTATTCACCTGAATATGTGTTGTCTTTCAAAGTAGTCACAGTGGGAGGCTCTCAGTTTGTTTTCTTGATGTTACTGTTGCTCAAAACATGTTTTAGAATTCCTCCTTGGGACTTGCCTCAGTCTCAGAGTCACAAGGTCCTTTTGGTTGGTGGATGACTGTGGATGTGGCCAGAAAGCCATCAGTAGCTCTGTGTCAGCCTCTTAACTTCAGATCCCAAGTCTCCTGAGGGTTTTGGGGAATAGAAATAGGCTTTTAACCTCACGGCACCATTACAAATAGGGGCAGCTGTTTGTCATTGTTATTATTTATTTACTTTGAATACCACTGTCTTAAAACCTTACCCCTTAGGCTTTTCTCCAGGGCTTCAGAAAATAGAAATACTGCCAATGGAAATGTCACTACGCAAAATTCTGCTTTCTTACTTTACAGGAGGTGGACTGGGAAGTGGAACTGGCCTTTGTCATTGGAAAGAAAGGCAAACATATTAAGGTAATAGAGATGGGACTGTATGTGAGGCTAAGCAGGCCCTCCCTAACCCTGGTAGACGAATAGAACAGAGAGGCTTGACTTACTTAGTTGCTATTAATCCTAATCATTCTCTTCCCCTAGAATGAGAATAGCTAGTCTTGACATCAAGGTGTTGCATGCAGGAATATAACTAGTCTTAAGCTGTCTGTTGTCTCCGACTTAGCTTTGTACCCCCTCTTTAGGGACTTGCTGTGGTTCGATCTAAGGCAGAGCTCCAGTTAAGCCAAATGTCAGGAGCAGGAGTTGCTGTGCATGCATTGCTCATCTGTTACTGTGGAGAAAGGGCTTTGAGATCTCTTACTGAGAGGCAGGAACATAGGTACTTACCTGGTCTCTGGTCTGCTCATGGTGAAACAGCATGGCAGAGGGGATGGAGAGCTGATCTTGACACCAGGAAGGCCTGTGACCCTGGCCAAGTTGTTAACCTCTCATTGCTCTGTGCAGCTCTAAGTGTCTAAAAGTTGTAAAGAAGATGTGGAGCTTCCTATAGCGTTTAAGTCACAGTCTCTGTCCCTTTCCAGTCTAGCTCTAGCTAGGACTTCCCGTAGCTTACCTTCATACAGACTTCCCTCCCCCCCCCCCCATAGGCCACAGATGCCATGGCTCATGTGGTTGGGTTCACTGTGGCACATGATGTGAGTGCTCGTGACTGGCAAATGAAGCGCAATGGGAAGCAGTGGCTGCTTGGAAAAACCTTCGACACCTTCTGCCCTTTGGGTCCTGCCTTGGTGACCAAAGATTGTGTAGCAGGTAGGACCCTGGATTTTGAACCCCTGGGCCTCTCCTTCTCTCCCTTTCCCCTTTGCTCTGGTTTGAAGGAATGCATTCTAACTGGACCATTATGCTATTTAGTCCAAGGCAGAACTCCACGGGGCCTGGGTGTCAGAAGCAGGGATCTCTGGGGGATGGTTTTTCAGGAAGTTCTCCCGTTGCTCTTGTTGGCTTTCAGGATCATTCCGGAATTCCATATGTCACCTGTGCATACTGGCTCAGGCCCTGGACTTGGGAGTTGATGGGACTTGGATTTAAATCCAACACTACCATCTAGGTGTTATGTTTATTTACAGTAATGTCCCACTTCTCTGGAGGGAAACCTATTTCACCTTTCTAGAACACAATCATGAGCAAGGAAGCAACCTGAATACAACCTGTGAATAGTAAGGATCATGGCTGTCACCGAGCCTATGCATTAGAGATGTGTGGACCCACACTTGGTCCTCAGACTTTTGTGGGTAATAAGTCAGTCAGAGATGAGAAGCATTGGTACCCCAATGGTACTATGGAAAGTAGACAAAGAATTATGAAGACACAGTTGTCTTAGCCAGTTTACTTTATAAAGGAGCAAAGACTTTTCCACACATCAGCAATACAGAGGCTTTCATCATTTTATGGCAAAAAAGAAAAAAGTTGAAAATATGTTTACTATACTGGGTTAATGAAAGTGTGTGAAAAGTTTTAGAAAGGTAATCCATTAAAAAAGTTAAGAAAAAAGTTAAAAGGAGTAAATTCAGATATCTGAAAAGTTTACTTAAGTAAAATGGTGACCTGATAAAAGATGCATTCATCTTAATTTATCTTTCATAATGTGTCAGCATTTTAAAGCTATCATTATATGTATATTTGATCTGTCTGTGCTGCTAGTCTTAAAGGCAAGGTGTAAATCCTATAATTTGAAAAAAATAAATCTCCCGTAGAACATAGTATATTGTTCTGCACATAGAAACTATTGAGCAAATGTTGAGCAAATGTGTCACCCTGGATATGCTACTTAAGTTTTATATGTCTCAGTTTCCCCATCTATGAAATGTGAATAATTCTCTTCCTAACAGAGAAAGGATCCTAAATATTGAAAGTGTTATCATTTCAGATCCCCACAACTTGAAGATCTGTTGCCGAGTGAATGGGGTGGTAGTACAGAGCAGCAGTACCAGCCAATTGGTGTTTAAGACAGAAGACCTAATAGAGTGGGTCTCGCAGTAAGTAAAACTGTGTTTTGTTTATCCTAGCTTTATGAGTGGGAGATAGCACTATCCCAACTGGTCTGTTCCCTGCCATACTCAGACTCCCTGTCAGTGAGCCTAGCTCTTCTCACCCTGAACCTGAGAGGCCAAAGAAATTTAACCTTGACTCCTGCTCTCCTGCAGATTCGTCACTCTGTATCCCGGGGATGTCTTCCTGACTGGGACCCCACCAGGTGTTGGTGTATTTAGGAAACCTCCAGTGTTTCTCAAGGTATGTTAGCCAGGTGGTGGAAATAGAGCAAAAGCCAGAAAGTACCTCAAATTCTCCTTGATTTCTGGCTCATATCTCATCAAGGGAATCCATTGTGTCCTTTATCTGTGGTACTTGTGAGCCAAGGAAAGAAACGGAGGTGGTTCCAGAATAGAAAGACAATTAATCACATGGTGACTACTCTTTCTGTTACAGAAAGGAGATGAAGTCCAATGTGAGATTGAAGGATTGGGAACCATCATCAACCAGGTGGTGTGATACCATTATTCCTGGGATTTCCAAGCTCTGTTTCTTAGCCAGTTTTTGCTTGATCAGCCCCACACCTCTTCTTCCACTTCTTCTTTGGCATAAAGGTGTTGAGAAGTGCACATTATAAAGAGGAAGAAAGTGAGCCATTGAATGCCTTCACCAAATGGAACATCACCTGGGTCTGGTTGGCTATTGGCATCTTCTCAACCAGGCAAAGATTCCAGGCTCATACAGAAAGGGAAGTCCCCATGGTGCTGAATACTGGGTTTTTCACCTTGGCCTTTTTGTTTTGTTTTTGATTTTTTTCAATCAATATCAGAGAAGGAATTATCCTTCTAATCAATAAATTTCCTTTAATGATGGCAACTCCCTGGCTTCAGCTTCTTTGTTCATCTTCCTTTCTGGGATGGGTTTGGAGTAATTCTCTCCAGAGGAAGCTGATTGGGACCTCAGACAAGGCAGGAACACTCTCTGTGCTACCAGAGGTAACTTCATCAGAGAAAAGAGGAAAAGGGAAGAAATGGAGAGTTCATAAATAAGCCACATTAAAAAGTCAGTGGTGGAACAGGGGAAGAGGGAGTGCTTAATACTTACTCAAACCTTGAGAGATAGTCAGGTCTTTGTTACAGGCAGACAAGTCTAGTTACCCAAATTCAAACCTACAGGAATTGAGGACATAACTAAATAACTATCAGCAATGTCCTTGTTCTGAGAATCTTTACTTTGCTCCGTGATTGGGCACTGACTCTGGGATAGGATGATGGTATCTCTTCTCTTGCCAAAACTCCCAGGTTACTTGTCAACAGATTGTTGACTCATTTTTCATGTGAGATACAGTTCTGGACTTGAAGTGCCTCGTAGTGAGGGAAGCCCATCTGCACCAGGCACTAATGAAGCCCCCATTTTGCATCAAGGCTGATCTGGGCATACCCATTCATTCATTCATTCATTCATTTATTCTACAAGTAGTATTCAGCACCAGCTACATGCTAGGTACAAAGGACAGCTCCCACCTTCAGTGGGCAGATGAGTATAGGGTAGGGAGTGAAAAGGGCAAAGGCATGATCCAGTTGAAGAGCTATAAGATATGATGAAGGGAACATTTAGAACAGTGGTTCTCAACCTTCCTAATGCTGTGACCCTTTAATACTTGTATGTGGGTGTATCTGCATGTGGGCGGACCCTCCTAGAGATAGATAGAGGAGCGGTGTCTCGGTTCCTAAGACCATTGGAAATATGTGTTTTCTGATGGCCTTAGGCGACCCCTGTGAAAGGGTCTTGCGACCCACAGGTTGAGAACCACTGATTTAGAAATTGGTGGGGAGGAAGAGCAAATCACAGTAGACTTCGTGGAGGAGAAGGCTTTTGAGCTGAACTTTGAAACAAGATAAGGACCAGGAGATAGTGCATTGCAAACACTGGGAAGGGCTAGTACAAATGCATGGCGGAGCTAGATGGGAAATAGAAGTCAAGTTCAGTAAGTGGTCTAATTTAGCTGAAATGTACAGTGAAAGGAAGAGAGTAATTAGGAAATGAGCTTGGAAAGGTGGGCTGGAGCCAGATAGTGGAAGACTTTAAATGTGAGGCTGGGGAGTTTGCATTCTATCCTAGAGGCAAAGGGAGCCATTGAAGGTTTTTGAGCAAGGGGAGTGGCATAGTCAGAGCTGTGCCTTAGGAAGATCATTGAGATATGAAGAGTGGATGGGAAAGGTCAAGAGGGCATTCAAAACTTCACAACCTGGTTCCTTCCTACCTTTTGAGTCTTACATATTACTCCTTCTTACACACTTTAAGATGAGGGAATTGAGGGGATTAAAACAGTAAGTGGCTAATTGTGGTAATTGAGTGAACCACACTGACTCCATCTTGTGACTCAATTCTGGAGCTAGCTTAGTTTCTGTTCACCTATAGGTCTAGTCCAATTTCTGTCTTGTGAGAAAACATTATTCAATGGCAGGAATTGGGAGAAAACGTTATTGTATGTTTGAACCTAGCCCTGCTTGGCTGGGAAAGACCACCTCTCCTGCTGCTTAGAGACCCTTAATTAAAGACCTAGGTTGTGCTGACCAGAAACCCAGTCAAATCCAAGTACTGATGCAAGGAGTTTTCTCCCAATTGTATATCTCAAGCAACCCATATGTCTTATCTGAAAACTGACCCTGCACTGATCAGTCTTATTCCTTTGATTGTTTAGAAACCCTTGGGGGGAGTGGGACCTTCTTTTTCTAAATTCAGGATATTGTACCTGTTGCTTCTCCCCCTCCCTACTTGGAAAGCCCTTAATCTTTCCTCCAATTAGAAATCAAATTATCTAATGTATTGTTTCCTTTTCATTAATTGGCCTTATTTGAATTTATTTTAATATATAAAAATCTGTCTCCCCCTGTATTTGGGGTTTAGGCTTAAGCTGAGGAGGTCTGGTCCTGCTTTATCAGGTGATTGGCATACATTGCTTAATAAATTGATATGCTCAAAAGATTGAGCCTTTGTTTCTTCAGGCATTTCGTCTTTCATCTGCCACAAAGATAAGCCATCTCCCATTGCCATCCTTTTGCACTGGCTGTATGCTAGGTCTCAAAGGAAGTCAAGGATTCTAAGAGCATACCTCACCTTCACCTCTTGGAATCTCTAGATTCCTTCAAAACTCTGCCTATTTCATGTTTTTAAAAACTTTTTTTTTCCAATTAAAAATTTGTTTTCTCTCCCTCTCCATCACCTCTCATCGATGGAAAAAAACAACAAACAAAAGTCTTGTAGCAAATATGCATAAGTAAGGAAAACACATTTCCTCATTGGCCAGGTCCATAAAAATATATTTCATTCTGCACCCCGAGGCTACCATCTGTCTGTTAGGAGATGAGTGGCACACTTCATCATTGGTCCTCTGAGATCCTGATTGGTCATTGAGTTGATCAGAGTTCTTAAGTCTTTCAGAGTTATTTGTTTTGCAATCATTGTGTAAATTGTACTAGTTCTGCTCACTTCATACAAGTCCTCCTGGCTCTCTTTGAAACCATCCCTTTATCATCATTCCTTATGGTACAATAGTACTGCATCACATTTGCTGCTGGTCAACAAGAATCTGGGTGTGCTAGGTGTTGTGTTAGACTCCAGAGACACAAAGAAGGGCAAAAAGCAGCCCCTGCTTTTAAAGAGCTCACAGTTTAACAGGGAGACAACATGCAAACAACTATGTACAAATGATCTATACCAAATAAATTGGAGCTAATCACAGAGGGAAGGCACCAAGGGGAAGGAGGATTGGGAAGGTCCTCCCAACTTGGTTCAGAAGAGGAATCTTCAGGAGAGATTTGAAGGAAGCCAGAGAGGCCCAGAGCTGGAGGAGGGAGGACATTCCAGGCAGGCGTGGTACAACCAGTGAAAGTGATGGTAGTTTGGAGAGGGATTGTCATGTGTGAGGAACTTCAAGGAGGCTGGTGTCCCTGGGTCATGGAGTATATGTGGAGGGGAGTCTGGAACAGGCGCAAGGGGCAGGCTGATGAAGAGCCTCAAAAACCAAGCAGAGGATTTTATATTTGATCCTGGATGTAACAGGGAGCCATTCATGTACTGTCATTTATTCAGACATTTCCCAGTTGATGGGCACCCCCTCAGTTTCTGATACAAATTAGTATGGCTATAAGGGTTTTTTTTGTTTGTTTGTTTTGAGGGAGAAAGGCAAGGCAATTGGGGTTAAATGATTTGCCCAAGATCACACAGCTAGTAAGTGTGTCAAGTGTCTGAGGCTGGATTTGAACTCAAGTCTTCCTGAATCCAGGGCTGGTGCTCTATTCACTGCATCACTTAGCTGCCCTAGTGGGATCATTTCTTGGCAGAGATACTGATATGGTTTGCCATTTCCTTCTCCAGCTCATTTTACAGATGAGGAAACTGAGGCAAACAGGGTAAAGTGATTTGCTCAGGGTCATGTAGCTAGTAAGTGTCTGGGGTTGGATTTGAACTCAGGAAGATGAGTCTTCTTGACTCCAGGCCTGGCACTCGATTCATTGTGCCGCCTAGCTATCTGTAGGTACTTTAAAAATTCTTATTGATTGGTTGGTTGGAGTAGGGAGACCAATTAAGAAGAGTATTACAATAGCCCAGTCAAAAGGTAATAGGACAAAAACAAAGTGGTTAAGGGAGTCCATAGAATCTCATTTGGAACAGATCTAAAAATAAGTTATCTAGTCAGTCCGTGAGCCTTTATTAAGTCCCTAGTATGCGATATACTTAACTCTGGTGATACAAAGAAAGGCAACGAGATAATTTGTAAAAAGCACTTTGCACAATGCCTGGCACATGGTGGGCACTATATTAATGTTCATCCCCTTCCCTTCCCCTCCAGGAAACCAGCCTTCTATGTAATGTCCACCTTGGGGGCCAGGCAGGACAAGTCTAATTTATCTTCTTCATGACCGCCATTCAAGTATCTGAAAAGCTGTTGACTCACAAGCCCAAGCCAAAGAAACCAGAGACATCCTGTATCCACACTGACTGTACCCAGTTCTCGTTTAGTCCTTACAACAGCCCTGGATAGACATAGGCCTGGTCCTAGTCACAGGCTGTGGCTTAAGTGAGGTCACTGGGACACCTGCCTCACATTCCAAAATTCACATCTCCCTCAACTAATAGTTGAAATTATGCAATAAGTAATTGGTTTCTGGATTCTCTTAAATTGTAAATACCCCCCCCAGGATAGGTGATTTTGAATGTGTTTCTATTGTTTGTTGCTTTAATTTATTTATTTCTCTTTCATTTTTTACCTTAATTTCTGAGCATATGCCTTCCACTCTCTACCTAGTGTGCTACCTCTTGTAACAAAAGAAAAGGAAAGGAAAAAAAAGATAAAGGAGAGAGAGAGAGGTAGAAAGAGAGAGATGGAGAGAGAGAGATATGGAGAGAGAAAGAGAAGTAGAGAGAGATGGAGAGAGAGAGGGAGAGAGGGAGGGAGAGAGATGGAGACAGAGAGGGAGATAGCTATGAAGAGAGACAGAGAGAGAGAGACAGAGAAATTGCACAAAACTATCTAACCCATCAGCTGAGTCTGACAGTACACACCATGTTTCATATCCATAGTTCCCCTCCTCTTAGCAGAAAGGAGGGAGGTGTATGTTCTCACCTCTTCTTAAGGTATAAGCTTGCTCATAGTTATACAGCATTCACATTTTTGTTGTAGTCACTGTGTGTATCGTCTTCCTCGTCCTGCTTACTTCATTCTACATCAGTTAATATGTTTTCTCATGCTTTTTCTCATTTGTATTCATCATTTCTTATGGTATAATTTTCCATCACACAGTTTCTTTCACAATTTGTTTAGCCTTTCTCCCCGTGAATGGGCATCTACTTGGCAACTGTAAAAAATGTTTTCATGAATATTTTGGTGTATATGGAGCCTTTCTTTCTATGACCTACTTGGGGGTATGTGCCTAGCAGTGGACCCAAGATTGTGGCCATTTTGATTATCAAACAAAACAAAACAATTCCAAATTTTTCCCCATTAACAGTGTGTTAATATGTCTGCTTTTCCTTAGTAACCCCAATACTGACTATTTGCAGGTTTTGTCCTCTTTTCTAATTTCCCCGGGGCAGTTGTTTTGATGGGCATTTATTATTAGTGATTTGATGTAATCTTTCATATGGATGTTAAGAGTGTCATAATTAAAATTTACCAAAAGGATAGACTGAGCTAAGTAAAATTACATTGATTAACAGGGGCACGTTGCCTGTCAATAAATGTGTCAGTGGACTGCCTCCATTTATTCCAAAGACTCCAAGCAAAAAGACAGTTCCCCTTTTATAGGTTTTGGGGAGTATAGAACAAAGAACAGAACAGGGTTGATGCCATCATGGGATTGAGGGCAACATGATTAATTACAGAGCTGAGGCAAAGGGAACAACATGACTGGTTGGAAGTTTGGTACTAGAGGCTAGTGATAGTGGCCCCTTTTTTTCTTATGAGACTAAGAATCACTCATTGTCTGAGTGCAGATGTGAGATCATAGCCCAGACTTTTGGATAGCACATCAGACATCGGGGAAGGATGGATTGGTGGAGTCAAGATATTAGGCCCTAACTCCCTCGTGTTCACATACCTTCTCCAAGGTCAGTTAAATTCCTTCAGGCAAGAAGACTAGATGTTTAAACTTAACCCAGTATGGGCCAACTGAACACTGAACTAAGTTCAGAGACAAAGAACCATGACGTAAGCAGTTACAGGAGAAAAGCAATTACACGATGAAATCAATTACTTGTAGATAGGATCAACAAATCAGCAATACAGGGTCAATTTTAATCTTTTCAATAGTTTATAGTTTTTCAATAGCTTATTGCAGTAGGAATAAGAAGCTGATTTAAACCTAATTTCTGTCAAATTGTCTTCAAGTTTTCCCAGCAGTTCTTGTCAAATACAGAGTTCTTCCTCAGGTAATTTATGCCCTTATGATTATTGGACATTGGGTTATTGAGCTCAGTTATTATTGATTCTTCCTTATCTAGAATGTTCCATGGATCCACTTTTCTATTTTCAACCCATACCCAATAGTTTTGATGACTACCGTTTTATAATGCAATTTGAGATTTGGGGGTTCTATCCTCCCTCCCTTTTGAAAGTGACTTTAGCTATTCCTGATCTTTTGTTTATCCAAGTGAATTTTGTCTTCTTATTTAACTCTAAAGTATCTACTTGATAGTTGGATTAGTATAATACTAAATGTAAATTAATTTAGGTGTTATCAGTTTTATTTTATTGGTGCAATCTAAGAATATGCCTTCAATTATTTTGTTCTTTATTTCTTTAAAGATGGCTTTGTATCTGTGTCTTTACTATGCCTTGGTAATTGATTCCCAGATATTTTAAGAATTTTTGTAGTCTTTTGATTAGTACTTCCCTTTCTAGTGACTTCCTCCTGGATTTTGCTCTTAACCTGTATTATGCTCTTTCCCTGCATAATCGTTGAAGATTTTATGACAATTTTTGAAAAATAAAAAAGTAGGGTGTGACCATCATGTGAAGCTTTTTTAAAAAAAAATTGTGCCAAACCTTAAAAATCATTTATTACTAAACTGTCTTTGGTGCAAGATTAGGATGTGTGGAATACTATTGAATATATGTTAAAATTGAATACTGACAATGTGCCTACACTGAGAATTCTAGGCTGGTGGCTGGTGTGTATCCACATGTTTACCTTTTAAGCAGCTTGGTGAAGAGAGTTATACCATGTGGCGATTATGTGATGAAAGGTTATAAACCAGGTTTTGGACTGAAAAAAGCAAGGTGTGATGAATACACCGTGGCGATGATTATGTGGTGAAATACAGATATATAGAAATACTATTGATTTTTATGGATTAATTTTGTGTCCTGTTAACTTTACCAAAGTTGTTACTTAAGAGGTGGTATTAACAGTACCCATTTATATACGAAGGTCCCAGACTAACATCATCTCCTTTTTGACATGATTACTAAACTGGTACATTTTAAGGACATGCTATATATATAGAATTTACTCAGATTTTAGCAAATGATTTGATAGTCTTTTATACTATTCTTCTTGGGAAAAAAATCATAGATGTGGGCTTGTCATAATTGAATAGACAGACCCAGAGAGGAATGATTAATAGTTTATTGTCAGTTTGGAAGAAGGTCTCTATGGGAATGCCCCAAGGAGGTATACTTGGTTTCATGACGTTTAAAGCTTTTAAATGACTTGGATAAAGGCATAGGTGACATCCTTATTAAATTTACACATAACAAAAAACCAAAAAACTGAAAAGGAATAGCTAACACATTGGGTGAAAGACCCTGGATCCAAAAAACATCCTGGCAGGTTAGAATGCTGAGCCAAGCTTAATAAGATGAAATATGATAGGGATAAATGTAAAGTGTTACACTGGGTTCAAAAAAATTAGCTTCACAAGCAAAAGATGAAGGACACCTGGTTTAATATAAGGTCATCTGAAAAAGATGTGGGTTAAGTTTGAAACTTAAAACCTTATTCCATCCTCTTCCATTTAAAAAAAACAGTGTGGCCTTTTATATCTAGATCCTGTAGTCATTTGGAGAGAGGCAGTTTGGGACATAGAAAGGTGCTATAGAGAGGCTGCCTCAAGCCAGGAAGACCTGGAATAAAGTCCTTTCTCTGACACAGGACTCCAACTAGCCCCTAAAATGAATGTGTTCCCCCAGTTTTGTAGCTCTGTCTATTAGACTAGATGCCCCCTATACATTTTAAATTCAATATGTCCAAAAATGAACTCATCATCTTTCCCTCCCCTGTACCAGTAACTGATTATATGACCTTGAGCAAGTCATTTTACTTTTGGGAGGGT
>CM053581.1:122214380-122271082 GCA_028627135.1 Pseudochirops cupreus | reverse complement strand
ACCACTAGCTAGGACTGTTGCAGACCTGGGGTGGTGGGGGCTCTGGGTGGTCCATTGCAGCAGATGATGCCAAGTAATAACCCCAACCTTGGTCATTGACAATAAATGTGAGACCCTGTGCAATGGCTTCTCTTTGAAAGAACTTTAGAGGGCAAGAGGGAGTGGTCCCTTGGCCTTTAGTAGCCCAGGCTTTGAAGAGGATAATGACCTTTGAACTTCATAAATAGTAGCAAGATGATGGGCAAGGCAGTGGTGTCCTGTCCTTTGGCACAACAGATCTGGTAGTGGTGACAATGTCCAACGGCAGGGTAATGGGAAAATAGTTGTGCCCTGGCACTAACAAGAGCTCTGAGATGATGACCTTGTGAGTATTGAAAACAGATACTTTGATGGCACCTGTAATGAGGCAGAGAAGAGGAGAGTAAGAGCCTAATTTGCAGGCATTGGCAGCTCAGGACAGTAGTGTGGGTCCAAGCCAGCTGTGGGAAGGCCCCGGAAACAGCCTCGGGCACAGTGGTGGGGCAGCATGTTGGCCAACCTGAAGCAGCCTGAAGGCTAGACAGCCTAGTGGCCGGCAAATGGATTTAGAGTCACATGAACCCTTTTTGCCCTTTTGATGGTGACCCCTCAGCATTACTGAAGGATGAAACATGGGCTGTTGTGTTATGAAGCTGAGTTTTGTGACTCTAGTTGCCTATGTCATTGGTGGCTGGGGGAGTAGCGCTATGTACGAGGAAGTGCGGAGGTATGCATTAACCCCCTAAACTCCCATAACACCAACTAGCATTGTTGTGAGCAAGGTATCTGTGGTGCAAAGCTGGGGCAGTTGGAGTTAATTCTGCTCCCAAGTGGATTAATTAGGGGCCTAACTGTAAGTCCTTTGACAAGACGAGTAGAAAAGTTGCTTTTAGGCGGGTCAGGGAGCTCCTGAGACCTCCACCCCTCCAGGGATTTCCTTGTTGACATCTTTTTAACCTTGGCATTGGCTTTTATTTGTTTTTATCTTCTGGTCGGTTTTTAGATTGCCTTGAAAATTGTTTCTACCAGAGGGTATCAGCATGATTTTAGCAAAAGGACTGTTTATTCAGACCCTCTGGCTCTGAGTGGCACATTGTACCAGATACAAGATAGTGACCTTGACAGCTGGTTTCCTTTCTTTAGAGTCAGGGCCGTGGACCATATTATAGGCAAAGAGAGTTTAGAGATCACTTAGTCCAGTCTCCTCATTTGACAGATGAGGGAACTGAAGCCTGGAGAAGTTAAGTGATTTGTCCAAGTTCACACAGGTCAGTAGGCATCAGAAGTAGGATTTGAGCCTGGGTCCTGTGGCTTCAGAATCGGTGCTTTTTCTTTTGTACCAAACTACCTCCTTTTAAGCCAGAGGTGCTTAACCTGTGATCCATGAGCTTGCTTTAAAAATATTTTTTATCACTATTTCCATATAACTGGTTTATCCTACATATTTTATTTTATATATTTAAAAACATCCTTAGGGGCAGCTAGGTGGCACAGTGGACAGAGCACCAACTCTGGAGTCAGGACCTGAGTTCAAATCTGACCTTAGATGCTAGCTGTGTGACCTTGGGCAAATCACTTAACCCCGATTGCCTAAAAAGAAGATAATAAAAGCATCCTTCTGAGAAGGGGTCTATGGGCCTTACCAGACTCAAGGGGTCCATGACAGAAAATGTTTAAGAACTTCTGCCTAAAGCAACTGGTAAGGTTCCTTCCAGCCCCAAATCTTAATGGTCCTACCTCATGACATTCCCTACACCCTGCCCAACTCTGGTCCCTTTTTTGGACAACTCTAATGAAGTCATTCTTTATGTTGTGCCTCCCTCACTGTTAGCAGCCTTCCCCTCCTCTGCCTGGGATTAAGTGGTTCTTTGGTACTCAGGCAGCTAGAGGGGGTACCCACTCTGCTTCTTCTCATGATATTCTAGATGCTTCTCCAGTGTGGGGCACAGTGGCGGAATGCAGGTGGCCTCTCTGGCTCCCTTCTGCCTCCAGAAGGGCAAAGGCATTGTGCTGCATGAGCTAATGCATGTGCTGGGATTCTGGCATGAGCATTCCCGTGCTGATCGGGACCGTTACATCCGCATCTGCTGGAAAGAGATCCGTCCAGGTGAGTCCCACTGCCAGGGGCCACTGCACATGTACACTTGGCCAGGAGGGGATAGAAACCTTAAACTTGAGCTTGGGGAAGAACAGCTAATGGTGGGGGGGAAATAGTGGTGTGGACCCCAGAAACTGCTTGGGGACCTGGAATCAGGGAATTTGCCTGACCCACTTTTGTGGGGTTTCTACTTCAGGCAGTGAGACTGTCTGCCCCTTTTCTAGCACACAGCTAAGGTGGTATAATTGCTGCCCCTGGCTATCTGCCTGCGGACTGCTCTGGTCAGGATGGCCCCTCCTCTTCTCTTTGGCTAACATCTAATCCAGGATCATGTTCAATTGGTGTGTGCATGCGTGTGTGTGTCCACGTGTCCATCTGTCTTCCTACTGAGTTTTTAAAACAGGGAAGGTATCTTATCAACACTAAATATTCCAATGTTTCTTATGTTTAGGGCACCATTCTAAGCATTCTGGGGGATATGAAACACTAACAGTTCAAATAAACAATTCTACAACATAAGTGCCTCCTATAGATAAGGTGCTGTGGTGGGCATCAGGATACAAAGAAAAAATGAAATCATCCCTGCCCTCAAGAAGCTTTTGTTCAACTCAGGGTAACACAGACAAGCTTTTACAACAGTATTCAGATAAGGAAGAGGTTGACATTTAGCTGAGATCACCCAGCTACTGTAAATAAGAATACAGAATGAGATAAGTAATTGCCAAGTGATTTCAAAAGGAAAAGAACTGGAGAGGAGATCGGGAGGGTCCTTCAGATGGGCAGCAGCCCCTGAGCTGAGATTTAAAGGAAGCTGCAGGTTCTAGGAGGCAGAAGGTGAGGAGGAGGCGCATGCCAGACATGAAGGACAGATTGTACCAAGGCTGAACGTGGAAAATCCATCCCGTATGGGGATCAGACAGCTAGAGGGCAATTTGAGAAGAATGAAGGGTGTATGAAGGGAAATAACATGAAATAAGACTGGAAAAGCAGGTGGGGGCCACAGTGGAGAGAGCTTCAAGTGCTAGACTAGGGATTTTGTATTTATCCTGGAAACAACAGGGAACTGCCAGGGATACAAAAGCAAAAATTCAAACTCGCAAAATAGTTTGTGCCCTTAAAGGACAACTCTGTAAGATACAATCCCTGCCCTCTCCCCTCTCCTGCCCCCATTGGAGGTCTAATTCAGTTAGCCTGGCTTGTACACGAGTGCGCGCACACACGCGTGCACACATACACACACACACGCACACATACACACACACACATACACACACATACACACACATACACACACACACACACATACACACACACGCACACACACAACAAAGCAATACCCAAGGAGTGATAGCTAATAGACGGTGTAGCATTTTAAAGTGGAAGAAGAGATCACTTTGGGGGGGAGAAGTAGTCAGGGAAGGCTTTCTAGGAGAAGGAAGATTTGAGCTGGGGCCAAAAGAATTCATAGAGCGTAGGAAGAGAGGAAAAGGAACACATTTTCTTTGTGGGGCAGAGTATATGTAAATATAGAGAGTGGAAAATGAGACCTGTCTGGGGCACAGTGAGCAGACTACATTGAATAAAAAGGAGAGCTCTCATAGGGGAGTAACAGTGGAGAGCTACTGAAGGTTTGTGAACAAGTAAGGAGATAGGATGAAAGTCTGTTTTCCATGTCTTCAAAAGAATACTGAATTTGGAGTTAGAGGAACTGGGTATGAATCTTAGTTGCTCTGAGATTCAAAGTCACTTTCTTTGGGTTTCTCCAGGTCATCTGTAAAATGGTGGGGTTAGACTAGAACTAGATGATCTCAGAGGCCCCTTCTAACCATAATTCTATGAAAGCAGTGAATTAACTTGGCACAGAACGTAGTTGAAGAGCCTGGTTTATACTGGGGAGAGACTGGAGGAAGGGAGACCAATTAGGCAACTACTAGAGTAGTAGATGATTACTACTACTACCACCACAACCACTACCAGCACTACTACTATTGTTACTAACACTACTACTATCACTAACACTACTATTACTACTACTACTATTACTAACACTACTACTACTGCTGCTGCTGCTACTGCTGTTTCTACAACTACTATATACTAGTATAGTAGTACCACTACTAGTTTCTACTAAGTAATAATGGTAATAGACCACTCATATGAGTGGATGAGGTTACTGAATACTAGGATTCAGCTTAGCTGGCGAATAGCTAGGGTAAGCTATAATCTACCTTTATTGCTATTTCCTCACTCATGGTCCTTCTCCCACGGTCTAAGATACCGACATGCAATTGCCTAGGCCTCCAGGAAGAAGTTGTACTTAAGACCTAGGCCCACTAGGCAGTGCTAAGGGTATAGGAAGAGGAGGACCTGATCTACATCTCTCTTTCTCTCTCTCTTTGCTTTCAGGCTTTGAAATCAACTTCATCAAATCTCTGAATAGCAATATGCTGGTGCCCTATGACTACACATCTGTGATGCACTATGGGAGGTGAAGATTCTTTGGTTTTAGTAACTTGGTCCTTGGTTTTGATAAGCTCAGGTAGTTTTTAATCCCTATTCAAGCCTCTTCCCTGGGAGATATTGCACTGTGAGTTAAGAAACTCTATGGAACTAGCCTGATTGCTTTATTTCCTTCCTGGCCATTGATCTTAACAAACCTGTCTTGTCTCTCTGGCCTCATTTATCCACATGGGACTCTCAGATATGCTTTTAGCAAGAATGGTAACACCACCATTGTGCCACTGGCTGGACCGGACATCCCCATTGGTCAGCGGTGGAACCTAAGCACTTCAGATATTGTTCGGGTCAATAGACTTTATGACTGCAGCCAGACTGTGAAGAATCCAGGTAAGCAAGAGGAATGAAAGGGAGAGAAGCAACGTGAGTAGGTAGCTGACACCTAAGCTCATATGGAAGGGATGGGGAGCAAGAGGGTTACTCATTATTCTATGGGAAAGAAGAGAAGTCAGGAGAAATGCTTTGGATGATGGAGCCAGAATGAGAAGGGGTGTCCTGTAGAAGCTATCTAGAACAATCATCTTCCTAATATAGGGACTCTTCCCTAGAACCTTGGACAGTAGTTTCTGCTTGAATATGAATTGAATCTCCTTTCCTGAGAAGACAGCCTATTTTATCTTAAAGGTAGGTAATATCTAAAAAATTCTCTCAAATTCTACCTCCCTTCAACATCTACCTTCATGTCCGATGGATTTTCTTTCTTTTTTTTTTTTCTTCTTAAGAGACAGTTGGGGTTAAGTGACTTGCCTAGGGCCACTCAGTTAATAAGTATCTGAGTCTGGATGTCCAATGGAGTTTCACATTTATATGTATAACTGTACACCCTAACATATCCATTGTCACTTCTCCCCAATATTAAAACTACTTCCTTTGTTTAAAACATGACTTTCTGCTGTATTCATGGGATCATACCTATTAGGTCATATTTCTATCACTGTGTTAAAATTCCAAGCAAAGTTTCACATTAAAAAAATGCATCCAGCATTGAGTAGTTGATATCTGAGGCCATACATTATTGTTCTTGATTTACTTCCTTGTTTTCCCTTGAGAATTAAGGGATAGCCCATCCACTATAATTCTTTCAGTCATATGTGTCTTTGAGAGGTTCCAATTCAACAGTTTCATTTGGACATTTTTCTTCTGTCCCCCTTGAATTTCAGTGTAAAGTGCTTTTGATCAGGTTGGTGAATCTCCTGCCAAATACATTTTCCACCGTCTTTGTGAGAGGCCCTCCATCCTTTGCCAAGGGCTTATCATTCTGGTATCATAAGCCATAATCCAGCAAATAAAGTCCTACTTAATACCACTTCCTTCACTTATCATTTCATAGCCATTTGGGAACAGGTAGAGAAATTAATTGCCAAAAGTTGGAAGGAACCCCAAAACTATCCTTGTTCCCCTCATTCTGTCGAAATTCTGGTTTCCAGGAACAGACAAATCAAAGTTTTGTGCCCTTCCTTTGTCTAGGACTAGGCCAATCCATGTTTGGATGCTAGCCTTTTTGTGCTTAGGAACACTGATGGAGTGAGAAAATGGGGAAATGGTTGGGTGTATTTGGGCCCATACTTGGTCTGAGTATGGATTTTTGTCTGCCATAGAGCTTACTGTTCACTCTGTTTGTTCTAGCCTAGACTTGCAGGGGAAGCTCCCTGCCTGAGAGCTGAGAATTGGTAACCAGAGATCAATACCCTCAGTGAATGTCCTATCATGGCATGAGACTCAGGGGCTATCACTTTCCTTTATTCAAAAATCTTCAGTGGTTCATTTTGATATTATAAGAAATCCTTTGATTTGGTAGAGGAAAATGCTTTCCTCCCATGCACATGTCAAAATCATGCAAGATTCTTTGAAAGGGGACAAACACAGAGGAAACTTTGTCCAAGCTTCTCTGATAATTAATACCAAAATGAGGCCTAAAACAGGAAGTATATACTTGCCAAGGGTGTTTACCATCTAATGGAGGTTATACTTCACAGAGTCCAAATGGAAGAAGGGGTACTCTATGATAGCATTATCCAGACATTTCTGTTTGCAGATGACATTCTGTTGATTATATCAATCCATGGAGAATTTCAGAATCTCCTAAATAAGCTCCAGTCACCCAAGAATTTGGAAGGAAAAATTATGTGGAACATTTCTCATAGTAAGATATACAGTTGAATGGCGACTTAGAGAATTGGCCTTTCTCTCTCTCTCTCTCTCTCTCTCTCTCTGTAGAGGCCATTCTCTGCCTCATTTCTTACCTAGCCTTAATCACTGAATACGAGTGTTGCCTCAGTCAAATTGAGAACTGTTAAAGAGCTTAACTTAAAAAGGCCAAGGTCTCCCACTGCATCCAGAGTTACATCCAATTGTTCTGATTCAGACCTGGCCACTGGACCCAGATGGCTCTGGAGGAGAAAGTGAGGCTGGTGACTTTGTATGCCTCCCTCACTTTAATCCAATTCACTTGTATGTCAGGGCATCACCTCCCTGATGTCATGGTCCTCTTTGAGAACGAAAGACAACCAACAACAATCAACCACCACCACCACAACTCTATCCAGCCTGTACGCTTAGATAGACAATGAATTGTTGCTGGAATTCAATAAGAGATTAGGTTGTATTGCACTGGGGAAGTTACATTGTGCTTTTAACAGTTCTGAGCTTCTCCTTGGAACAATGATATATCTATTTAACACTGCTGATTTTTTCCCTTAGTGATACTATAGGTCTGCAAATCATAGAATACCATGATTTCTGTTGGTCACAGGGCAATGGAGAGTGGTGAACATGAACAGAATGTAGTATGTTTCCAATGAAGAATCATGTAGGAGAGGGGTGGGGAACCTGTGACCTCAAGGCCACATGTGGCCCTCTAGGTCCTCAAGTGCGGCCCTTTGACTGAATCCAGACTTCACAGAACAAAGCCCTGTAATAAAAGGATTTTTTCCGTAAAACTTGGACTCAGTCAAAAGACTGCACCCAAGGACCTAGAAGGCCACATGTGGCCTTGAGTCAGCAAAAGGTTTCTCACCCATGGTAGGAGAAATGGTGTGATGTAGAAGTGTCAAACTCATAGCTTGTGGCCAGCACATGGCTGGCAAAACTCTCACCAGAACCAACATAATTAGGAATTTTTTTTAACAAAATAAATAAAAATATAACACAACATAGATCAGGTTAATTTGTGGCTTTCTACGTCAATATGGCCACAGGGATCTGTTTCTATTGAAGTCCGACACCCCTGATGTAAAGAGTATCAACAGAGGCTACGTGAGACCAGCTCCACTCTGGAGGCTTGCCAGCCTCAAAAAGAGGGGCTGGGCTAGAAGAAAAGATTCACTGGGGATGATGGAGTACCTCAAGACCCTAGGTCATGTCAGAGCTGTACCTAGCTATTGTGGTGCCTGGAGCAAACAACAGGAAACACGACAGCAGATCAACGTTGTAATCTATGGGTGAAGCCAAGAGAGAGGGGGCAAATTAAGAGGTCTGAGTAACTTGTCTAGGATCATGTCTAGAGCATGTGTAAGGGACAGGATTTGAATCTAGGTTTTTGGTACTTTGAGGCCAGTTCTCAAGCCTGTGCTTATTATGATGCCTCCATGAAAAAAGAATTGAGAAATAATTTTAAACACATCCAGTTGAGCTGAAGGGAGGATGTAATTGACATTGTTGTTCCTTGCTGCTGAAAAAGGAGTGAATGGGAAAAATTCTGGGGCCCTTTAAATTTTGACTCCCTGGGGGGAAAAGCCCAGTCCCTCACTCTAGTTAGAGCTGTCGCTTGTGTCCTGCTTGACTCCCACCCTCACACTGTTCTCTTGCAATGTCTTTTATTTGTGCCTTTCCCTTTGTTCTTTTTCAGGACTTCACAATGAGAATAAGGGGAGCCACCAAAAGCTGGGGGTCACAGACTTAATCAACCGAGATGAAAAGAAGCTACGTCTTATGGCGGCCCCTTTGGAGACTATTCCCTTCCTGAAAGCTGTGAGGCAGCCTGGGGTATCTCCCGGTTGGCCCAACCCTGCCTACAGTGATCATCCTTGGGGGAAAGAGGTGGCAAAGAATACTTGGCCCACCTGGCTTATCTCGGCTTCTTCTCCTGCAACAGCCCAGCTACCAGAGTTAGTCCCCTCCTCTGAAGCAGTACCCCAGGAGTCCCTGAAGAATACACCCATTAGCTTAAACCACACAGAAACTACTCTGCTTCTGAGTGAACTGGTACCAAGCAGCCCTGTCCCTCTCCTCAAAGTGCTTCCCACAGGGACAATGGCCAGTTTTCCAGAATCCAAGCTTCTACTTAACTCCCACAACAGTATTTTGGTAGAAATGGGAGAGATAGGTGGATTGCCAAGTACCCTGATTCCTGGCAGGGGGGTCTGGCCTGAGGGCACAGTTCCCCTGCCTTCTTTCTCCCTTGAGTTACAGAGCTCCATCCAAGATTGGAGAGCTAGACCTGAGAGCACTATAGCAGATATTCAGACCTCCCACCCCAGACTTGGCAGCATCCCAGGACAGCTTCATAGATGCCAACTATGTCGCCAGAAGGAAATGGACTCAGCTCCTACTGCTGGAGGTGGGGTCCTGCCAAGTGGAGGGAGAGGGTTGCTATGGCGCCTTCTGAAGGCCTTGACCATGGCATCATCTTCCAGGAACTTGCCAGCTATCAGAGGTGTCAGAGCATGGGGTCTAGGGGCTAGAAATCAACTCTTTTCTGCAGAATTGAGAGGAGATACTACTATGCCTAAGATGGTAAGCATGGTGTTCCCTGCTCATGGGACACACAACCCAGAGGTGCCTGAAGAGCCAACCCAGACCCTTATGGAAGGAAGAAGAAGAGAAGCAAATTCCAGGGAGGGAGAAAAACTAAAATGGTTAACCTTTGGAGATGCAACCAGTGTCCCAGATGTATCTGCCAGGAATGAGCCCTCCCCAAGCACAGTCCAGGGCGATATCTGGCCTAGTTGGGGATCCAGGCACAGGAATCAGCTGAGCCCAGAAAAGGGCATTTTAGAACAGCCCAGGAGGGACAATTCCTCCAGGGGTCATATGGGAATACATCTCTCTGGGGTATTGTCTCCATCTGGCAGTCACAACCTAGGCTGGGTATCAAGCATGTCTCCATCACCAAGAGGAGGAATTCCTGCTCTAAGGAGTGTAAACAGAGGTTTCATGGTCCCCTGGGCAATCTCAGGAAACCCAGTTACTCTAAGCCTGGGCATTGCCAGCAACGGCATCAGGGAGGAATTTGGAAGTGCCACTTATACTCGTCCCCCAGTGAAGAAGGCACCATTCATCTCTCCAGAGGGGAAGCTTCATTCTCTAGGTATCCAGAACACCCAAGGTGAAGGGGGGCTTCTAGATACCCTGCCAACAACCAACAATCAGACTCCTTTCTCTAGCCATGTGGCACCTGCCATTTTCTCAAAGCCTCAGACTAACAAGATTCTAGCTCCTATGAAATCACCTCTGCTGACTGCCTTCACCCAGACATTTAACCTGACCCATCTGATGGAAGATGTGACAAGTAACCACTTTATTTTCCCTATTCCTCCAAGAAAAACCCACTACCTGGGAACGGAGACTCAAGATGAGGTTTTTCAAAGGTCTGAAGGAGCTCCCTCTGAAGTCAGGACCACCACAGTTAATAGAAAGGAAGTGAGACAAGCTGTCTCCACTTCCACTGTGGGGTCAGCATTTCCTGAAGAGGAAGTGGCCAGCCCTGCTGTCTCTGTTAATCCAATCCTGTCCCTGGAGGATTCTGGGAACCAAAAGCCACATTCTTCTGGAGGCATAAAACAGGGGGGTCTAGGAATAGCTGGAAAGGACTGGATTCCTTCCTTTGCCCCTCTCAGGAGATGTCCCTCTGGAGCGATCCAGCTTTTCCTAGAGGGATCAATGATCCCCGTATTTCCTGTGCAGCCTGAGAGAATCCCAAGGGCATGTAAATCCAAAGGAACTTTGACTCTCTTGGCTCTAGGGATGGAGAGAAAGGTAGCATCCTTTTTTTCCTGCATCTCCAACTCCAGCAATGTCACACTGGGACATCCTATGCTTCCACCCCGATTTCTAGAGGCTCTTCCAAGCCAAATTATTCCTCTTGTTGAGACCAAACCAGAAATACTAAGGCAACAGAGGGCTCCTGATCCCAAGTCTGCTGCATCAGGAATTGTGCTTTTAAAAAGCCCTTCAGGCCTCCTGAGCCTGATGCCCTTTTGGGAGTGCCAGGGTCTAAGTAGAATCAGAGAATCAGCCTATTTTACAGAACCCGAGTCTAGGGAGAAGGAATATCCCTCTGCTCTTGGTGAGAATCCCTCTTCAGCTGTAGAGGCCATGGTCCTGCCCCCACAGGCCCTTGAGACTCAAACTTCTTTCTTGGATGAACCACAAGAGGACAAAGGGAGGGGCCAACTTGGAATTACATCTGTTCCTTTGATCCAGACAAAGGTAACAATGACCCATTCAGTGAGGGATGAAGTAGTACAGACCCTGGAGGAAGAACATGGAACCTCAAAGGAGCTGGGAGGCAGAGACCCCAAATTCCCTCCCTTCAGGTCTGGTTTTGACAATGATGCTTTGCCCTTGAGAAATCTTTCCTTAGGGCCTGATTCCTTCCAGGGGATATCTGATGCCAAGATCCTGCCAGCTCTGGTGACTCAAGGGACCAGAGGGACACTTTCCCCTTTGGCTGCCTCAGGAGTGGGGCCTGAGATAGTGGAGTGGCTGCAAGAAGGGGGAGCTGCTTGGACAACAGCCCTCCACAGGGAGCCCAGGGTGAATGAGGGGCTCCCAGAGGGCAGACTCAACATTCAAGCCCACCCCAAATTGCTGTTTCTAGGGCCCTTGCTTTTCCTGATTGGGCCTGGGATGGAGCCCCAGGCTACTGACATCCCCTCTCTGTTGGAACCTCACAATGAGAAGCATAGAGAAGAAGGCAAGACCCCTTCCCCAAACCCTTCAAGGGCTGGATATGGCAATGTGCGCTTGACAGACTACTTCAACTCCGAGGAGTCATTTAATGAGAATCTGCTTCACCATATGGCTTGGGTGGGGAGGCAGGGGGTCCAGAGTAGGCCTACTGATGATAAAGAACATATCAGTCAATTCCTCTCACATGGGAGTCTCCCATCTGTAGGGAGAGAAGCTGCCTCCAAGTCCCTCACCACTCTCAGAGCAGAGAGAGAGGCTGAGGAAGTTAGAAACAAGGTGGGGAAAAGTAGGAGCCCAGCTGTGTCCTCTGCTGTCAATTCTGAAAGAACTAAGTCAACTTTAAGTCAGTTACATTTTGTCCACCTATCTTCTCCTCTGGAAAGGCTGGACCAGACTCTAAAACCCACAAAGACTAGGTCAAAAGTCCATGGTTCCCAGGAAGGGAAAGGGGAACTGGCTTCTTTTCCCCTAGTGGGTATCACTTCACCTTTGGTCAAAACTTCTGATCCCAGCATTTCCCCTTCCCCTTCCCCTTCTCCTTCCCCTTCTCCTTCCTCTTCCCCCTTCCCACCTATTCCCCAGCACCTAGAGTTCACTAGGACCAATAAACTATCCACAGCTGCTTCGGTCACAAGGCAAACAACTACTGGAGGAAAACTACAGAAACACCAACAGGGCCTTCCCCTACAGAAAAGTGTTTATTTGCAGGGTTCAGGAAGGGCTAACATTGGTTATCCTGATTCAAGGACTCCTCAGACCCTTCAGTGGTTCCAGTCCTGTGACCAGGCAAAGCAGGGACGGAACTGTGCCCAGAACCAAGAAGGCCCTGCTTCTGGGGAGTCATCAGGGAACATCAACTCTCAAGGTCCAGGGCTGGGCTCCTTGCCCCATGCAGGCTGGCTGGAGCCTGTGTCTTTAGCGAGACTGAGAGCACAAAGACATGGCTCCGAATTGCAGGCTACATCTGGATATTCTTCTTGGCTCTGTCTTGATGGAGGCTGCTGGAAGGTCATTTTGCAAGCCCTAGACTCTTCCCAAGACCTTGAGAATCTACTGGTCAGAGTCCTTTCCTCTAGGCCAAAGTCTCTCCAGATAGAGGCGGCAGGCACTGCCCCCACCAAAGATGTACAGATACCACAGGTGGGACTTGGGCCTCTGCAGCTGCCACCCCATGCAGAATCCTTTCATCCAGACTGGTTCACACAGTCTCCGACTGCAGGGCCCAATTCTATGGACAATCTCTCCTTGATTCCTGCCCTTCCTGAGAACGGGACAAACCCTTGGTCCTTTGACTGGTTCTGTGACTTTGAGACAGACTTCTGTGGGTGGCAGCAGAATGGGACCGGTGCTGCTTGGGTGCTCTCTCAAGGCCAGAACAGTTATCCCTGGAGTGGCAACCCCACCTTGGAGAGCTCCTGTCATTTTCCAAGTGGTAAGTGGACTCAGAGGCTGTTACCTATTTATGTGAGTGATCATGTATGTATCCTGAGCCTGAGAATGAGAAAACAGGGCCTGAAGGAAACCAGGATGTGAGTGTTAAAGATATTTAACTTGTCCGGCTCAGTTCTTCCTCTTAGCATATGTCGTGTAAGTGGAAACCTGTGTTTAGTGGAAAGGGTGAAATTCTGAGTGCAGGTAGATAGAGGTCTCTTAGTAGAAAGAGCACTGGGTGCAGAAGACCTGGTCCAAACCCTAACTCTGAAACTAGGTGTGACACTAGGTAAATTATAACTTGCCCTTAGTTTACTCATCTACAAAATGGGAATAATATTTGTTCAGCCTTTCTCACAGGGTTGTTAAGATCAAATGAGTTGACATAGTTATAAAAAGTGCTTTGTAAACCTTAAAGTACTATATAAATGTTAAATTTCCTTTCCCTATTGAGTGGAGGAGGTGAATATGTCAAGGTCAATAAAGACTGCTGTGAGCCTCTATAATCTTTCAGAACATTGCCTTCAAACGAGATCCCCAACTTCCTGCCATTCAATACCATTTGTTAAACCCACAAAGTACAAAGGCCTGTATTTGGTGCTGGCAATGATACCAAAAAGGTGACATTTTATTCTAACCCAAACCCTTGGTGCCTTTTCTTTTTATTCATACATGTAGAAGGCAACTAGGCTCTGGAGAAAAAATAACCCGTTTTACAGATGAGGAAAATGGAGGTTCAGAAAAAGTAATATGCCTTGTTCAAGTTGACATAACTAGTCATTTGAACCCAGGTGTCTGGGCTTCCAATTCACTGATTAAAAAAAAATTCACTTGTCTGTGTCTGTTTCTTTACTTGTAAAATGAGATTAAGAACAAAGGATCTCCAAAATGATCTTTAATGTTGATGTTTTTGGATTTTGTGGTGCCTGCCTGATGGTCAGTAAAAATCCTAAAATTTTTTATACTAGAGATACCAAGTCTTTTATAGTTGGATTTCTGTTTGTTTTTTTTTGTTTTCTTCCATACCCCAGGAAACCATCTGTCTCTACAGAACCAGGCTTCTCCACAAACAGTCCCCAAAGCTGTTCTGATTAGTCCAATCTTTCATGGAGCCAGATGGGTTCGATTTTGGTACGGTCCCCTAAAGCCACGCACAGGTAGGTATCAAATGTGGTTGGGGGATCTCAGTTGTAAGGTTCTCAGAGCCCATGTGACTGGGTACTTATGGATGGCATTCCCCTATCTTTCTGGTCTGGGGTATAGTGGGATGGGATCATTTAGTCCAGATCTGGTTGGGTGTGCTGGCTGCTACCTGAGCCTATATGAAGATTACCATCTCTTCAGTTCTTTGAGATGGATTAACTATTACCTGGATTCTCTTTGGAATGTAGCAGCTAGTTGAAAGCTGAGACTCTTCCCACCCTCCTCCTGGGGCATAGAATATCATGGCCCCTATTTCATCTGGCTCTATGCCTCCATTTCAGAGGGATTCAAGACCTTGGGCATCTCTTTTCACTGTGCTTTGCTTGGGACCATCCTCTCTGGGGATGATGCCTAGAAATGAGATATAGCACATATTAAGCACTGTGCAAACCTTTAAGTCCTACATAATGATAACTATTATTAGTAGTAAAAGATTTTGTGTATCTTGTGTGTGCATCTGTCACATATATTCACATATATTACACATTCATGTATGTATGTATGTCTCTTTGTCCATTCTACTCCATGAAATAAGAGGGTAGGGAGTGGTGTGTCTATGTTACATAAGACAGCAAGAGGCATAGGGTATACACACATGCACACACACATATATACATTAATTTTTTATATATACAATTCATGTAATAATATAATATATACATATATTTATATATACAAATATACACATAGAATATACACTTAAATATATAGTATGCATAAAAATGTATATATACTCTATCAACATGACTTTATACTCTATATATACACACATTCTACAAACACAGACAACAAATATTCTATACACATATGTATGTATGTAGGTATATGTGTATACATAGCTTCTTGTTATCTTATGTAATGTAGGCATATATATCCCCATCCTTCTCTCTTATTACATGAAGTAGAATGGACAGAGACAGACACAGAGAGTCCCTAGTGTCCAAGTTTATACAATGAACTAGAACCATTCCAAATTTGGCTTCTGCTAAGGTGTGTGATCTCTAGAGTCCCTGATTCTGATCTCCTTCCAAGAAGGTGGGTTTCTTTGACAGGAACCATTAGTGTCTATGTCTACTCTCGGGCTCCATTTGGGTGGCATCTAATCTGGTCCAGTGTGGGGCACCGGAGCTTATCCTGGAGCTGGGTGGAAATGAAGCTGTGGGCATCACGGAAGATACAGGTGAGTATTTCACTCTTTGTTACAACTTGGAAGCCGTGAGTTCTGGGACTTCAGTCTCCAAAGTTTTGGGAACTCTGACATACTAAAAAAAATAGTTCACCATTTCCTGGAGGTTGGAAATAGGTGTGTTGGGCCAAAATTAAATCAGAAAGAAGTAGATGATTAAGCTGTTGTCTAAAGGAATATCGCCTGGGAGGAAAAAATCAAGAAGGTGTGTGTCTTGAACTCTTGAATTTATTATTTACTCTTTTCAGACTAGTTCGACTTTAAAGTTTAGTGGTAAAGTACAGAGAGAATGTAGATCCTTTTAACCACAAGGTAACTGGTGATCTCAAGGATACTTAAGACTCTAAGGATATTTGGTACCATATAAAAGAAGTGGACTAAAGAGATGGTGAAGGAAGAAATGTAGACCAAGATAGTTGATTATGAGACTTCTTGTCCATTTTTTATGACCTTGAATATCTTTCTCTGTACTTCTCTATAGGTGATGGTGGAAGGGGTTCAAGGCCCAGAAGATGGTGCTCATGTGAACATTGATAGCCTTTCTGTCTCTAGCCACCAATGGCCAAAGCGAGAAACCAAGCTTCCTTGCCATTCCTTTAAGGAAGCCCTAAATAAAGCTTGAATTAAGAAATAAATTATGAGGTGTCATGCTTGACTTTCAACATTAAGGGGAACTTCGACATCAATTCAATACACTTATTAAATACCTACTGGGTGCACAAAGCTCTTTGCTAGGTGTTGGAATAGCCTCTGCCCCTCAAAGAACTTACATTTTATGGGGGTTTCTAAATAAAATCAAGATAATTTGAGAAGTTATGATAGATTGAGGTAGAGGAGATAGTATAATAGAGGTGAAGTGAAGAGGACCTGAATAAGGGTAGGGGTATAGGGGCAGATTAGAAGAAATTGTAGAGGTGGAATCCACAAGTTTTGACATCTAATTTGATGGATGAGGGAGAAGAAATTCATGGAATGATCCTGAGGTGATTGGGAGGATAGTGGTGCGTTTCACAGGAGTAGATATTTGGTGGGTCCCCAGACTGCCTTATCATCAATAGAGGTAGTGAAAGTAAGGTATCCCATAACCTAGTCCTTCTACTATTACCTTTAACAGTTCAAGTGGATATGGTTGTTAGCACCTTATACTAATTGAACAGACTTTGTGCTACCTTCAGCTTCAGCTGTAGGGAAAGTCTTGAGCTTTGCCCTCCAGGGCAAAGTACTCCCTGGTATATTTTGAGAAGAGGCCTGAAGCCGGGTGCCGCAGAACCATTGCCCATCTCAGGAGCTTCCTTAAGGTACAGGTAAGATTATGTGTGTATGTGACAGTGATGTAACATGCTAAATGTCCAAGGGCCAGTCACCTCTCTTTATTAAAGAGGAACAATTCATTCCTCCACTACTCACCTCATGGAGGTAGTTATAAGCAAAGTGTGTAAAGTAGATCAGAACCTGTGATTTCATTGGTATAGGAAACTCCCAGGTGAGGAAAGTCCCTCTATCAATGCAATCAGCACCTTCTCTGCAATTTACATTTGTCAACAGCAGTGAGAGGGCAGCTAGGTGGCTCACAGTAGATAGAGTGCTTGGCCTAGAATCAGGAAGACTCATCTTCATCCAGCCTCAGACACAAGCTGTGTGATCCTGGGAAAGTCATTCATTCCTGTTTGCCTCAGTTTCCTCATCTATACAATGAGCTTGAAAAGGAAATGGCAAACCACTCCAGTATCTTTGCCAAGAAAACCCCAAATGGCATCCCAAAGAGTCAGACAAGACTGAACAACAGGGAGAAGCTAAGTGTCTTGTTCTGGGGCACACAGCCAATATGTGGCAGAAGTGGGATTTGAACCCAGGTTTGTCTTTGAGGTCAGCTCTTTATCTCCTCTACAAGCTTGCTTCTCATTTTGTCAACTTGAAAGCCTTACAGAAATGTAAGCTAGGAACTATTCTTTCATAGGAATTTCTAGTTTGGACATTAATGTTGCAGCCTAGAAGGAGATCTAGAGGAAATCTGGTTCTTGGCCAGGTCCTGCTGCGAAGTGTTCTTTCTTCTTGGTGGATTAATGCCTATTTCTACAAGGAGTGTCATGTTCTTGTCTCAGGCAGACATCCCTGGGTTTCAGGAAGTGGTATGAAGCACATTGGCCTAGTCTGGTCCAGGTTCAAGCTCAGTGCTCAGGATTAGGAGGGTGGTGCCTCAGCAGCTTCAGCATCAGCTCAATGATACTGGCAAGACTAGTGACAGCAATTTGGGTGCCTGGGGCAAGCAACACAGAAGGGACCCCTCAAATCAACTTGAGACAAATCAAGTCATTGCTGGGGGTGGGAGAGATCCCAGGTGTGTACATGCATGTTTGAACAAAGAACTAGATTGGGAAATCTTGAGGCTTTTAATGGTGGTGGGTGAGGGTGGAAAGGAAGAAAGCCATCTGCTGGCTTCCTATTTTAACAAATTATTTTGCTAACTAGGTGCTAAGCTGAATTGTTTCTAGTTGCCAGAGTGTGGCTCTAGGGTAAAGTACAGTCTGCCACCTTCCCTCAATCCCCAAAGCCAAAGTTACAGCTTTTAGTACTAAGACTAGTATCTAATCAACGATCCTGAGGCTTAAACTGAGCTGTGGAAAGGACAGGCAGTGTGAGGCTGAATATAGCGGTGGGCTGAGGGATAGGTGGAATGGGGGAGGCTGTTAGTGTGTGTGTGTGTGTGTGTGTGTGTGTGTGTGTGTGTGTGTGTGTGTGTGTGTGTTTTGGGGCTGGAGGTATCAAATTAAAGACATTCTTTTAACTCTTCCCTTCCAGTCCATTAGTGTCTAGCACTGAGACTAAGATGCTCCCAGAGCTGTTTAAAGTGTTTTGCAGAGATTGCAGGGGACTACAGCTGCAGGGTGTTTCTCTCCCTCACCTATAGGTGGTATGGAGGGGGGTGGGGAGGAGGAGTTACTGAGTGAGAGTGATGTGGACCCTGCTTCTAGGAAGGGGGCAGAACAAAGAAAGAATCCATCCTATTAATTTTTCTCCACATCACCTTCCATTTGCAGACACTATTATCCATGGGTCAGAGGGACACAGGATGACAGGTCAGCCTTATCTTCACCTATCCTTACTATGAATTATTAGGGCTGTTTCTATGGGACCAGATCAGCACATATCTTATCTCATTTGTCGTCAGACTGGGAACAGGGAGTGTATTTCTCAGACTCTTGGGAGAGAGGGCAGGAGGGCCTGAATAAGAAGGTAAACTGAGGCATGAGCTGGGGAAGAGAGGAAGAAAGGTCACTTAGGGAAAATAAATGAGAGCTGCACTTTCTTTGCATCCTAAGACCCCATTTGAGGGAGAGAGGAAAAACTTGCTCGTGCGACTTCGCTGCAGATTCGGAAACCTGAGCATCTCTCCTGTTGCTTTTCTGGGCTGGGGGCGCATTTAGATGCCCAAGAAGAGATGAAGTCTTGCCCCTTTGCCTTTGGTGGGAGTGTCTGGAAGGAGCCCTAGCCTCGGCGGGGGTCCTGGGCACTCCAAAGGCAGCAGGGGGCGCTCTCCAACCGGCGATCTAAGGGGGTCTTGAGCTCAGCCTGCGCTCCACGAGGAGGTTCCCAGCCTAGGGGGGCGGGCAGTGGTGGTCTCTGTGCCAAAAGTCGAGTGTCTCTGGGGGCTGTGGGCCCACAAAATCTCCTTCTGGGTCCCCAGAGCTGGGGCAACGCAGCAGGGTACCAGTTGCCTCTCTACCGCCCCCTCCCCAGGCCCCCCACCTTTGGGGTGGCTACATGGGTTCCGCTTGCAAGCGCAAGGCACCCTTTCGTCCCACCACACCCCAGACTTCAAGCGGCTCCCCCCTCTCCCCACGCCCCTTGCACGGGGCCTCCCAGTCCACAGAGATGGCCCAGCCCTGGCTTCCCGCTCCTAGCCCCTCTCCCCAATCCAGCCAACCCCACACGTCCTCCCGCCCCATCTCAACTGACTGACCTCTGCAGCCATACGTCCTGAGCCCCCTCTTATGTAACGCTTGACATCCAGCGCTCTTGACACCCCAACTCTCCTCGAACAGTCTTCCCCGCATCTCTCCCCTCCCTCGAGCCCCACGGCTGCAGGCAAGCTCGCCACACCCAGTTCCCCCCTCCCCCTCCAGGACCCCTCGCCAGTGGCCCTCCAAAAATAAGGGGGAGGGGGAGAGCGCAGGAAGCAGCAGAGCTCCCCAAGAGGAGGCTGCGCTACTGCGGGCTCCTGGGCTGTCCGCCCTTTGGCCGTGCTCACCTTCTTCCCACCTCTTCCATTCCTGTTTCCCTCCCTCTTCTCCATCCCTCCCTCCCTCTCTTCCTGCCCCCCTCCTCTCCCCACTCCTTTCCTTCCCTCCCCTCCGCGTCTCCTCCCTACTCGGTCTCCTCCCTTCCACTCCCCCTGCCCGGGGCTGCCTGCTCCTCTGCCTGCCTGCCAAGCCTGCCTTGCTCGCCTGACATCACGGTTCCAGCTCCGCTTAGGGTTGGAAAGGAGAGAGCCTGCACCTCTCAGCGCTTTTGTGGAGGAGCAGGAGATGCTCGGAGCTTTCCCCTCACTGCCCTTCTACCCCTAGCCCTCCAGATCTGGGTTTGGGACAGCCTCACGCCCGGAGGTCGCAACTTTCCCCAGGAGTAGAGCGCACTGCTTGGGGCACCCCAAAAGGGAAGGGGCAGAAGCCCCCAGGAACTTCATAAACTTCTTTGGGGCAGACCAGAGGGAAACCAGCAGCCTAAGCCCAGAGGAGAATGTAGAGCCGCAGCTACTGAACAAAACTGTGCCCTCATTCCTCTCCACCCCACCTCCGACCTCTAGCCAGTCATGGGGGATGACTGCTGCGCTTCGTCCCAGGAAAGAATGGGCTGGTCCTTCAGGTCTCTGGCTTAGCCCCTGGGGTGTGAACCCCAGGGACTGCCACCTTCTCCAGCCCCCCCGCTGGTGGATGTCCTGCTTTTAACTCCAGATTGTCCCTCAGAAAGGCAGCAGGGCTGGCACTCACAGCCTCTCCCTGGCAATCCCCTTTGGACTACTCCAGTCCTCTGCTATGGATAGCCCAGAGCCCTACTCTGTGCAGGCCACGGCGGCCATCGCAGCTGTCATCACCTTTCTCATCCTCTTCACCATCTTTGGCAACGCACTGGTCATCCTAGCTGTGTTGACTAGCCGTTCCCTTCGAGCCCCACAGAACTTGTTCCTGGTTTCCCTGGCTGCAGCTGACATCTTGGTTGCTACCCTCATCATACCCTTCTCACTGGCCAATGAACTGCTGGGATACTGGTACTTCAGACACACCTGGTGTGAGGTCTACCTGGCCTTGGATGTCCTTTTCTGCACCTCCTCCATCGTTCACCTTTGTGCCATCAGTCTGGACCGCTACTGGTCAGTGAGCCGTGCCCTGGAGTACAACTCCAAGAGGACCCCCCGAAGGATTAAGGGCATCATTCTCACTGTCTGGCTTATTGCTGCCTTCATCTCACTGCCCCCACTCATCTACAAGGGTGACAAGGGCAAGAAATCTGGAGGCCGGCCCCAGTGTAAACTTAATGAGGAGGCCTGGTACATCCTCTCCTCCAGCATTGGTTCCTTCTTTGCACCCTGCCTCATCATGATCCTGGTCTACTTGCGGATCTATCTAATTGCCAAGCGCCGTAACCGCCAGGGGCCCCATGGCAAGCGGGCCCTTGGTGATGGGGACACCAGAACCTCTGGTCCTGGTGGGGCATCTGCAATATCTAAGTTAACACCCTCTGTTCTCTCAGCTGCGGGTGAGGCCAATGGACATTCCAAGCCTTCTGGAGAAAGAGAGAGAGGGGAACAGATTGGAGACCCACCTTCCACACCTCCCAACCAGAGCTCTGTGGGGCCAGAGGATGGCAGTCATAGGCAGGAGGAGGAAGAGGAAGAAGATGAGGAAGGAGAAGAGTGTGGGCCTCCAGCCATTCCAACTTCCTCCTCTCCCCAGGGAACCCCAAACTTTCAGCCTCCTCAGGGCTCCCAGATGTTGGCCACACTCAGGGGCCAGGTGCTCTTGGCCCGACAACCCGCCTCCCTGGGGCTGCAGCCATGGAGACGTAGGACCCAGATGAACAGAGAAAAGCGCTTCACCTTCGTGCTGGCTGTAGTGATTGGGGTCTTCGTTCTCTGCTGGTTCCCCTTCTTCTTCAGCTATAGCCTAGGAGCCATCTGCCCCCAGCACTGCAAGGTCCCTCATGGCCTTTTCCAATTCTTTTTCTGGATTGGTTATTGCAACAGTTCTCTCAACCCTGTCATCTATACAATTTTCAACCAGGATTTCCGCAGGGCCTTCCGCAGGATCCTGTGTCGCCAATGGACTCAGACAGCTTGGTGAATTGGGGTCCCAGTTAGGGTCCTTGAACCTGCCCTGTTTTATATAGTGGAGCCATCGGGCTGGGTAGCTCCCAGTGGCCTTTTCTCTCTACCTGGTACCTGATTGTAGCCCTAAGCTCTTTGAATCCCTCTCTTCTTGATCAGCTGGGGAGCCTGCTAAGGAGAGTATTATGTGTGGATGAGTGTGTGTTTGTGAGTATGTATGTATGTGTATGTGTTCTGGAGCATAATTAGATTTTTCCAGAACTTGGTGGGATGGAGCATTTACTTTCCACTCTGTGCAGAGGGTGAGGCGGAGTGAGATCAGGATCAGAGGCCATATCCTGGAGAAGACCTCACAGTGAAAGAGAGACAGCTTCTTTCCTCAGCCCTGCAGTCCCCCATTGAGCTGGGTATCTTTCCCTTCTCAGAGAACCTGGCTTCCCCAGGCAGCCTTGTCTGAGTTCCCTGGGAGGGTGCTTATCTGGGAATGTTTCCAAAGATCAAGGAAGGCCAGACTCGAACATTTCCAGGGAAGGCAAATATCTGAGGTGGTAGTGGAGCCATATCCTCCCTTCCCAACAGTACCCACTGCCCTGCAGGGCTCTGAGAATTGTTGGCGGTTTTGTATCCTGGCGCTTCCCTTTTTTCCGCCCTTCCTCTGGTTTGGGGCTCCTTTTCAGGAGAGCCTGTGCTTTGTTCCTTCGACTAACTCCCCTGTGGGAGTCAGCATGCCCTGCCTCTGCTTCACCAGGTGAGCCTGGATCACAGGCACTTCCCTACTCAGTGCCTCAGTCTCCCCCCTCTGCAAAAACCAGGGCAACAATAGCTTGCCGCCTACTCGCAGCAAGAAGATGAAAGGGTTTGCAAAAAGCTTTGAGCTCTGTGGGGGAACGGGCTGGAGAAATAGAGAAAT
Organism: Pseudochirops cupreus; assembly: GCA_028627135.1. Lineage (NCBI taxonomy): Eukaryota > Metazoa > Chordata > Mammalia > Diprotodontia > Pseudocheiridae > Pseudochirops > Pseudochirops cupreus. Next base: position 122,248,485 of record CM053581.1, on the reverse strand, counting down.
GGAAAATGTGATTATCCAGTGATATAAAAATCTTTTCTCTGTGTTTACCACCACCTGTCTTCCTATGGAATTTAGTTCTGTGCCTGTGTCGTATGAATCCCTACCCAAAAGCCGGAAGCCAAGAGAAAGAAAGAAGAGAGTGGCTCCTTCTTTTAAAGGGTTTCATTGAAAATGTGCTCCTCTTACCTCCAAAGGTTTGAGTTATTATTTTGCATGACAACTTCTTGACATTTCACCTGAACACTAGGAGTTTCCTCTGCTACCGTCTGTCCCCCGACACTGGATAAGTCTTTTGTCATCAGCCAGGCAAATTATTTCCCTTAAGATGGCTAAAAATACCCGGTCTGTGGGAACAAACTGAGAGGGATGTATGATAGATGGGTATCAGAGATTTCAGGGAAACGGGGGCTGTGCTGGGCTGCTGTTGTCAGAGCAGGTGAGGGGAGTCCTGCATTTCTTGTGGAAGTGCTAGGAAGTCAGATTCCTAGAGCCCCGGGTGCCCTGGCCTTCGGAAACTTTCACCACTTTGACCTCAGCGTGTACGTTGCGATCAGCACCAATAGAGACTGAGTTTTGTGGTTCTGCACCTCTGTGACTAGAAAGTCTCAAAGCAGCTTATCTTCTGACTCTTTCCCAGTCTCTGAACGTGGTGTCTGGTACAACTGAGAGTATATGAATGATATCCCCAGTGCCCTCCCAGGGGAGCGTCTGGCTATCTGCCTATGATACAGAACTCCTGTAGTAATGGACAATTGGAGCCCACTTGGCTACTCAATTCCTAGATGGGTGTGGGCATTTCTGTAGGGCTGACTGCCTTCTACCACTTCTGTGGTTCTGACCATAGACTGGTGCCTCTAGGGAGTTTTGGTGAAGAGGAGAAAGCAATTGAGGAGGGTCCCTGGCTTAGGAGAGACTAGATAAGTGGGCACCACCAAGACCAGAGAAGGTCTTCTATGGGAGGAGAGACAGACTGGCTTTGACTGTAGCAGTCAGAAGGAAGGTGAGGAACATTCCCAGGGAGTAGACATGACCACCATTGTGGAGCCACAGACTATGGGAAGGGACAGCCAGGCAACCCATGCTTTCTGGTCTTGTTATTTGTTCCCTGTGGCATTCTCCTGTTTTGTCCTGACCCAGCAATGCCGCATGCAGGTGTTTCTAAGAAGTCTGAGCTTTTTTTTTTTTTAAAACAATAAAGGATATTTTTTAATAAGGAAGTTGTGTGCTCAATGCCCAGGAAACTGCTAGGAGACTATTATGCCCATTCTTACCCAGTTCCTACCACTGAGGTCTCAGGGTCTTGGGTGAGATGAAGAGGGAGCAGCTCTGTTTTTTTCCCTGGGCCCTGAGCAGCTCTGGGAAATCCAACCTTATAGCTGAATTGGAAAGGAAATTTAAGAACAGTGGGAAGACAGACTGTGTATCTGCCCTTCTTGTGGGGGCTCTGGGATGGTGTCTCTGGGACTTCCTGTCTCACGGGCTTGGCCAAAGAGAATGGAGGGTGGGATAGGTAGATTTTCTCCCACGTGTGGCAAGGCTGAATGTGTGGACTGAGTGGGCTAAGGGTGTGCTCCTCTGTTGGGGACAACTGAAATGATAGTCCTGTTAGAACACAGGGGAGAAGGGAAAGTGGGAGTAGCTACTGTCTTCAGAGAAGGCTCTCTAGGTTTCTTTCTTAGAAGATGACAAATGAGATGTGTGTCCAACAATGGGACCCCCATTGTCTTGTGACTTCCTAGGAATGTTGGGGGGGGTTCTTACTTCTCCCCTAGGGCATGAATAAAGCTATAAAGGAGGAGGGGAATGGAGCGTGTTCCTTTCCCCTCCCCTAGTTGGCAGAGTCAGCTCCCCTTCTTTCTACTCGTTTACTGTGGGCAATCTCCAGGCTCGGCTTTGCTGGGTATTTGGGACCCTGACTGTCATGAAGGGAACAAGTAAGTTAAAAAGCTATATTCTATTTGAGTTCCTGTTGTAAGGCAGAGGCAGGTGGAACTGAACAATAAGCTGTAATCTTTTGACCTGGGCAAACACAGACTTTATCGGGTGCTCAAATACAGAAGACAAACACCAAATTACTTGTAAAGTAAAATAAAAAAAAGTTGGGGGAAGGGAGCATAAAGCATACAGTGTTGGGTCTGACTCGATGTCCCAGGGAACCTGCTCCCCAGGGGACCTTGTCTATAGTCCCAGGATTTTGACCTTCCATTACCTTCTAAATTTGCCTAATCATTGAACTCACGAATTCAAGCACTATGCTTCCTGACTCTCTTGGCTCCTAAGGCAGTTTGACATCTTGAGCTCTCATGCTTAAACTGCAGTGACCATTTCCCTTGCAGCAGCACCCTCCTCCTCCCCCCCCATGTTCTTTCTCTGTTGCCAGTACCAGCTTTTTTCACTTGCTTCTACCCAGTTCCTTTCCAGCTCCCTCCACATACCCCAAGAGACTTTTCTAGGGCTTATTCACCAGGGGAAAGAGAATATGCAAATTCAGGAAAAATACACCAGAGTAAGGTAATTAAAAATGTCCAACAAATAAATCTACCTAGCTCCAAATTAGTTTGTCTCTAAACTTCCTAAGCTATTCAGCCTGGCTATATAATTCCCTAGCTCCAGCACAGATGGTCTACGATTATCTAGATAGAAGATTTGAGTGTCCAGGCTACTATTTGAGTGTCCAAGACTTGGTCTTCTGAACTAAACTGCTTTGGGGATGGAAGTTGGTAACAACCATAGATCCATAGATTCATGGTAACCTGGGTTCTCTGGATAGAATCCATTGATCCTTTAACTGTCTCAGGTTTACTCTCAGCCAATCAGGAATCCTGCATATGGCATTGCTGGGTTTTGGTGTTCCATCCATTCTGAATCTCTTAGCTAACTCATTTCTTCCCCAGACCAGAGGGACAAACGAGGAGACAGAGCAAGGTGAAGAGGCCAGTGTTCCTTTCACCTCAAAAATCAGACTAATTCAACTCAGCACAAAATTTATCCCCAAAGCTCACAGAAGACAATCTTTTTCCTTACAAGGGAGAATATGCATTGGGTTCTTCTGGGTCTTTTCCATCTCTGTGCAGTTGTGAGAGAGTAAGGCAGGGAGGGTGTATGAAGAAGGTCTGACTTCCTAAAGAGGAAAAGCAGGCAGCCAGGAGGCAGCGCAGATAGAACGCTGCATCTGGAGTCAGGAAGATCTGAATTCAAATCCAGCTGTGTGACTGTGCCTGGGGCAAGTCATAACCTCTGTTTGCCTCAGTTTTCATCTGTATAACAAGGATAATAATAGCATCTACCTCCCAGGGTTATTATGAAGATCAAATGAGATATTATTTGTGAAGCTCTTCGCAAACCTTAAAAAGCACTGTATAAATGCTATTATTATATTATAATTGCCTGCATGAAGTAATTCAAGGGTTCCACATTATATCTCAATCCCCACCCCACCCTCCAAGATGTCTTCCTCAGCCAAATTTGTCCAGAACCTGCCTTGCTTTGCCTAGCTCTGTTTTTTAATCACATTGCTAGCAATTAGGATAGGGTGGGTTGGGATTCATTTGTTACATTATCTGACTGGTCCTTAGAGAGAACCAAGCTTAGTCTAATCTAGTACTTGTCACACAGTAGGCATTTAATAAATGCTACTTTACTGACTGACTATCCCTCAGGGGATGGAACATAGGGCGAGCAATTTTCAGCTTGAGGCAGGAAAAGCCAAGAAAGTGGGATGAGGAAAGCCATTTTGGGCAATCAATATCAATCAGAGAACATTCATTAATCACTTACCATATACTAGGCATCCTGCTAAGCTCTGGGGTTACAAAAAGAGGCAACTCTCCCCCTAAAAACCCTGTTATTGCTATAAAAGAGCTTACATATGAATCCAGAGTTTTTTAGCTTGGAGACTGAATTTAGAAAACTATTTTGATAACTGTTTTCCTATATATTTTATATTCTTTTCTATTCTGAGAAGGGCCCCATAGGCTTCACCAGGCTGCAGAAGGGGTCCATGACACAAAAGGACTCCTATGCTGATGGTGGCATCAGCATATACATAACTAGATCCAAACAAACCAAATACAGAGTAGATGGAAGTTAATCTCAGAAGGGAATGCACTAGCAGCTGAGTAGAGGGAGAGGAGCTGAGAAAAGTCTCCTTTAGAGGGTAATCTTTTAGCTAAGACTTGAAGGAAGCCGAGGAGGCTCAGAGGAGGAAGGGAGAAGGGAGACCATTCTAGGCATGGGGCACAGGCAGTGCAAAAGAGTGGAGTCCGGAGATAGGAGTGTCTTACTTAAAGATCAGTAAGTGTATCTAGAAATTAGAATGGGCAGAAGGGTATAAAATGGGGGTGGGGAACCTTTGGCCTCAAGACCACATGTGGCCCTCTAGATCCTCAAGTGCAACCCTTTGACTGAATCCAAACTTTACAGAACAAATCCCCTTAATGAAAGGATTTGTTCTGTAAAATGTGGACTCAGTCAAAAGGCTGCCACCAAGGACCTAGAAGGCCACATATGGCCCATCCCTGGTAAGGAGTGAGAAGGATGGAAAGGTAAGAAGGGCCAGGTTAAATGAAAAACTTTAAATGCCAAGCAGAGGACTTTATATCCTGGAGGTAATAGGGATCTTCTTGAGCTTATTAAGCAGAAGGGAGACATGGTCAGACCTGTGCTTGAGGACAGCCACCCTGGCAGCCAGAGGTCAAGTCATGTCCTCTTTGGATGGGGACTGAGTGGTTGATAAACATAATTTTGCTTAGGGATTATACTGGGGAAGGCTCAGGTGAACAATATATGTTTGTTGAGTTGATGGTGTGGGATTGAGAGATATCAAGTTCCCCCAAACTATTTTTCAGTTATATAATGATATCTCTCAGAGACCCCTGAGATACTGCAACCAATCTAACAATGTCTACTGATATTAGCTTAGGGATAGACTGTTCGACTAGGATTCAGGAAGACTGTATTCAAATTCTACGTACCTTATAGCAGTATAGAGGTTGGCTCCAAAGTCTTAGTGCAGTTTTAGTTTAAATGGACAGGCATTATTATTACTGAGAGGCACTGTCTCATACTAGGTAGGGAGCCATAAGAAATGGTCTTCAAGTTCTGCCATTGACATTTGGTTATGTGACCCTCAGTGCTCTAGAGACAGCAATTCTCTAAGACAATGCATTGCAGAGAAGGAGCTGAGTTCCATTGGTAGAATCTGGGAGTTCTAGGTTGTCAAGTCAATAAGCATTTATTAAGTGCCTACTCTCTTGAGCTGCTAATTTCAGTGCTGGAGTTACAAAGAAAGGCAAAACCCATTCACTTGCTCTCAAACAGCTCACAGTCTAATCAAGGAGAAAATATGCAAACAACTGTGTAAAAACAAGATATATACAGGATAAAGTAGAGATAATGTCAGGGTGGAAGCACTAACTAGCTTTATAAAGGATCAGGAAAAACTTCCCTGCAGAAGGTGGGATTTTAGCTGAGACTTAAAAGAATTCAGGAGGCAGAGATGAGAAGAGAGAGAATTCCCTCTCCCAGGCATGGGGGGCACTCCTCTGTTGAGGGATGGGTTATAGCCAGCAAAAGTGAGTGGAGGCAAGAGATGGAGAGGCATGTTTGAGGAACAGCATGGAAGTGGTATTACCACTGGATAGTAGAGTATATTCAATGTGTCAGTGACATCACAGGTCCAGTCTCTATCCCCATCTCCTATTGCCATATGATTAGCACTAGACTGGACACTAGAGTCAAAGACAGAGACATAAGCTCTCTTGCCTCACCAAATTTCTCTTGGTGCCAGAGATATACTCAGAATGCTAAAAGTACCCTTGGCTTAGAGCAGGGAGTATAGGGCGGGAAGAAGGTGTGAATTGTTTGTACCAAATGTTGGATGGTGGGAATGGAAGGTCGGAGTGGGGTGGGGATACTCATTCACTTAATGAAGCACCTGGAAGGATGATGATTGTTGTGAGTTTTTGGCACCAGAGACAGAATATCATCCTAGGGACAAATGGACCACTTATCCGAATTTGGTCAGCATTTTCTGATTACTTGTCCTTTTTTTTCAAATGTGAAGTCATGCAAAACATATTTCCACATTAGCTTTGTTGTAAAAAACACACAAGAAAAATAAAGTGAAAAAAATTATGCTTCAATTTACACTCAGAGTTCATCAGTTCTTGCTTTGGAGGTGGACAGTATTTTTCATCATGAGCTCTTTGGAAGTGTTGTGAATCATTGTATTGATCAGAGTAGCTAAGTCTTTCACATTTGATCATTGTTACAATATTGCTGCTACTGTGTACAATGTTCTGGTTCTGCTCACTCCACTTTGTTTCGGCTCATATGTCTTCCCTGGTTTTACTTAAATCATCCCCTTTATTATTTCTCACAGCACAAGATATTACAGTGTTCCATCACCATCATAAACTTGTGCAGCCATTTCCCCACTTGATGGACATCCCCCCAATTTCTTTGCCACTACAAAAGGAGCTATTATGAATATTCTTGTGCCTATTGGTCCTTTTCCTTTTTTCTTGATCTCTTTGGGATACAGACTCAGTAATGGTATTGCTGGGTCAAAGGATATGTATAGTTTTTTAGATCTTTGGATGCAATACCAAATCGTTCTCTAGAATGGTTGGGCCTATTCACAACTCCACCAACAGTGCATTGGTATGCCAGTTTTTCCCCATCCCCTTCAGCATTTGTCATTTTCCTTTTCTGTCATGTTAGCCAATCTGATGAATATGAGATGATACCTCAGAGTTGTTTTAATTTGCATTTTCTTAATCAATAGTGATTTAGAACATGTTTTCACATGTTGATAACTTTGATTTCTCCTAAAAATTGCATGCTCATATCCTTTGATCATTTATCAATGGGGGAATGGCTCTAATTTTTATAAATTTGGCTCAGTTCACTATATATTTGAGAAAGGAGACCTTTATCAGAGAAACTTGCTGCATAATTTTCCTGTTTCCTACTTTCCTTCTAATTTTGACTTCATTGGTTTTGTTTGTGCAAAAACTTTTAAGTTTAATGTTGATTACCTATCCATTTGTGAAAGGTAGTGCCCTGTAGTTTCAAGTCATTTTACCTCTTAAGGGCATAGGTCAGTTATCCCCAGAGGTGAGTCAGTTCAATTTAACCAACATTTATTAACCACTCCTGTGCTATATGCTAGAAGAACAAAACAAAACCATCCCTGCCCTCAAGGAGTTTCCAGTCCCACCCACATGGACAGGGCTATAATATGCATACAGATAAGTTAAATGCAAGGTAATTTCAGGAGGGAGAACCAGGGAGGAGATCAGGGTCGACTTCTAGAGGTGGCACCCAACCTCAGCCTGGAGGGAACATAAAGATTCTGAAAATCTGAGATGAGGAAGGAGGATAATTTGGCCAAGGAAGACGAATTGTGCCAAAGCACAAGGGTAGGAGATAGAGCATTGATTTCAGGGAGCAACTAGTAGATATGTTTGGTTAGACAGTAGACTTTATAAAGGAGAGAAATGTGGAACACTGGAAAGGTAGGTTAGAAGCAACTTGTGGAGTACCTTAAATACCAGAATGAGGAGTAATATTATTGTAATTTAAGGTAATAAGTAATATAGGAATCATATTAAAATTAAAAATTATCATTTTATCCTGGGGTAATAGGGAGCCACTGAAGGTTTTTTTTTTCAAAAAATGACATATTCAGATCTGTGATTTAGAAAGATAATTTGGTCAGCTATGTGGAAGTAGAGTGACCAAATGAAGAAGCTATCGTAATAGTGATGAAGGCTTAAACTAAGATGGTAGTTGCCTGGGGCTCAGAGAAGGGACAGGTATGAGGAGTATTGTGGGGATGGAATCATCTTCAAGACTTGCCAGTGAATTGGTTTTGAGGGAAGGAAAGGGAGAAGTGGGAGTTAAAACTTCAGGGTTACAAACCTGAGTGATAGGGAAAGTATCCTCAGTAGAAATAAGATTAGAGTAGGCATAGGAGAAAGAAGGAGTTCTATTTTCGACATCTTGAGTTTGAGATGCTAACTATATATGAGAATCAATATCATTGTAGGGAGTTGGTGCTTCAGGAGAGATTGAGACTGGATATACAAATTTGTGAGTTATCCAATTAAACCTATAAAACTAGCTAAAATCAGCAAGGGAGGAAAGCAGAAAGAGAAAGAAAAGATGGCCCTACACTAAGCCCTAGGGGAGATCTGCTCTTGGTGGGGAGGAACAGGAGCTAGATGAAGATCCTACAAAGGAGACTCAGAAACAGCTGTCAGACAAGTAGGAGGAAAACCATGTGAGAAGAATGTTACAGAAGCCATGGGAAGAGCAGATATGTAGAAGAATGGGGTAGACAATACCTAATATTACATGATCAAGAGAAGGAAGTTAAGAGAAAACTGATGACCTCAAAGAAAGCAATTTCAGTAGTGTGGTGGAGTTGGAAGCCCGATTGCAAGAAGTTGGAGGTGAGAAAGTGGAGGCAGCCAATGTAGACAACTTTTTTCCAGGAATTTGTCAGAGAAAGGGAGGGGGAGATATCGGACGATAGCTTGAGGAGATGGTGGGTTAAAATGAAGGCTTTTTAAGGATGAGGATACATGATAGTGTAGAGTGATATCTATATTACCCAATAGTGATAGATACTAGACAATGAGCTAGTAGGTAGGGAGAAATTGAAGTTTATAGAGAAGGAATGATTGCTGGGAGGGTATGGGATCCATCCAAGGAGATAGGAGGGTATGGGATCCAGCACACAAGATAACGGGTTAACTTTTACAAGGAAAAGAGCTAACTTTTACTTAGAAACTTGACTTAGTAGTAGAGTTTTTAGATGTGTAGTAGAGTATATAATCGAGGCTTCCCCCTCCCCCTCCCATAAAGTAGGAGGTAAGGTTCTCTGTTAAAAAAGGAGGAATGAATTAGTGTTTGGAGTCTGAGAAGGGAAGAGAAAGAGTCTGATTAGACTGACTCCCTTTCTGGTGTTTCAGGGCTCATGAGAGCTGGTAAGGTCACATTAAAGAGGGAGACTGGGGACTTATTCTCTTTCAAAGAAAGTCGGGTTTCCGTGAGTACAAAAAGATGAATAGAGTATTAGAAGAGATCTAAGATGAAGGGGAGTTTGGTAATGACAGTATTAAAGTGCCTGAGGGCACAATGAAAGAAGAGGGAAGAAAATAAGGCCTGGGTAAGCCTAGGCCTGGGCTGGCCAGGGATGAGAATTCAGGGAGAGGCAGCATTAGATGGAGACTTGGAACCATGTGGATTAGGGGAGCATGATGAGAGATTTTGCTAGCTCAAGAACAGGGGAGGTACCTACTGATCAGGGCACTTCATTTAATAGAGCCAATTTAATTCAACAAGCATTTATGAGGTGCCTACTATGGAGGAGACCCTGGGATAGGCCAAAGACAAAATAAGAATAGTCCTTACCTTCAACGAGCATACATGATACTGGAATTACCACATACTTGTATAACATCCTCTTTAAATTTCCAAAGCAACTGCATATTATATCCTTTAATCCTCATAATGACTCGATTAAGACAGATATGCCCATTTTAGGATGTAGATGCTGAAGCACAAAGAGGTTGGGTTGTTTGCCTGTGATCTCAAAGCATCTTACTCTTCTGTCTCCCTACCACAGTGCTTCATGGGGCCAAGGACTAGAACCCAGAGAAGGGTATGGTAAAGGTAGCCTCTGATTCTGGTGTTTTTCCTCCATTTTCCTCCTCTGACACAATCCTGGTGATGGGTTGGGGTCAAGGTTGGGATAGTAGTGTTGGTGCCAGGAGCAGTAGCACCTCCTCTCTTTTCAGGGATGGTGGCTCCCAACTTGTATCCGGTCCTTTGGTGGTGGCAGAGGGCTGAAAATGCCAACTTTGTTAATATTAATGGCAGAATGGCAGCTTACAGTGATGGAGGAAGAGTAGGTACCACCTCAGAAAATGGCAGTTGTTAGGGCCACGTGCTGAGCAGGTCCCTAATCCCAACCCCCCATCCACCTCTTAAGAGCATAGAGCTAGTCCTGGAGTAAGAGTTTCATCCTTGTCATCAGCAGCAGGACTTCTCTCCAAACACAGGAGGACTGGGCTGGGGAGTCTGGGATGGGCATCTGGATCACTAAATACCTGGTAGTCACGTCACTGGGGGCTGAATCCAATTTTCATACCAGTTCTGTGTCTTATTTCTACAATTGTGGAATAAAAGGTTTATACAGAAGTTATTGCTCTGGGCCAGGCAACTCCAGGCCAGGAAGGCAGCAAGCAGCATCAGAGATTAGCTCTGCTCTGTACATAATCCAGTGACTGGGTAATGGTTAAGTTTCCTTGCAGCTCTAACATGTGATGCTTTTCTACTGATACGATAACTCACCCACCTCAACAAACGTTAATCTAGATTGGGTTTCAATTGCTTTCCAACATAGCTTGTTTTGCCTCCAGGAGCAGGGCTGTAATCATGGAAAAAGGAGATGTTACAAAGATAATCTAGCCTAGTCTAGCAGAGATTTGTAAATAGATCTGAATGCACCATCCCAAATCTCGAGGAGAGCAGAGTTCCATCTTTGTGAGGAGCACAAGGATAACTAGGCTCAGGTGGTCACTACCTTGATTGCTTATTTTCAAGAGGGATATTGGACTTGGAATTCTATCTATTACAATCAGATATTTGTACCCGTTTTGGAAGGGTCAAGTTAAAAATCATTTTCTCTGGTTGCTTGGGGGTAGGGGAACAGGTGCAATAATTCCCCCCAGACCTAGGAAATGTTAGCTTAATCTTAGTGACTTAGTTTCCCCTTCTTATCAAACAAAAGACAATCAAAGACAGCAAGCAAACATACTAATCAAAGGAAGAAAGTAAAACAATAATTTGGGGAAACTGTACGGATTTGTTTAGACAGTAGATTACATAAGAGTAAAGGGACTCCTGTGATCCAGAAGCGAGATAAAATTTCAGCTTAAGCATGGGCAAAACAATCTCATTTGATACTCCATTCTTCTCAGTCTCTGGGGGTGCAGATGCTGGGAACTGAGGACCATATTGGGGTATTGGCTCCTCCCCAAATCCCTAGTGCCCCAAGGACCTCTTGTTTGCCATTCAGATTCTGCTTCTCTTCTCTCAGAAGAATCTCATCCAATCAGGAGACATTTTTCTCTCCTCATAGGAAAGGGCTGTCTTTCAGGGAACCACTAAACCTGACTAGGAGTGGGGTTACTAAGAGGCTGCTTTGTCCAATCTCCATCAGGTCAGATTAACAGGTGAGCTCTGTTTATCTCTAAACTAACCTCACCGTTGTTGTCTCTTCCCAGACCCTGTTCCAAGCCTGGATTCTTCATGGTGGCACAAAGGCTGCTCCTTGTGACTCTGCTCCTTGATAAACGAATAATTAATCACCTACTAGGTGCTAGGCACCGTGCTGAGTGCTGGCAACATACAAAGAAAGGGAAAAGACAGTTTCTTCTCTAGATAAGCTCACAAGCTAATGAGGGGAACAACATGCAAACAGGGTAAATTGGAAATAGCCAACAGAGGGATCAGGAAAGACTTCTGGGAGAATGTAAGATTGTAGGTGAGACTTGGAGGAAGGCAGGAAGCAGAGACAAGGAGGAAGAGCCTTCCACAGGAGTTTCACTTCAGTTCAACAAATATATATTAAGTGCCTATTAGATGTAAGGCAACCGTGCTAGGTGCGAAGAATACAAAGGCACATTAAACAGTTCCTGTCCTCAAGGAGCTTCCATTCAAGTAGCGGTGGGGGTAGAATACAAACCGTACACAGATAAGTAGATACAAGATTATTTGAGGCAAATACTAGCATGAGACAGAGACATGGAGTAGTATCTCCCTCTCTTACTCAGGCATGCAAACATACTCCTCTCCAATTATTGCTCATAAGAAGTTTCATCTTCTTTCAACAAACTCTCTCCTACCCTCTTCCCCTTCCATTTCTCATTTGTTGATGGTGCCTTTCATTTTTTCATCATCCAAAAACGTGCATTTGTGGCCTCTCTTCCAGAATCAGTACCTACTTTTACTCCTCTTCATAAATGTTCCAGGAATTAGAGGCTAAGTATCTCTTTCTAAAAGGAGAAAGACAAAATTATGATTACTTTGACAATTCTAGCTCAGGGATTATTGATGTTTTCATGAAAATAGGAGCTACTTTTCTTTCTTCTTGTGAGTATCCTAGAGGATGAGGGGTTTGGGTAATGAAGGTGGTTCCATATGTTCACTGTGAAGTCTTTTTTAAAAAATTGATTTGTTTGTTTACTTTTACTTTACAAGATTCAGTTCCAGAATCCCTTGAGTTTCAAATTTTCTCCCCTCCGTCTCCCCCCGCCCCATGGCAGCATGCAATCAAGTATAGGATCTGCAAATACTTCCACATTGGACATTAGTCTGGTTGTATAGAAGGGTTGTAACCGATGGGGTGAACAGTGAGAAAAAAAGAAAGAAAACCAAACATGGAAAAGAATGTAGCATGTAGATTGCTTCATTGACTGTGAAGTCTTGAAGAGGGTTCCAATGTCCAGAGGACAGCAACCAGAATGGAGAAGGCAATGAAAACTGTGACATCTGAAGATCCATTAAAGAAACTGGGCATGGTTAGCTGAGAGAAGACTTGGGTTTTGCAAGGGAAAGTGAAAACATTTACAAACTTTAAAGAGTTGTTACATAGAATTATACTCATTCTGCTTGTTTGTGGAAGGTAGACCTAGGAGTGATTAGTGGAAGTTATAGAGAAGCAAATTTTGGCTTGATGTCAAGAAAAACTTCCTAATAATTATAACTGTCCAAGAATGAAATAGGTTGTCCTGGGAAGCATGGTATCCCCCTCCCTAGCCGTCTTTAGTCAAAGACTGAGTGACTTCATATTGCATTTGTTGTAGAGGGAATTCTTGGGTCAGTCATGAGATGTCCTCTCAGGGCCGTTCCAATGCTGAGATTCTGTGACCCTGCCCTAATTCCAGAAGGAGTCAGGGGTTAGGGGGCATGATGGTGACAGCCAGCTTGGAGATCTTCCAGAAAAGACTTTGAGATCTCCCAAGACAGTTCTATTTAGTGATTAGAGACCTCTGATCTGAAGCCTTCTTATTTGGGGAGTGGGGTGGGGAGGAAGGATATGTAGGGCAGCTCTAGTTGTGGAGAGGAAGAGTGGGGATGCTGACCTTTAAAGAAAGTTCTCATAGAGGCAGCTGAGCAACAAAGAGTTTTTCAGGTGGGGGATTCTTAGAAACTTAGGAAGATGCCCTGACAGGACTTCTAGTCCAACATTCTTCCTCAAAGTAATTCTCCCTTATTTCCAGCCACATTGCTATATAGCACTTTAGGGTTTGCAAAATGTTTTACGAACATTATCTCATTTGACTCTCACAACAGTTTTGTGGGATTGGTGATGTTATTACCTCTATTTTTTGGAGGGGGAAATGAGGCTGAGACCAGTGATTTGTCCAGGGTCACACAGCTAAATTGAGAACTAGTCCTTTAAAAAAAATCATGCTTAAGAAGGGAATTCCATTCCCTCATCATCTTCCTGCAGAGGCTTCAGTAAGTTTACTAGCAAGGCTAGTTTCAAGTCTCTGGTACTGAGGGGGTAATGATACAGTCTATGGACTGTCTGGATTCCTCACTCTGCCTCCTGGTGGGTTGCATGCTCCCTGAATTCCAGTCTCATCATTGTAGGGGTGACTGACATACAATGGTACTGTTGTTCATCCTTCCTTTCTGAGGAGGAGCAATGGCATTACGGGTGATGTATTGACTTGTGTGTGAATTGGATTTATGTGAGGCAGAGACCAAGTTTTCAGCCCTCATTCTCTCTTCCAGAGTCATCAAAGTCCAGCAACAAGACAAAAGTTAAGATGACTGGTGATGGCCTGGGATGCAGTGAATGACCTTGGGATCTTTGATGTCTGACCAAGCTCTAAGCACTCCATAGAGCCTGCTTCAATGGCCTTCATGGCCATTGGGACAAATTATTCTCATCTGCCTGTTCCACTGGGAGAAGTTTTCACATGCTTGGGATAGCCATCCCACTAACTCACCAATGTGTTTGAGGCCTATTGGTTACCCTCAACCTGGTTTAGCCCATTTGCTGATACAGTTTTACCTTACTGGGTGTGGCTGCTGTGTATGCAACAGCTTCTTGGAGTCATAGAATGGAGAGTAGAATGCCAGGTTGATACCAAAGGTGGATGAACAGCCCTAAAAAGGACTTGACAAGCCCTCATTCCAGCACTTCCCACTCCCCAAAGTTAATGATTGGCAGAATTCTTCTACCTTCTAGGCTGACTCCAAGGTCTTATTCCATATCTATATCGGGAAAAGATATGTATAGATAGGAAGGCAAGACCACAAGCGTCAAATGAAATAACCTATATGAAAGCACATTGAAAAGTATAAAGTGACGTATTTGCTTCCGTGTTCTTTCCCTCATTAGATTGTAAACTCCTGGAGAGCAGGCACTGTCTTTCGCCTCTTTTTGTATCCTTAGCACTTAGCATAGTGACTGGCACATAGTAGACACTTAATAAATATATATCGAATTGAAATATGAAAACACACTGAATAATGTAAAATGATATATCTGCTTGCATGTTGTCTCACTCTTTAGATTGTAAACTCCTTGAGGGCAGGGATGATCTTTGACCTCTTTTTGTATTTCCAGTGCTTAGCATAATATGTGGCATACAGGAGGTGCTTAATAAATGTTTATTGATTGATTGGTAATAGCTAACATTTATACAGAACTTTGAGATTTGCATGGTGCTTTACAAATATCACCTCGATTGTCCTGGAAACAACTCTGGCGGGTAGATGCTACTATTACTGTCATTTTACCCTTGGGGAAACAGATTGGGGGACATTTCGTGACTTGTACAACTGGTAATGACTGATAAGTGTCTAAGGCTGAATTTGAACTCAGGTGTTCTGGCTCCAGGTCCTGAGCTCTTTCCACTGAGTCACCTAGCTACTCCTGTAGAAGAAGCTGTACTTACTACTCATTCAATAGTGGAAAGAATCCTGTCCTGAGAATAAGAATCTTGGTTCTAACTTTAGGCCACTCACTTAATTGTGGAATCTCAGAGTTGGAAGGTCCAACCTATACAATCTAGTCACCTGTAATCTCCCTGAGAGCATGGGCCTTGGCTCTCTACATTTTATATCTCTTCAGTGCTTACTGCAGTGTGTTGTACATACTTAGTGCTAAATTCAGTAGGAAATTTTTGTTGAATAAATCAATGAACTTAACTCCTCTGGGCCTCAGTTTCCTTATCAGTAAAATGGGGAACTTGGGTTGCTCTAGCACTCTGTGATTGGGTCTGTAAACAGAATTGCCTGGTAGGGAACTTAAAACATCCCCCTGGTGCCTCACATAGTGCCTAGAACATAATGGGCATCCAGTAAATATTATCAAACGAATCTGTTGAAAGAATCATTCTGTTTTGCCCAAGGCCAGCCCTCTCTATCACTGCTGGTTAGTGATCAAAGGGGAAAGCAAGGTGAACTCAGATCTTTCCATTTTGCCTCTTGTTAGCAGTTCTGGTAAAAGGTTGTGTGGGGAGGAGGTTGGAGCTCTTGGCTAAATTTAGACTTCTAGATTCTTCATGCTTTCTGTGTCCCCCATTAGGAAGGATAATTGACAGTGGGCCAGAGTTTAAAGGAGTTAGAATTATGGTTCTTCCTCCTGACTTGTGCACTGTGTTCCTTTAACACCTACACCCAGGGTGCATTTCTAAATCCTGGGACCTGAGAGGAAAAGTCTCCTTATCCTCTGTTAATAAGTGGAGATTTCCTTGAAGAAAGCCCCTTCCTTATTTCATATGAAACCTTTTCTCCATTCCCTCTACAAATGTCTCCCCCCCTTTTTTGCCTTCCCCTTCTTCCCCTTTCTCAGTGTCCTCTCTTTGCCCACTTTACTACTTTCTGCAACTCTCACTTTTATTATAGTATTTTTTTTCAAGTATATATAAGGACAATTTTTAACATTCATTTTTACAAAATTTTAAGTTTAAATTTTTTCTCTCCCTTCTCCTCTGGGTTGTATATGTGCAATCATATAAAACATATTTTTATATTAGCCATGTTGTGAAAGAAGAAATAGACCAAAGGAAAAACACAAACAAAAAATAAAGTGAAAATAGTAGGCTTTGATCTGCATTCAGACTCTATCACTTCTTTCTGTGAATGGGGATAGCGTTTTTTCCTTCATGGTGACTCTCTCTTTTGGTTTTTTCCAGCTCTTTCCTCCTCATCCCCTGATCAGCCTAGTTCCCAGGATTACCCGGGGATGACCAGGCCTTTCTTGGGCCTGTTGTAGAAAAGACATCAGAACAAACTTTAGACCAAAAAAGTCTGGAAACACTTCATCACTGGAAGATTGAAGCTATTTATGGTGCTGACGGATCCCTCTCTGGGGCCTTCTCTCTGACAGGGGAAGGGAAACCATGTCTCAGTGTCCGCAGGGACTCCACAGGGTGCTAGGCTTTTAGGAAACTTTGACTATTCCTTTCCCAGTGTAATAGCACTATTTCTGAGCTGATGAAATGCCCCTGAATTGATAGAACATCTCTGAGCTCAAAACTAGCTAAGTTGATGATCCCACCTTCTTGAGAATCTTTCCTGATGTGAAAAGGGAACAATCTCAGGAATAATGATAATAAGCATTTGGATAGTATTTATTTTATTTTTGGAGGTATTTGGGGTTAAGTGACTTGCCCAGGGTCACACAACTAGTAAGTGTCTGAGGTCGGATTTGAACTCAGGTCCTCCTGACTCCAGGGCTGGTGCTCTATTCACTGCACCACTTAGATGCCCTGGAGAGTGTTTAAAGTGTTGCAAAGCACTTTACCAATATCATCTCATTTTATCCTCACAACAGCCTGGAAAGACAGGTGCTATTGTTAATCCCCATTTCTCAGATGAGGAAGCTGAGGCAGACAGATGTTGTGACTCGGTCAGGGTTGCACAGCTAGCAATTCTATGAAGTTGGATTTGAGCTCATGTTTTCCTGATTCCAGGACTGGTGTGATTGGGAATCAGATTTGGAGCTCTCAGATCCACATGCCCCAGTTTTTAACCAATGGACCAAACTTTAGATGTGAGGAAGGGAATATGAGGGCCTGTTACTGTTAAAGGGAAGGGAGGGTTAATCTCTTTCCTCCACCACCATTACAGCAGAGTCTCTGTGTCCTAGTGAGAGCACCAGAATGGGGGTCAGGAGAACTGGGCTTGGGTCTAGGCCCTGGCGCTGGCTATCTGTGTGGCATTAGTCGTCACTTAAGACTCTTGGACCTTAGATTCCTCATGTGTTATACCTTTACCAATATGACTATGAGTAGAGAGTATATGTGAGTACACCCAGGACAGCACTTTGATTAACAGGAGAACAAGTTCTAGAGGAATGGAAGTCATCAGAAAGGCTGATTTTCTCCTGTCGTGGCTAGGAAACTTCTAGACAGGGTTAGAGAAAGCGAAATAATATGAGACAGCATACTGTAGGGGAAAGAAAGAACATAGCTTTTACAGTTGGAAGACCTGAGTTCAAATTTTAACTCTTTTGTTGCCTGTGTGGCCTTGTGGAAAATTACTCCATCTCTCTGGACCTCAGTTTCCCTACTTGTAAAGTGACTGAATTGAACTAGATAATTTCTAAAGTCCTCTAGATCCTAGGGTCTTATGATGGCACTTTGGACTTAGGATGGGCTGTGGGTGAAGATTCTTTTGTTTCCTCTAGGTTGTTTATCCTTCAACACTCTTCCTTGCTACCCATACTCTTCCATCTCCCAAGATAACCCATGTCCTCCCATTTCTCTCTCCTGTCTCTCTCAGTTTCTCTGTCCTCTATCAATCCCTTCTCTCTGTGTCTCAGTCTCTCTGTCCTCACTCAATCTTCTCTCTGTGTCTCTCTGTCTCTGTCTCTGTCTCTATCTGTCTCTCTTTCTCTCCCCCCCCACTTTCACACACACACACACACACACACACACACACACACACACACAGAGTTATCCTAAAGGGATTAACCATTGTCTGAGAGGAAAGAACTAGGGAAATCATGCTGTTTATCCCCACTCCACCCAGAAACCCACACAGAGGTCATCAAATTAAAATGAAGATTTGGGGCAGTCTTGAAAGATAGAGTCACAAAAGAGAGACCCAAACAAAGTGTATGTGTCAACCAGGAAGGTCAGGGACTTTGCCTTCTTGGTGATTGTGTATAGGGATAGCCAGGGCTGTATGTATGTATATATTACACATATAAATGCACAACGTATATATAACACACATATAACAATAAACATAGTAAACTTACATGTATATTATGTGCATGTGTGCATATTCGTGTAACAAGGGTGATGAGCATGATGGGCGGTGATGACACATGCTTTGACTCCTTGGGAAGATGTGCTCTGGTCCTCTGCTAAAGGACTCACATATTTTAGCAATGGCTGACCATAGAGTCAGCTCTTCCCCAACCAGACTAAACCAGGGGCCTCATTCTCCACCATTTCCCTCTCTGAGTCACTCAGTAGTCTCTTCCTGATCCCAATCCATACTCTTCTTCACTCGTTTTTCTCGTGTCTTAATTCTGGCTCATCTCTAGTACTATAAAACTGAGATGACTGAGGAGGTTCTGGAGACAGCTTGGGCTTTTCCTCAGATCTGCTTTTGGGGAGTATCAGTGTGTAGTCAGAGGTTAGAATCTAAACCAGAGAACCTGCCCTCCCTTCTAGTCCCCACCTGCTTGAAAAACTCAGTGTTAGCCCCTAATCCAACCTGACGTTGTTGACATTACCCAGATAGGGCATTCCGTGGGGCTGCTCTGGGCTAGTCAGTCTGTCTTCTTCCCTTACCCCATAAGTCTGTCCTGACTCAGTTCCAGTCTGGAACTTGAATGATCTCAGGGATGGAGTAGCTGGAAGGGTCCCCAAAGTCAGAGCCACCACTAGGGCAGGACCATTGGGAATTTTCCCCAAGATTCCAAATTTAGCTCTCTAAATGATGGTGATACTTTTAGTCCTTCAGGAACATAGAAACATTTACACTTAGCACTGTGTTAGCAAGAGCAATCAGGTAAAGTTGAAAACTACCAGATGATCAGAAAGAGAGATGAAATGTTTATTAAATGCTTACTATGCATCAGGTTCTATAGCAAGCAAGACAATCCTTCCTCTCAAGGAGCTTACACTCTAAGGTGGGAAGAGAACATGGTAAAGGGGAGCTGGGAAGGGAGGATAGGGTAAAAGGACAAGGTGATAGACTAAGAAGATGCCCAGAGAGTGGAGTTGGGAGTGGAGGGGAGCATTGTTGTGGCCCCTCCTGAAGCGATGGTCAGGGCAGGCAGCCACTAATCAGGAAACGGGGGTAGGAGACTGTAGCAGAAGTTAGGAGCTGGTTAGTGATAAGGTTAAAAAAAGTCCATAGAGTTCAGTTGAGAGTGAAGAGGGAACAATGGGCTGGGATGAACTCCAGTGTTTCCTATGCTCCTCCTCCACCCCAGCAGAAGCTTCATGCTGGGGCCTCAGAAGGTGCCCTGCGACTTCCTTCAACTCAGGGTACATTTTGAACAACTAACCCCGGGTACAACAATTGCCAGTGACAGCCCTGTGTGAAGCCTGGACATCTCCCCAGAAGAGCTGGGGAGGAGGTGAGGTGAGAGAATTCAGACTGGGCCAGAGGCCTCCAGGATTCCTGCACTGCTGCTTCTTGGGAGGCAATGGCAACAGCTTCTCTAAGAGGATCAGGGGTCAGGGGCCGGCAGGGTTCCAAGGATCCTGAGAAAATGTGCATCTGGAGGAAAGCAGCTGGAGGGAGACCGAGAGAGTGACAGGGAGAAGGGCAGCCAGGGAGTCAGGTTTAGCCCACAGCTGGGTGTGGGGGGGGTGGGGACAACAAGAAGTTCAAGGCTTCTCAGACTCCAGCTTCTCACAATCAGCCCAGGGCCCTCAGAGCCAAATGTGAGAGTGGAATGAGTGTGCAGACACCCAGGCAACCTGTACCTTATACAGCAGCACGGAGATGGGAGATGCTTGAGGATAATGTAACAATCTGTTTCAAAGTGCTTTGCTATCTGTTATCTATCTGAGTTTCACAATGCCGCTCTGACAAATGACATTTCTGTAGCACAGTACATTTCTCAAAGCACTTTATATATATTATTTCACTGAATCCTCACACCAGTCTTGTGAAGTGAAAGCTACTATACTTATTATTACCCTCGTTCTAATAGTCGGAAAAACTGACAACCAGCATCAGATGAAGTATTTTTTAAAAATTTTATTTTTTTCAATAAACAAAATTCTGTTTCTGTCCTTACTTCTCTTCCCTTCGCCACCCCATTGGAAAAAACAAAAGAGAAACAAAGCCCTTATTCCCAATATGCATAGTCAATCCAAGACAAACTCCTGTATTGGCTGCGCACAAAAATGTTTTATTCTGCAGCCTGAGTTCATCCCCTTTCGATCAGGAATAGCAAGCTTCATCATCAGTTGTCTGGAGTAGTGGCTGCTCAGAGTCCTTAAGTCCTTCAAAGTTGTTTGTTTTTACTATGTTGCTATTATTGTATAAATTGTTCTCTTGGTCCTAATTGCGTTGGATGCACTATTTGAATCTAGGACCTCTTGACTCCAAGTTGAGCACTCTACCACTGAATCATACTGCCATCCCTCTGTGATATACAAGAGGCAGTGTGCTATGGAGAGAGGGGAGAAGTATGGGCCGTAGAGTCAGGAGGCCTCATCTTAAATCCCAGCTCTGTCGCTTCCTAGCTGTTTGACTGTGGGCAGGTTACCCAGTTTCTCTAGGCTTCCTCCTCTCTAGCTGCTATAAAATGAGGGGGTTGGTCTACATGACCTGTAAGCTCCCATTAGGCTCTGAAATGCTATGAGTCTATAAATTAACCCAGAGCGGAGATAATAGTATCCACATTTTACAGATGGGGAAACTGAGGCTTCTCCAGCATCCTATATCCAATGAGTAGCAAACCAATCTCAAGCTAGAAATTATTTTCCTCCTCTATAAAACGAGGGGGCAAACTAGAGAATTTTTAAAGTCCCTTCTAACCCAAACATTATTATTTAATGATCCTGATCCTGGCTTCCCAAGTCCAAGTTCAGTACTCTTTCTACCATATTGTACTTCCACTGATGGTCTGGTTCCATACATTGGGGGGATGTAAGCACAGTGTGATGGGGAAATTGCGGGGAAGGTGTTGATGGTGGAGGTCATGTCCAAGACCAGAGCTGTCCTGGCTGTAGAAAGTGCTGGTTGTGCTTTTGGGAGTAGAGCCCTGGTGGTGGAGGATGGGACCAGAGACCAATCATCTCTGGCAAGATTAGGGGAATAGGACAGAATGAGATTGCCTCTGTCTATGAGAAAGAACAAATCTCCCCTTATTGCAAAGGTGGGGGATTACTGATATTTAATGTGTTGTAGTGTGTTATTTGATTTTTCTGAACTTGTCTTAAATTTTTATCGATCTCTTGATATAGCATTTTCACATATATCCCACCCTCCTCCCTCCTGTACATAGTGAGCCAGCCCTTAAACAAATAGTTGGAGGAGGGGAGAGGAAAAAGCATAAACGGCTCTTTTTCTTGTTCTTTTTTAATCTTTGTTCCATGAATTCTCACTGGGTAGAAGAGGGCTACGTTCAGAAATGAGTATGACGTAAAGACAAAAGCATAAAAAATACAATTATTTTTCAGACCACACCATTGGAAAAGGGACTTGCATAACAACTCAAACATCTGCAGATCCCAAGGAATATATCATTCTGGGCAGGCGAGTTTCTTAAACAGCTGAAGGCTTATCTCCTTATACGTTGATGTTTTGTAAACTGTATTATCACCTTCTCTGTCTTAAATATGTAAAACGCTTTGCAAACCCTAAAAAGTGCGATGTAAAATGTTAGCTGTGTTCATAAATAAAATATCTTGTATATGTAAAAAAGAAAGAACAAACTTTCTCAGTTTTTGACTATTCAAGGAATCAGAAAATAATAAATAATAGTAATAATGCCTCTATAAATCAATAAATATGTAGTAAGGGCTTGCTATGTGCCAGGCATTGTGCTAGGCACCAAGAATACAAAGACAAAAATGAAATTATCTTCAAATATTCTATTGGGAAAAATAAAATCAAATAATAAAAATAATATTCAAAAACACGCATATGTGAGCATATTGTACACATGACCATGTGGCATAACACACGGATATACGAGATAGATAAAAGATCATTTTAACTGACATTCATAGGGAGAGGTATTTCTTTGCTATAGGAAACTCCCAGCAGGTTGTCAGCTTTTCTGCAGTTTAGGGTCTTGGGTGAGTTTGCCTGAAACACTGAGAGGTTAAGAGAACCTGCCCAGGTTCGTGCAGAATTAGCATTTATACGGTTCTTTAAAATCAGCAAGGCAGTTAACATCCATCAGCTTATTTGAGTCTTACAAAAAGTCTGTGAGAGCGTTCCTTCAGATTCTTTCTAGTATTCCCGTTTTACAGATGTGGAAACAGAGTTACATTGAGAGGCCTAAATGACCTGCTAAGTACATGTCGGATATAAGATTTGAACTCACACCTTCCTGACTCACAGATTCTGCCTATTAACCACTAGGCAATTTTGCTTCAAGATATTTCTTTCATGGTGTTTAGAAATCTTTGGGGGAGAGAACCTGTATGAATCCTCCCAGAGTGGTGGGGTTTATCCTGGGGCTTAGCTTTTCTCCAACTTGGATGCAGCAGCTTCTGGTCTCTTTAGCTGTGCCCGGAGGGGGAAGCCAGGTCTCAGAGACGGGTCTGAGTTCAGCACAGTACCTCACACAGAGTTGGCACTTCTTGCTTCTTGACTGACTGATTGAATGGCAGAGGGACCTTTCATTGACTAATTGAATAATTTAGCCAGTATTGATTGAATACCTACTATGTACAAGGCCTAATGCCAGGTTCTGTGGAGCACAGTAGGGCTCAGATAGACCTCCAGTTTGAGGAGGCCTAGGGATTGTCTCCATATACCATTTTGATACTTGGTGTTCTCCTCTGACAGCGGGAGGATCTGCGGCCTCCAGAATTAGTGCTTCTGAATGCTAGCTAGATCCAGAGGGTTTCAGGGCCCATAGGAGAAGGCAAGTGGATTCCTCAACAATGTTCCTGCCTCTGTGATCATTCCTGGTCCCCCCATGTCCTGGTCCCCCACCCTGTGCTTTGGAGAAAAGCCCTGTTACCATTTATTTTGGTGTCAGGAGTAGGGAGTCATCACCCTCTTTCCCTCATATTTTTTCCTCTTTCCATGGGACCAGGGGGCAGAGGGCAAGAGGGTGAATGAGAAAGGGAATATTCAAATATTCAAAGTTTCCTTACTTGACAGTTTTGCTGTAAACACCAAATAACAAGCCAGGAGGTCACTCACTTAGTAGCATTGGTAGGATTCAAGGGTCTAGAAATCCAAAAATAATCCTCCCCACTATGTGTAAAGAGTCTTTGGAAAGAGTCCTTTCTTTGGAATAAGACATTGGAGGCCTCAGTCTCCTTACCTGTAAAATGAGGGGGTGGGACTGGGTGGCCTCAGGGGACTCTTCCAGTTCTAGGTTTATGAACCTCTGATCTCATGTCTCCCATGCTTAGGGTATCCCCAACTCCTCCCATCCCCTCACTATTCCAGGCAGGACTGAGATGAAAACCCAAGTCTCCCGATTCTCTGTTGCTGCAGGAACCAACATTTGATAAAGATTTATTGGGCATCTCATGATGTGCAAGGCACTGGGAGGGAGGCAAAGATGAATAATAAACAAAGCCTGCCTTTGTGCTGCTTACAGTCTAGAAGGAGAGGTAGAACGGATATACATATAACTGTCATTCAAGGCATCTGACAAGAGAGGTAGGAACAGTATGTAAAGTGAGTCACAGAAGGATCATTACCTACTGGGGAGAATCAAGGAGGGCTTCCAGGAGAGGGTGGGATTTGAGCCAGGCCTTAAAGGATGAGAAGGTTTTGGATCAGTAGAGTGGAGGAAGGCTCACAGAGGCCATTTGGTTCATGTCCTCATTTCATAGATGAAGAACTGTGAAAGAGAGGTTGTGCCTTGCTGAAGGTCACACAGTTATTAAACGCAACACCCAGGATTCAAACCCAGGACCTTCTGCACGAGAGGAAGGGAGTCTGGCTTTGCTGTGGTACAGCTGAGTGGATATGAGTGAGGCAGAGAGGTACGTGTCACAGCTGTGGCCTGGCTGTGGGCTCCTTCACGTCTGAGATGGCCTTAGAATGCATCATTGAGGGCAGAGAAGGAGGCCCAGGGCAGGCCAAGGTCTGGAGCGTCCAGCTTCCAGCCCAGCTCTGTAGGCGTGCAGATAAAAATAAAATGGGATGTCAGGATCTCCTGTCTCCAGGAAGTCAGGATGAGCGATGGGTATCAGGGGACCAGCTCAGTAGAGGAGGAGGGGAGGCCATAAGCAGAGGGACTCGGACAAACATGTTTGTTTATTATTCTTCTCCCTGGCGCTGAAATCCCTGAGGCTGCTCTCTCTCTCTAGTTCCAGTGGAAGAGAAATGTCTCTGCTGGACCTGCAGTAACTCAAAGCTTCTCAGATCCCTTCCCCCTCTTTCCCCCAACACTCTGCAGCCTCCAATTGGATCTTAGGCAGCCATTACTCAGGAGGTGCTAGGAGCTGTACTCTGCCCCGGTCAACCCACATCTGGAGTAGAGCATTCTGTCCTGGGTGACACGTCTTAGAATGGACGCTGATAAGCTGGAGAGTATCCAGAGAAAGGAGACAAGAATGATGGAGGAACTTGAGACCACAGTTGAGGGAACTGGATATGTATAGCCTAAAGTGGAGAAGATTTAGGAGAGATAGCTGCCTTCAAGTATCTGACAGGCCATCCCATGGAAGATGAATTAGGCTTGCTCTGCTTGGCCTCAGAAAGAAGAGTTTTAGTACAAGTTGTAATGAGGCTGATTTAGGCTCAAGGGAAAAAGAAAAAAAGAGAAAACAACCAAAGTCCTAAGAATTATAGTTGCTCTAAAGTAGAATGGGTGACAGGGGGAGGTGATGGGCTCCCTTTCCTGGAACACTTCAAGCAGAAACTTGGTGGGGGGGGTGATCTTTGGGTAGCTGTAGGTTGGAAGGAGATGGCTTCTGAGGTCCCCCCCGGGCTCTGAGATGTTCTAACCCTTTAGTATGAGTGGAATCTAAAGTTGCTAGAAAACGCATTATCCCTGGAGGAAGAGAAGTCCCTGGCAAACAGAATTTCATGGGATTTCTCATCTTTAAAATGGGGACAATACTAACATCTACCTCCAGGGTTGTTGTGAAGATCCAATGAATTCAAATATGTAAAGCACTTTGCAAACCTTAAAGCATCTTATTATTGTTATTATTATAATATATCATTATTTATTGTTATTATTATATATTATGGTTGTTTTTTTAAAGATGAAAGGGGGCTTAGAGATCACTTAGTATAACCCCCTACTTTTAGAGATGAGTGAGACAGAATCTCTCTGTCCTGTTCTTGGCCCTGAGATCCTCTCTGTGACTTTGGCAGGTAGCCCTCAGTCTGGTTAAAGAGTGACTTGTGTATTATCCTTTTTTTTCTCTTTTGAAATTCTGAACTTAACCAATACCAAATAAGATGATCATTTCTATATAAAAATCAGAACAGGAGGACAAATGTGTATTATAAACAGATTCCATTTCTCTTAAAGCATACAATGCATTCAACATGTATCTCCAAAGCTGTCTTGCTCATCTGTGTTTCCTACTGACCTTCTATTTTTTTAATGCATTTTATATGCTTAAATGACCCTTTTTCTCACTTAAAAATGTTTTTTTTGGTAACCAGTCAGTAGTCCCTGTCTTCCTCCCAACTAAGCTCCCCTGCCTCCAACTGGGAAAAAAAAACAACCCCAAACAAACCTGAAGGGTGACTTTCAGATACAATTGCCAAGTCCTGCATTTCTTCTTCTAGAAAATTTCTTAAATCATTGTTTCCATTCTCACTGCCACTACCTTAGTTTCAGCCTTCATTAGGGCTTGCCTGGGCTATTTCAATTGACTACTAATCAGATCTGGTCTCCTTGCCACTTGTCTCTTTCCTGCACACATATCTTTTATAGTAAGTCTCTCCCTTCCCCCTTCTAATTATTTCCTATTTTCCCCTCATATAGCTTGTTTATATATATTTGTTTGCTTGTTTTCTTCCCCATTAGATTATGAACTCTTGGAGGGTAGGGACTGTCTTTTCCTTCTTTTTCTAACCGTAGAACCTAGCACAGAGCCTGACACATAGTAGGCACTTAATAAATGATTTACTGATTGTTTAACACACAGATATTCCCATAGAATAACTCCAATTATGTTATTTCTCTGCTCAAAATCCTTCAGCGGTTCCCTATTGCCTACCAAACAAATTCCAAACCCCTTTGCTAAACAATAACAATACATCCAAATTTACTTCCTAGCAACTTTTGCAATCTTATCTCTCTCTTTCTCCTATACAGAATCATACAAAATTAGAGGTGGAAGGGACCTCAGAGATCATCTAATCTAGCCCATATATGAAGTAAGAATCAACTCTCCAACACCTCTGACAAGGGTTCTTCCAGACTCCATTTGAAGATACCACTGATGGGGACCTCAGTATCTCCCAACGCCACATATTTCTTTTTATTTCGACTCTAATTATTAGACAGTTTCCCCCTTATTCCTTTTTTTTTCTTCCCCCCCCCTTGTTTCTAGCCTAAATCTTGGTCTCTGAAACCTATACTTATGGGTCATATTTCTGCCCTGAATAAAGTCTGATTCCTCTTCAATATGATAACTTTTCAGATATCTGAAGACTGCTCTCATATCACCTCAGAGTCCTTTCTTCTCCAGGTTAAATATCCTAAATTTCTTCAAATGATCTTCCTATGATATATTTCAAGTCTCTCAACATTCTGATCATCCTCCTCCAGATTCAGTATCATAGTACTTAGATGGGACCTTAGGCTGCCTAAAATGTGGCACCATAATTGATTACGATACCCCAAGTACCGTCTAACCAAAGCAGAGTACAGGGAAACTCACTCCCATTGCTCTAAACATTCTACTTTTTTTTAATGCAGTCTACAATTATATTAACTTCTTGGGAAACTAATCACTCATATTGAGTTGGCAGTTTTCTAAAACATTCAAGTCCTTTCCACATGAACTATGGTCTACCCATACCTTTCCAATCTTTTTTTTCTGGGATTCATTTTGTGAGCCCATATATAAGACTTTACATTTATCCTTATTATATTTCATCTTATTCAACCCCACCTATTATTTCTTTCTGTCAAGATTTTTTTAGATTTAAATTTTGTCATCCTGCTGTCTGTCATCTGCATATCTGATGAGCATGCAAAGTAATTGGTTAAAAAAATATGTTGAACAAAATAGAGCTAAGGGCAGTCATGTGGCCCTCCATGGGGGGAGAGTTGTAGAGGGGCAGATGGCTACAGACCTTTCTTCAGGTTTACATCAATCCATTAATCTGCACTCTTTGGATCAAGTCATTCAACCTGTTCTAAATTCACTGAACTGTGCTACTTTCCAGCCGACATCTATCCATCCTGCCAGCAAAGATAATTGTGAGATTCTTTGTTAAATGCCTTTTTGAAATCCAGGCATCCTACTATGTAAATTGGTAAATTGGATTCACCTGATCTACCAGTCTTCTGACTTTGGTTTTGCTTTGTTTTTTTTAGGTATCGAGGCTTACCTGGAATGATTTTTAAAGTTTATTTTTTTTATGGACCAGACTTGTGGTTTCATTAATATAGGGATCTCCAAAAAAGGAGACTTCCTCTATCAGTGCAGGTCAGTACCAATTCTGCAAATTTTAGTCTGAGAGTTGCCTGGGGCTCAGAGAGATAAATGGCTGGCCTACCATCATGCAGCCAGTGTATTCCAGAAGCAGGCCTCAAACCAGATCTTCCTGACTCTAAGGCTCTTTATCCATTATGTCTAGCAATGCCTCTTGCTTAATGAGCCCATGATGATGATGATGGTGAGGTGGTGTGTGTGTGTATGTGTTTGAGAGAGACAGAGAGAGAGAGACAGAGACAGAGACAGAGAGACAGACAGAGACAGAGAGAGAGAGACAGAGCCAGAGAGACAGAGCCAGAGACAGAGACAGAGAGACAGACAGAGACAGAGAGAGACAGAGAGACAGAGAGAGACAGAGACAGAGAGAGACAGAGAGAGACAGAGATAGAGACAGAGAGACAGACAGAGATAAAGAGAGACAGAGAGAAAGACAGAGAGAGAGACAGAGAGAGAGAGAGACAGAGACAGAGACAGAGACAGAGAGACAGACAGAGAGAGAGAGAGACAGAGAGAGAGACAGAGAGAGATTACTAATTCTTCTTCCAAGTGTTTGCAAACCATTCTTTTGAAATGCATTCTAGAATTTTGCCAGGAATCAAGTCAAGTTCACTGGGCTATAATTTGAAGGATCAACTTTTTTCCCCTTTTCAAGATGAGGCCAACACTTACCTATTTTCAGTGTGGTGGGATATTTCCTGTTGACAATTGTCCAAACATTGCCAATAATGCTTCAGCAATCCCATATGCCAGTTCTTTCATTATCTTTGGACAACAGTTGACCTGGGCCTGGTGAATGGAATTGATTGAGGGCAGTATGGTTTACTTTGCTTCTCTGCCCACTGTTTTTTTGGAATTTCATTTGGCCTATTAGTCATTTTCATTTGATCATTTGGTCAATTGGTCATTAGTCATTTTCATTTTCTTCCCCATTCTGTATACTATTCTCTTTGGTAGAGAAAACAAGAAAATTCCTGTAATCTGTTGTCATCATCCCATCTACCCCAAAATGGTGGTAGGCTCTATCTTTTTCTTCTTTCTCTCTTGGAGATCTCATTGGGTCCCATGTGTTCAATGACCATCTCTCTGCAGATGACTCTTGAATTTGTATATCCAGATCTAATTTCTCTCTTGAACTCCAGTCCCATATTATTGGGTACCTACTGGACATTACATGAGTCATAGGATCAATTTAAGAGTTGGAAAGGACCTCAGTGGCCATCTTAGATCAATCTATACAGGAAAGAAATCCACAAGTAGATAGTGCCTTGAGTGGAGAGAGAGGTGGCTCTGGAATCAGGAGGCCTGAATTCAAATCCTTCCTCAGACACCGACCAGCTGTGTGACCCTAGGCAAATCACTTAACCCCTACCTGCCTTAGTTTCCTCAACTATAAAGAGAGCATCATAAGAGCACCTACCTTACAGGGTTGTTATGAAGATCAAAAGTGTTTGGCATATAGTAGCAGCTTAATGAATGTTTGTTTTCTACCCTCGATCCCCTTCCAAAACTCTAGAATAGATGACAAGGGGTTGCAACTATAATATGGCTGACAAGGCCTTGTCCAATCTCTTCTTGTGAATTTCCCAGAAGGGGGAACCCACAGCCTCTCAAGGCAGGTTTTTTCACTACAGGACAGCTCTAATTGATAAGTAGTTTAGCTAAATCTCCCTTTTCTCAGTTTCTACTCATTGGTCCCATTTCTGCCCTCTGGGATCAAAAAGAACAAGTCTAATGCTTTCTCCTTATGACAGCCTTTCACATGGTTGAAGACAGCTATCTTGTTCTCTCAGAGTCTTCCCTTTTCAGTGCCCAGTTCCTTCAAGGGATCCTTACGTGACATGAACTTAAGGCCTCCAGCATACTAAACTCAGTGTGTACAAAATAGAATCCTTTGTGTTTATACTTGTCCCAAATATTTATTTATATTATGTATACTATGATATATTATGTAAATATATTTGTATTTGTCCATTATATTTATCCCCAAACTCCTCTCTCTTTTAAACTTTCCTTTTTAACAAGGACACTAACATCTTTCTAGTCTCTCAGGTTCATAGCCTTGCAATAATTATTTTCTTCCATCTCCCTTATCCCCGATATCCACTAAGTTACAATACAAAGTCTTGTCAATTCTTCTTCTACAACAACTCTCATGTTTTTCTCCTTGTCTCCACTCACACAGCCTCTGTTCAGGTTCATGTCCTCATCCCCTCTTGCCTATGCTATTGCAATAACTTTCCAACAGGTCTCCCCTACTTCTAGTTTCTCCCCTTTCTAATATACACCCCATAGGCTGCCAACATGAACTCTGAAAACACAAATCTGACCATCTTACCACTACCTTCCTTAAAATGTTCGATGACTCCCTCTTACATCTAGGATGAAATATAAAATTCTCAGCTTGTTATTTAAAGACCTCCACAATCTAGCTTCAGTCTACCTTTCCCATTATTTGCTATATTACTCCTCTTTATACTCTCTCCATTCCAGAAAAACTGGCTACTACCTGTTCTCTGGATATGCTCTTCCATCTCTGGCCTCTATGCTTTTGCACAGGTGGTCCCCCATGTCTGGAATACAGTTGTTAACAGGAGGCTGGTGAGCAAGTGTCAGTGAGTTTGGCTGATGCATTCTCTACTGACTGGGAAGCCAGTTTCTAGTGAGTTGTGATGACAAGTAATAAGCTCCTTGGAGAGATTTGGAGCATGTGCAGAATTCTATAACTGGTTCCAGACTGCTAATCATGTGTCTGTGGAGACTCTGTTGGCTGCATAGACAGATCTCCATTCATTCAAAGGGCACAGATCCACTTGAGCCTTTTCCTTCTTGGTCTGATTCTAGAGACAATGTTGTAAGGAAAGAGGCCTTGGGCCTTTCCCCCATCTGGGGCTGACATGTAATCTCTGAATACACACCTCCTTTCTTTACCTCAACTTTTTTTTTTTGTTTTAGGTGAAAGAGAGTAGGAATAATTATGATCTTGTGAGCTCTGAGAGGTCAATAAAGTTGAGCTATCCAAGGTTGGGATACAATTGGTATCTGAGATAGCAGAAATGCTGCATTTCGATGGGAACTTGGTGGTACCAATGCTAGGTAGAAATTGATTTAAGCTGGTTCCCACTCTCCCCAGGGACCAAGGTGGTATGGGGGACAGTGTGGCCCCCAGGTATTGGTGAAAAGTGCTTGTCTTTCTGTTCTTGCTCAGTCTTCTAAGTAAATATCCATTGGTAGAAATTATGTTAATTAATGTTAATTGGTTAAATGGAACTAGGGCATTTGAATCACTGGGAGCTAAAAGTGGGAAGAACAGAATAGGGACTCAAACTGATAGTAGAGAAAGACCCCTGGAGGGGTTGGAGAGTCTAAGGATATTGGAAGCTTCTTTCAAGTCATGGTTTGGGTGCCTCCTCCTACACAAGACTTTTCCTGATCTCCCAGTTGTTAGTGACCTCTCTCACTAGAAATTCTTTTTTATTACTTAATATTTTGTTTTTACTTAACTGTGTAGAAATTGTGTCATTGTGGTAACACGTAAACTTCTTGAGAATAAAGACTGTCTTGTTTTTGTCTTTTTATATCTAGTAATAGGGATTTTAAAATGTTTGTTCATATACCGCAAAGGCTATAAGACGATGCATACCCTTTGACCCAGCAATACCACTTCTAGGTCTGTATCCCAAAGAGATCAAAAGAAAAGGAAAAAGGATCTATCTGTTCAAAAATCTCTTTAGAAGCTCTTTTTTTTGTGTGGTAGCAAGGAACTGTAAATTGAGGGGATGCCTATCAATTGAGGAATGGTAGAAAAAGTTGCTGTATATGATTGTGGTGGAATACTATTATGTTATAAGAAATGACAAAGGGGACTGTTTCAGAAAAACCTGGAAAGACTTACACGAATTGATACAGAGTGAAGTGAGCAAAAGCAGAAGAACGTTGTACACAGTTACAAACATATTGTAGTGTTGATCAACAATGAAAGACTTAGCTATTCTCAGCAATACTATGATCCATGACAATTCTAAAGGACTCATGATGAAAAACACTCTCCATCTCCAGAGAAAGAGCTGATGAATTCTGAATGCAGATTAAGGCATATTTTTTATTTTTATTTTTGGGGGATTTTTTTTGGAAACATGGCTAATATAGAAATATCTTTTGCATGCATTCACATATATAACAAGTATCATATTGCTTGCCCTCTCAATGAGTGGGAGAGGGGCTGAAGGGCGGGAGAGAATTTGGAAATAAATTTTTTTAAATGAATGTTCTAAATAAACAAACAAATATATTCAATTGAATCAAATTTGTGAGTTCAGTTACATTGTGTTCTTTCCAATAGTTATGAGCCTGGGGTTCATGAACTTGTTTGAAAATATTTTGATAACTATATTTCAATGTAATTGGTTTACTTTGTAATCCCAAGTATTATATTCTATACATTTAAAAACACTATTCTGAGGAGACCTTAGGCTTCTTCAGGCTGCCACAGGGGTCCACAACTCAAAAAGGTTAAGATCCTTTTTGGCCCTCATGGGATTCTTTTGTGTCTATATCTCAAGAGCTTTCTATCCCACTTTAGCTTACTCTGTAGACTCTTCAGCTATGAGATCCTATTTCTTTCTCTGAGCTCCTTGAAATAGACTCTTAAAAACTCAAGGGTACTTGTTAGACTATGACTGGTCATCTCCTCCTGGTCAGTCACAAACTCTAATCTAGAGTGGTTATTTCCTCCCCAGGTTGCCATCATTTCACATATGAAACCGGCTGGTCCACAATAGCAGTTTTCCTAATGACTTCTGTTTTCTGAAGGATGAACTTATTAGCAAAACAATTCAAGGACTAATAAGCAACTCTGTTTTTAGGAAAGAGAGGTTTCTCACCCAAGAGACGTCTGGATAGCTGACATTCCACAAAGTAACTAAATCTGCCTCCAAGTCGCTTCTACAATTCGTCATCTAATTTCTACTTCTGACCAGGCTTTCTGTAATGTTTTTACTACAATATCACTTTTGTTTATCCCTCCTTTGATCTTCATCCTAATACTCCCTATGTTAATTAATTTCTCAGGTTTCTGAATTTCCCACCGAGAGGTGGTCGTTTCTCTACTGGCCTCTATAATATTTCCCTTTTGAATTGGGCATAGATATTTCCCATCATGAGTCACATTCTATAAAGTCTCAGTCTCAGTGAGGAAAAGAGGGTGTCTATTAATAACAACAGTTGTTCAGTTATTTCAGTCATGTCTGACAGTAACTCCATTTGGGGATTTCTTGCATAGATACTGGTTTGCCATTTCTAGCTCATTTTAAAAATGAGGAAACTGAGGCAAATAGAGTGACTTGCCCAGGGTCAGATAGCTAGTAAGTGTCTGAGGTCAGATTTGAACTCAAGAAGAGAAGTCTTCCTGATTCTACGTCCTGCACTCTATCCATTGCACCACCTAGCTTTCCTGTAAGAGTCAGAGGATCTGTACACAATTTCTGCCTCTGATACACTTGCTACCTTAAGTGACTTTGGTCAAGTTACTTAACCTTCCTGTCCCTCAGTTTCTCATTTCTAAAATAAGAGTGTTGGATTAGATGGTGCCTGAGGTCCATTCTAGCTTTATATCTATGACCCTTAAGAGTCCTAGAATTCAGGGACCTGGGTTTAAGTCACTATGTTGCTACTTAATTAAGTCAATCTCTCTGGGCCTTGGTTTCTTTGTCAATAAAAAAAAGTGTGGAATTAGATGATCTAATATAGACACACACACACAGATATATATATATATATATATATATATATACACACACACACATATATATATATATATACACATATATATATATACACATACACACACTGATTCAGCTGTGTATCATGATCTGGACAGGAGACATCATTCATCCTCTTGGCTTCTCTAGGGATGACAGGTAAAACTCTTTTGAGTGGCTATGGATCTCATCCAATTGGCCCTGAAATATTCCAGGGTCTAACGTAATTAGTACAATGTCATTTGGAGAGAAAAAATAAAAGGAACAACCAAAGGAGCTCGCCATCTATAGGAATTCCCTCTTCCTTCTGGATTCTCTGTAGGATTTCTCCCACTGAAGTGGTGAACACCTTGAGTGAGCATATGTCTCCCTGCCCCATTCCTTTCTTGATATTCATGATCATCCACAAGGTTATCTCTGTTACATCTTTGAAGGAATCTTGTCTAATTTTGACAGATGTGTGGGAGACACCTTGTTGGAAAAGATCCTTTAAAGCAGTATGCT
>CM053581.1:122158538-122213880 GCA_028627135.1 Pseudochirops cupreus | reverse complement strand
GCACATCTGGTCTGGTAATGTCAGAAGCCAGATTTGATGGTTCCATTGTCATTGTTGGTGAAAAGAGTTTGTTATACATACACACATACATACACACATATATACATATATATGTGTGTGTGTATATATATATATATATATATATATATATAGCCTATCTTTTCACTATTCATGTTTGCTATCTTCCTGTCTGTTTTATTTAAAATATCTTTGGTATGTTTTTTGATTTGAGTCTTTTGAAAAATAGCTTCCTTTAATTTTATTTTTCCTTTCACTTATTATCACAGCCTTATGAAGTGATATTGTTCATAATCTTCCATTATCCTTCTCTGCGAGATTAAAAAAAAAAACCAAGTTTATATTCTAAACCACTGTTGCCCTTAACTGCCAAATCCTTCCACTTGATAGCCAAGGTCAAGTGTTTGCTGACCAAAGCAGTTTTTAGGTTCTTGTGGCCTCCTCATTATGCTAATTAATTTACATTAGTTAAACTTCAGTATGAAGTTATTACAGTTCTGTCTATGTACTTTTCTACACACATTTCCCATTTTTATGTTTCAAAAATTCTTTTTAAAAGGTCAGGTCAGATTTCCTTTTCAGTTGTACACTGTTTAAAAATTTTAATTCTTCTAGCTTTCTATTGATTTTGATCTCTGCTTTAAAAATTCTGCGGTCTAACTTTTCACAGACAGTTGATTCAGGAGTTGCTTCAGTAATGGGTAACTTCCTATCCATTAAAATATAATCATTTTCTTTTTGAGACACTGGGCACTTATGATGTCTGGTGCCTTTTGCTTATTTTCTTTAGTTTTTTTTTTTTTTAAGAATTCTGAACTTAACCCCTCCCCCCAAATCCCATGAGCATTTCCATATATAAGTGAAGAAGAACATAGAAGAGGATTATTCATGTAATTGTGGATCCCTATTCCATACCACCTGCTTTTTAAAAAAAGGATATACTAAATTTAATATATTTTCAAAGCTGTCCTCCTTACATATCCTTCTGAATTTCCTTCTGTTCTCCTCTGTGCATTAAAAACATTTCTTACTTAACGTCACTATTAACAACTCTCCTTCCCGTCCCACCTTAAAAAAACAACAGGAAAAATCCTTGTTTTTCATAAACAATCAAAACAAATCCACACAGGAGCCACATTTGAAAACATATGTCTTTTTCTGCATATTGACATAGGTTCTCAAGAGACATGGTTGGTCATTGTATTGATCAGAGTTCTTAAGTCTTTCAAAATTATTTGTCTTTACAACATCATTGTTGTTGTATGAAATGTCCTGGTATTTTTTTTTCATTTTACTCTGCATCAGTTCACACAAATCTTTCTAGGATTCTCTGAAATCATCTCTTTTATCATTTCTTTAAGTATACACACTACAATTTGCCTGTATATTCCCCAGTCAATAAGCACCTCCTCAGCTTGTAGTTCTCTTTTCCATCTTCAGAAT
Organism: Pseudochirops cupreus; assembly: GCA_028627135.1. Taxonomy (NCBI): domain Eukaryota; kingdom Metazoa; phylum Chordata; class Mammalia; order Diprotodontia; family Pseudocheiridae; genus Pseudochirops; species Pseudochirops cupreus. Next base: position 122,212,419 of record CM053581.1, on the reverse strand, counting down.
TCATTTTCCGTAGCTGAAAGGTATTTTGCTTGTGACTACCCTCTTTAGTATTATACTGTATCTTAACCTCACCCTCTATATCCTTGACTGTTTTCCTAAAGAATTTAATTCATCTCTACATCAAACTGAGTGTATGCTCAACTCTCCTTTGTCTGATTCAGATACAAGTGAGGTTTATCTGATGCCTACCTCCCCAGCCTCTCTGCCCCCGCCCCAGTCTCCCCAGCCCCAATCTTTTGTTTCATGTCTGTGTACTCTTCTTCTCATGAACTTCAATTATGGGCAAGAATAGTGAATTTCATTCCATTTTTCATCCATTGGACACTACTACATTTCTTTCCCCCTCTCTTTTCTTTTCCTTTTTTATAGAACCAATACTCCCCTAAGTCTTCTGTCTTATTTAACTTCCTTGTTACTCTTTGAAAACATTAAAATTCCAAAGGAATAATTGGTTTTTTTTTCCTTCACTATTAGATAAAATGATTACTCTTCATCACCCTATGAAGAACTTTCAATTAATGAATTATTTTTGATACTTGTGTTTTCATTTCAAAATTCTTCCTAGCTCTGGTCTTTTCATCAGGAATTCTTGCAAGTCCTCTAAAGGTCATTCCCACCCCACACTATCACCACCCTCACCACTCCCTCCACATGGGGTTCTACTTACTTGGCAAGACAAGTTATTCTTTGTTACAAAGCCTACAGTTTTTGCCTTCTAGAATATAGTCAGTTCTTTCTTAATGTAAGTGCACCATTTTGTAGACCTTTTCCTCCCATCCTGGGGTTCTGCATGGCTTTACTCCTTTCATAGCTCTGCTGAGACTAGAGTGGCTTTAGTGCCTGCCCTGTTCCTCCCCAGCCTGAGTAGCTTCAGTGTTTAGAGCAAAGGTGTCATCTTTGCTACCACTGTTGTCTCTGCCACTGCCTACTGGGGAGTTGAAATTGAGTAATGCAAATTTACATAAAACTAGAGCTGTTTGAATTGTATTCCATGATCTCCTCTTATTTATAACAGAAGCTGCCAAGTCTTCTGTGCTCCTGACTCCTAAGTACTTGAATTCTTTATTTCTAATTATTTGCAATATCCGTATATATATATATATATATATATGTATATATATATATACATATGTGTGTATATGTATACATGTATGTATATATATATGGACAGCTGGGAGTACAGTGGATAGAGAACTAGGATTAGAATCAGGAAGATTTGTTTTCATGAGTTCAAATTCAGTCTCAGACACTTACTAGCTATGTGACCTTGGACAAGTCACTTAACCCTGTTTGCCTTAGTTTCTTCATCTGAAAAATGAGCTGGAGAAGGAAATAGCAAATTACTCCAGTAACTTTGTCAAGAAAATACCAAATGGGGTCATGAAGAGTCAGACAGGACTGAAAAATGATTGACCTGAACTGTGTGTCCATATATACATACATATATATACACACTCATAATTATAGATATAGACATACAGATATAGATATAGATATAGATATAGATGGGAGCTCTAGATTTTGGCCAAAATATTCCTGAGACTTTTGGGGTTTTTTGGTTTATTTTGTGTTTTTTTTTTTAAGGAGATAATTGGTGGATTCTTTCTATTTTTACTTTGCCATCTGGTTCTAATAAGTCTCAAAGTTTTCATTTACAATTTCTTGAAACATAGTATCCAGGCTTTTCTTTTTTTAATCATAGTTTTCAGGGACTGATGATTCTTAAATAATCTCTCTGACCTATTTTTCAGGTCAGTTGTTTTTGCTAGTAGATATCTTAAATTTCTTCTGTTTTTTTTCAATGTTTTTATTTTGCTTTAATATTTTTTGTAACCTCATGGAGTCATTGGTTTCTGTTTGGTCCATCCTAATTTTCAGGTAGTCTGTAACATGGGTAGCATTTATCACTTTCTAAGTTATTCTCTTTCCATTTTTTCCTTCTAGAACAGGGACTCTTAACCTTTTTTGTTTCATGGACCCTCTTGGCATTTTGGTAAAGCCTACAGACTTTTTCTCAGTATGATGTTTTTAAATACGTAAAATACAATACCCAGGATTACAAAAGAAGCCAATTATATTGATCAAATAATTACCGAAATGTTATTTTTAAAAGACAAGTTTGTGGACATAAGGTTAAGAACCCCTACTCCAGAGCTTCCATCTTGTTTTATCTCTTGCTATATTTCTTCTAGGTGCTTATATTCTTCCATTTATTCAGATCTGTAGTCTTGCTCCCTGAATTGGGGCTTTGTTCCAAGGCCAGGCTCTGCTCCTTGTTGCTTTTGGGGGTAGGATGGTCAGCCTTATTTTGGTCACCTGGGTTTCCGTACTGACTACCACCTCCCACAGTACTTTTATGCTTAAAGTACTGGGAGGTTTCAGACTCTTAAGATCTCTGGATTCTTAGGGGTCTCTTTGGAATCTCAGGACAGAGTACCAGGAACCTAAGAGCCCGGGGCAATGTAAACACTACCAGGGTTGTTTCCTAGGTTCAAGCTGTGTGTTTCCAACCATCCAGGGGCTTCCCTATGGGAGTCCTCTAACCTCTGGCTGCAGAACCTTGCAGGCCTACAGGTATCTCTGGTCTGTAGCTTCCGTCTTGTTTACCTCTGCTGGCATTTCAGCAGGCCCTTTTTTTCCATGACCTGTGGACTTCTGGATGACTTTTTGTGCAGTTCTTAGGCGGATAAAGTTCCTTACCACCATTGCTCATTGTGTTTATTGATGGTCATTTGTTGTGGGAGCTGGGTGGCTGAGGCTCTACTCAGGGAACCTCCTTGGACCAAAATCTCTTGATTATTTTCTTGAATTATGTATTCATGATGTATGGGTGTCAGGTTTCAGTAGAGTTTACCTATTTTTGGTCTCTGAAATTCCTTGTTCCTGATTCATATTTTCCAACATATTTTGCACCATCTTTGCTTATTCTCATTTTTATCTCCTACGTCTATTTTTTTTTTGCATTGGCTATCCCATATGACTAGAATGTTCTCTCTCTTCATCTCTGCCTTTTAGAATCTCTGGCTTCCTTTAAGACTCAGCTAAAATATCACTTCTCTAGGAGGTCTTTCTCTGTCCCCGATCTCACTACATTTCCTCCAGATGCTAATGCCTTCCCTGCTAATCTTCCCTTGTACCTACTCTGTACATAACTTGTACATACCTAGTTCTGAAATTAGATGGTAAGCTCTTTGAGGGCAAGAATTATTTTCATTTTTTCTTTGAATCTGCAGTGCTTAGCATAATGCCTGGCACATATAAAGTGCTTAATAAATGCTTACAGTAGAATGTCTCTCTCTCTTTACCTTCTGCAAGAGATGCTGGTGCATTGAGCTGTAGTATTTTTTATGGCAGCCTTTTCTGCAAATATTTATCATGAGCATTTGATACATGGTGACCAAATGTTCCATGAAATGATGCTTCCTTTTGTCTTTGTTTGGATGATAAAATCAGTTCCAACAACTTCTTTATCTGATTCTCCAAGAAAAATTTCTGAGTCATCCTTCATTGAGTTATAACTTTCCTCTATTTTCTGATTTCATTTATAGTGAGAATGTTAAGACTGATACAATTTCATTTTTAGGGTAGTAGATCCACTCACTGGTCACTGAACAAGGATCTCATATTTCAAGTAATAAAAGCTAATAAAAGTTAATATTTCTAGATAAGGCAAAACTTTGTGATGATGGGAACCCTCTCTCCCTTTCCCTCCATTCTGCCACCATCACTAAAAAAGCAGAAGGGAGGGGGCAGCTAGATGACTCAGTGGATAGAGCACCTGCCCTAGAGTCAGGAGGACCTGAGTTTAAATCTGGCCTCAGATACTTAACACTTACTAGCCATGTGACCTTTGGCAAGTCACTTAACCCCAATTGCCCTGCCTTCCCCCCTCCAAAAAAATAAAAAAATCAAACCAAACCAAAACAAAAAGCAGAAGGCAGACCATGTAGAAGTGAAGGTCATTTTATATTTTCCTTTGTTTCATGGGGTACCATGAGCAAAAAATTCACTGCTTATGCTAGGGACAGTGAGTTAGGTGGGTTCTTCAAAAGCAGAAATAATCTGTTGTCAGAATAGTACTCAAAGCCTTTCCAGCATGATAGAATCTTCCAAAGCTTGGGCTCTGTTGGCAAAGAACGTCATATGACATTGAGGCATTAAGAGTAGGACTTCGAGAGGAAAGTGGTTAGAATGCCCTCAGTAAATGCTGAATGACGGGATGAAATGAATCCATTGGATAAGGTGTGCTACCTATGGAGAGCTAGCTCATGCGTCCTGCTTCTGTCCTTTCTTGCTTTCTTCTTTCTCCTCCTATTTCTCTCTCTCTCTTTCTCTCTTTCTTTCTTTCTTTCTTTCTTTCTTTCTTTCTTTCTTTCTTTCTTTCTTTCTCTTTCTTCCTTTCTTCCTTCCTTCCTTTCTTTTATAGCCTTTTCTGATGAGGATTTCTCTACATGGTTTCAGTTAGGGTGCTCAAGTTACAGATCAACTTCCCCTTATAGATTTTTCTCTCTTTTCTTCAAAGAACCCATTCTTCCCCCTCCCACTTCCACAGTCGTTGTCTCCAGAAGAGTTCAGAGTTGGGAAGGCCTATCTTCCCCTCCTTTCTCTGCTGCTGTTGACCTCCACCCTTACCTCTTTTTCTTGGAACAGGGTCAGAAAGGAGATAAGAGCTTCATGTTCCTGCCTGAATGGACATTGGCAGTCTTACCTGAGAAATATTTTGTGGGGCAGAAGAGGAGGGGGAATCCAAAAGGGGGAGAGAGAGTGTTGTGCCCTAATTAGCCTTTGTCTTATCACACCAAATTGAAACCAGTGTGTGTTCTGGGGCTAGGGCCCTGGAGGTCTAAGGCATGTGAAAGGCCGTATTAATCTTTCCAAGGGCTCAGAGATTTACTAACAAACATGCCCTGGTGCACAGAGATCAAGCTTGCAGGAGAAGCCTCCACTCTCAGAACTCTGGCTGCTGAGATGCTTTGACTCCAGCCTGTCTAGGGAGTCTGCTGGTGCCCTTTGTGGTATGAACTTTCTCCCCCTCAGAGATGAGATAAACCACATCTACTTTCCCTGCTCCCTCCCTCTTTCTTCATTGCATCATAAGATCATAGATCTGGAGGTATAAGGAACTTCAGAAACTTTGCTCCTTCTTTTCCATTCCATGGGAGGAATTTAGCCCCCACTCCCACCCCTCTGATTCCCAGATGGCAAAGGATGAAAATTTTGTCTTTCCCTTCAACCACAAGTAATTTTTTTAAGTTAAGGACTACTGTTTGCTAGGCTCAAACGAAAACAGGTAAGGCCTCCTGTAAGAGGTAATACTTGATCCAAGACTTAAATGACTGGGCATTCTAAGAGGCAGAGGTGAAGGAGAGAGAGGATTCCAAGTTCAAGAGCTAGCCAGAACTGAATTATGACAAGGCAGCTCATTGGACTTGGAGTCTGGAAAACCTAAGTTAAAATTCAGCCTCAGACACTTAGTTGTTGTGTGACCCTGGGCGAGTCAATTAACCTTCCAAACTCAGCTTTTCATCTGTAAAGTGGGGATGATAATAATAGTACCTACCTCACAAGGTTGTTGTGAAAATCAAATGATCTATCTAACTATCTATCTGTCTGTCCTTCTGTCTATCATCTCTTTATTTTTCCAGATAGATTTTTTTTGGAGCCATAACTAGGCAACAAGGTGTCACAGTGAATGAATAGTGTTGGGCTTTGAATCAAGAAGACCTGAGTTCAAATCCTCCCTCAGACACTTAGTTGCTATGTGATCCTGGGCCTCTACTTTAGATGGCAGATCACTGAAATGATTTTGGAGTTGTGTGGCCATTGAGGAGCTCAGCTGTATGTGGTTCATTATGGGCCCAGTCAGAGGGAGCCTTCACAAGGGCAGAAGGATGCATTCACATAGCCTGGTCAGAAGATGTAGCATTATTGGGTTAGATTTGGAAGTGCTAATGTTTCTTAGCCTACAGAGATTTGTGTGTTTTTGTGTTTTCTGACTGTTTGGGGATGGGCTTGGGAGGGGGAGCACTGAGCTTTCTAGTGACCGATGATTGCTAAGTTTTCAAATACCAAAGTTTTTTGTTTTGTTTTAAAATAAATACCTTTCAAATAAAAAAATTATTTTAAAAAATTTAAAATTTTAATGTTAAAAATGTAACATTTTTAAAAACAGGGGATCAATCTCTATTGTATTGACTTACATAGTTTTTTTTGAGGGGGAAAGGCAAGGCAATTGGGGTTAAGTGACTTGCCCAAGGTCACACAGCTAGTAAGTGTGCCAAGTGTCTGAGGTCAGATTTGAACTCAGGTCCTCCTGATTCCAGGGCTGGTGCTCTATTTGCTGTGCCACCTACCTGCCCCATTTTTTTTTGGATACACCAAAAACAAATTTTATTTTATTTTATTTTTCTTGAAGGTGGAGGGACTCATTCTTTATTTTGAAAAACATTTTGTCAATTTTCAGTATCAAAACACTTGCGCTATTAGTTCCTCTTTCTCCAGATTGGTTCCCAAATAGCTCACACCAAAGGAGAGTACATTTAAGCCAATAAACTGTACTATGTCATTTAACATCTCCTAACTTCAGTTTACTCATCTGTAAAATGAAGCTTGGGGTCCCTCTTCCCCTCCAAATGACAAAGCAATCAAAAGTTTACTAACATTTAAGGAAGCAGATAAATACAATTCTATTTTGATATCCCCTCTCCCTCTGAGAGCAGAGTGGCTTCTGGCCCCAACCTTCCGCTTCCCTTCCTAGCAAGAACGAAAGTCTTAGAGAAAAGTTGGAGGCAAATAGGCTAGAGATATCTATTCTGCCTCCCTTCAAGCCACACACAAGGATATCCTGTAATATGTGGGTCTCTCTACACATGTGGGTCCCACTTAGTCACTCAATCCTTTACATATAGGACCAAGAGTCATTGGGTCGTATGTGGAGGGCATCCCGTATTCAGTGAAATGCATTGCGTCACTAGAATCCTAGGCTCAGTGTCTTCCTGTTTTTTCCTTTCCTCCTTACTTCTTCCACTCCTTTGGATCTTCTGTTCTAAGCTCCCCCTCCCCTTGCCCCGTATCTCTTCTTCCCTACCCCATTCCACAGGATAGGATGTTCTGGGTTCCTTTCACCCCTTCCCTTGCTTCTCTCTTCTTCCTTCCACTCAGGAAGGGATGTTCCAAATTCTTTCCTCCTTCCCAAATTTCCCTGATCTCCCTACTCTACATGATGGAATGCTCTCCATTCTTTCCCCCTTCCCCACCCATCTTTTCCATCCACTTCACAGTATTGGGAGGCTCTTGGCTTGGCTGAGTTGTATTGAATTTTCCTCCAAGTTTGTGAGGTGATCCCAGGGAAAAGTACTGCAAGGAGCTGGGAACCCTCATTGAGACAGGAGGAGAATATGAACACATTCCCAGAACACTTCGAATAAGTTCTTGACTGATGGCCTCAAAATGAGTCATTAATGGATTTTAAAGATATCTGATATATCATTACAGACTTGATGGTCTGTGACTTGTGTCCATAACAGTTAGAGAGAATGACCAGAATATACCCCAAATGCCACTCAATATGCCCATTAGAGATAGAATCTTGAGCCAAGTTCAGCTTATCTGAATCTCCTTTCTCAGAAAAGCTAAAAAGGGGAATCATGTGGTGTTTGTGAAGATGCTGTCTCTCTCCCAGGATGATGGCCCAGGAATGGAGGTCACCTGGAAATGTGGGACTTCGGAGCTGGCAGGCAATTGGACAGTTCTAGCCAATCCTTTAGGTCCAAGGAGGATGGGTGAATGAACTGCCAGGCAGAAGAGATCCCAAGTGGCTTTAAGCAATTCCTGCATACCCCAGGAGTAGTGGGGAAAGATTATTCAGAACTGATCCCTTTCCCATGGCTGCTTAGGGTTAGAATCATACACTTATGGACGCTTCCTTTCGGTCTTAGGATGAGTGGTGTAGAAGAAGAGGCTGAGCCCTGGGTGATGTTTGAAGAATAAAACTAGGGTGAAAATATTAACGGGAAAGAAATCTTCTAGAGCAGCGGTTCTCAACCTGTGGGTTATGTTCAATTTGTAACAATGAAAATACATCCTACATATCAGATATTTACATTACAATTCATAACAGTAGCAAAATTACAGTTATGAAGTAGCAACGAAAATAATTTTATGGTTGGGGGGTCACCACAACATGAGGAACTGTATTAAAGGGTCGCAGCATTAGGAAGGTTGAGAACCACTGTTCTAGAAAGACAGACTGGGGAAAATGTTGGTATCAGTGGTAAATTGATAGGACCAAGTTGGGATCTTCTTAAAAGAAGCATCATTTTAAGGTGGAAAGGGTAGAAATTTTAAGGTAGAAAGACTTTGGACCTAAACTACCACCAATGTGACATTTCATAAGTCATTTAAACTCATTTTTTTAAAATGGAAGAGTTAGACTAGAGGAATTTCTAAGTCTCCTTCCATCACGATAAGTCCTTCCTGAGCTCAGCTTGAAAGGTGGTTAGGGTGGAGGTGAGGTCCAAGGTTGGCCACTAGCCCTTAGCAGTTGCTCCCTAGACAAGTTTGGGCACCTGCACTTGAGGCTTTTTCTCAGCAGACTCCAGCACTGAGACAGGGCTGCCACCCTCTCCGGTCTCCCTTTGTTCAGAGGGGTGTTTTGTTATTCACCAGTAATTACCCTAAATGCTACATCTGTTGTCATGACAACATATTACCCATCCTTAGGTAAAAGCCCTATTTGCAGGGGAGTCATTCTCAGCCAGGATCCTAGGTCTTCTGCCTCTATTTCCCCTCCCCCCCCCCCGTGTTCCTCTTTCATAAGCTCCTCTTCCTACTTTTTCAGTTCTTTCTTCCTTTTACTTCTTCTCCCTTTCATTTTTCCTATTTCAATTTTGCTTCCTCCTTTCATTGTTGCTCCAAGTTTCTCTCTGTCTCTGTCTCCATCTCTCCCTTTCCATTCTTCCCTGTACCTTCCCTCCTCCATCCCCATTATCTGCTCTTTCCTCACTAGATGAAATCCATCTTTATGACATTATCAGGTTAGAGCCTGAGCTCTAGATGACAGAAGGGATCTTCCTAGCTGGAGATAGGGGTTAGGCCTGCACTGATCTTCTACCTCCTTGGATAGGTTAGAGGTCAATAGTCACAGGAAAAGGCATTCATATAGCACCTTAAGGTTTACAAAATGCTTCATACATATCATCTCATCTGAGCTTCACAACAACACCAAAGTAGGGATCACACGTATTGTTACCCCCATGAAGAAATGGAGGCTCAGGTGACTTCCCTATAGTACACAGTTAGCAAGTATTGGAAACAGAATTTAGACCCAATACTGGATGGTTTGGGCAGCTGATGAAGGGAGGGAGATGTGCTTCTTGCTTCCAGGAAGCAAGAAGGCAGCATCATTTGGTGGTCAGCTAGACCATAGCTGTCCAAGTGCAGGGACCATGATTTATCTAAACTTTGGCTTCTCCTTCAGTGTTTAGCACCAGTACTCCACACACAATAGGCATTGAAAAAATGTTCACCAAATGAATGACAACTGGAAAACTGGAAAACAACTGGAAAGAGGGAGTTTAGAAGTGTTGTCTTCAAGGCCTGGCATAAGAAAAAGTTTCCATTTCCAGCTTCCTTCCTTCCTTCCTTCTTTTCTCCCTCCTTCCCTCTCTCCCTTCCCTCCTTGCCTTCCTTCCTTCCCTCCCTTCTTCCTTCCTTCCTTCCTTCCTTCCTTCCTCCCTCCTTCCCTCTCTCTTTCCTTCCCTCTTTCCTTCGTTCCTTCATTCCTTCATTCCTTCGTTCCTTCGTTCGTTCCTTCCTTCCCTTCCTTTCTTCTATAAGGTGGGATCTTGTATGAGAGAACCTGGCTATGATTCTCTCTATGAGTATTTGGAAATGAGTTGCCCTACTGAGTGTTTGGAAAGCCTTTACAAAGAAATATTGTTTTCACATGGGGACTCTAGAAGTCTTTAATATCTTCCTTTGCTTTAGAAATAGAATGTGGAAGTATTGGCTCTTTCCCTTGGCTTAGAGAGGGAAACCAGCTTAGGCACTGCTGGCTCTTAGGCTGGGGTTGGAGACTCACTGATTCCCTCTATTTTAGTGACCTATCCAGAGCCTCTCAGCCTAGCACTCCCTCATAAGACTTCTGATGGCTTTATTACCAGTCACATCACCATGGATATGGTGATGCCATCACAGTTCAATAATGAAGAAGGTGAAACTGTGTTTGAGGTGAAACAGTTCCATCTGGAATCCTCTCCAGTTCTGCCCCCCTCCACTCCTGTTTGACATGTTGGGGCTTCACTCAGGGTGATGGCTCTCCTTAATACCCCAGTAGCACCTTGCTGGAATGGTCCCCTTTTCAGCTGGATTTCCATTAACCTCCCTCAACTTTCCCCAAGCCATATCGTGGACGTGTACTTTCTTAAACAAAATAATAAACAAAAGCAAGCAGGATGTCAAAACCCCACTTGGGGCCCCAGTAAGATACATTTTTGTAAACAAGAGGAGGAGGAGGAAATTGGATGGCACTGGGGGCTCAGGATCTAAGGATGGAGTGGGACAAAGAACCTATAGCCTGTAACCCCTGAATATCTCAGGAGAGATACATGGGTCATCAGGCTCTTTGAGGAGAATGGTCCCAGGTTGGTCTCCAGTTGTTAATCAGATCATAGCCCAGAATCTTGGAGGCAGAGTGACACATGAGTCCAACCCCCAGTGACGAAGCCAAGCCTCAGTTGGTGGAATAGGAGGCTGACTGGCTGGGACAGGTAATTGTAAGAACAAGACAGAAATAAAGCCAACCAATGGTTTGCTTTCCTCTGCCTTTGCTGCCTCTGAGCTGTGCTTCCTTAGTTCTAGGGCTTAAGGAAGGGAGCATTCTTCCCCCATCCCAATGATCCCTGGAGAGGGACTTGGGGAAGCTCGGAACACACTGTCCCAGGAGTGAGAGCTGTCAAGATGATGGAGATGAAGGTTTATTTTTAACAGCTGAAACATGTCAACAAAAGCCTCTTCCAGGCCAAGGGGAGGGATCCAAAGCCCTGAATTTCCTTCCCTCCTTCCATCTCCTCTCTGGGACGTGAGCCACATTCTGCTTGTGGGTTGAAAAGCCCTAGGGCCAAAGAGGACCTGGGAACGCCAGCCTCTAACAGAACGCCAGGTCCCCCTCACCCCCTGCTGCTGTCACCACCCATCTCGAGGGCTCCTGTGTGGAGACTACAGCCTTTCCTCACCCCTTTCTTCTCCTGGCCCCCCTCCTTAGGGGCAAGGCATCTAACAGCAGCAGACTCTCACGCTGGCTGCCTCTGGTGTCACCTTACTGATCACACAGGCAAGTATGGGAAGAGAACATTACTGAGGGCAGCTCTGCCAAGCTTTGGAGGCTTCTCTTAGAGACTGCTCATTCTGAGATGCTGCAATCCTGTCCCCAGAGTCTAGCTCCTCCCTGGCTCAGCTCTCCTTCCGGCTCCTTTGTGAATGCAAACATTTCGACAGATCTGCTCCCAAACTGGACCTGAGAGTTCAGTGATGTGGGGAACTTGCAAACAAGGAAACTCCCCCCCCCCACCCTCCCCCCGCCCCTCCTGTGTAGGTCTGTACCTTCCTAGCAATTTCTTGTCTTAGAAAGCTTCCTAGAGCACTAAGAGGCTGTGACTTGCCCACAGTTACCCAGACATTTTTTGTCAGAGGTAAGACTAGAACACAGGACTCCTGACTCTGAGGTCTATCCAAGTTATCTGGTTAATCAATCCAGTTGGATTCCTAGAACCTTCAGTTCCCCAAGAGAACTTGGAGGTTTTGGATAGATTAATAGGATCATAGACTTTAAAGCTCAAAAGGCCTTTAGAGATCATTTGGCTCAACTCCCTCATTTGACAAAAGGGGAAATTGAGATCTAGGGAGAGGAGAAGTGACTTAACCTAGGTCACACATAGCAGAGGGGGAATTAGAACCCAGGTCCTCTGCTTTAAGATCCAATGGTTTTTCCATGATACCATGGACAATTCTCTTTCTTCTTTCTGGTTCTATCCAACTATCAAAACAGAATTTTCAAGTCCCTGGTCCCATGAGAAGGTTGGTCACTCTTGGCAGGTTAAGATGTGAAAGACTTCAGACAGAAAAGAGAGATACAATCATAGCCAAGCTGGCTTTTCTTGTCCTGAAATTGGCCTCCCTACCTGAGCCCTCCTCCTGAAAGCTTGGGATTCCTTTTGCCACAATGCCACCACTTCTGGGGGCCTACCCAGCCTCCTTCTGCCTTAGCTCAGCTGGGGCTGGCATTTTTCAAGGACTTTACTAGGAAGCCAAAAGCAAAAGGAAACAAAAAAGGAATTAGGCACAGAAATAACAAGTTTGCAGAGCATTGATTTCTCACCCTAAGGAAAGTAAGGTCTTATTTATTTACTTACCTACTTGCTTATCTATCCATTTATTCCTCTATTTATCCATTCATTCTATCTATCCATTTATCTATTTAACCCTTTATTCATTCATTAATTTATCTATTTATTTAACTGTTTGTCTGTCATCTATCTATCTGTCTGTCTATATCTATCTATCTATCTATCTATCTATCTATCTATCTATCTATCTATCTATCTATCTATGTCTGTCTATATCTATCCGTCTATCTATCTATCTATCTATCTATCTATCTATCTATCTATCTACAGGATTACTTACCACCTTTCTGTTTCCTCCCTATTCTGAAAATCCCTTCCAGAGGAGAGCACTTTCCTATCCCACTCTAAAGAAAGGAGGTAATACAGTACACTATGGAGGAAAGAGCATTGCCTTGAATCGCCAAGTACTATGTTGAAATCCTGATTGAGCTACTACCTATACAAACTTGGAAAGTCACTTCTTGTCTCTGTAAACTGAAGGATTTGCAGAGGGTGATGTCCCTACCATCTTTAATTCCAAAAATCCTTTCCCTGGGTTTCAAGTGGTCCTGCCCTAACCTTGTAGTCACCTCCTTTTCCCTTCCCAAAGGTCTTGATGTCTTTGAATCTGAAGAATCCTTAATCTTGGCCCTGTTTGTTTCTTCCAGTTTAGGTAGATTCTCCTGGATCGTCTTTATTCGTTGGCAAGTCATTAAGACTGGTTTTACCATGAGGAGAAGCTCAACTGAGAAGCAGCTGGGTTCAAGATGCTTAACCATTTGTTTGGCTTTGAGAGGCTCACAAATTTAGAGCCGGAAGGGACTTTGGGGGGCATCTAGTAAATCCTCTCATTTTATAGGTGATGGAACTGTTGCCCAGAGAGGTCAGCAACTTGTCCAAGGTCATATAGGTAGTGATGGAGCCCTACAAAATTGGAACCCAAATCCAGTGTTTTTTGACTATACCACAGTAGATTGAATAAATTGAAGTTGGGGGGAAGGGTTCCCCAATATTCTTAATCTTAACTCTCTGGATAGGCTAGAAGACTTTGGGAAACCACCCAGGGTTTGTTGACTGAGCTGCCTTTTGGCTACTGCTCAGTGGCAGGGCTCATCAGCTGCATCCCAGCCACAAACACTATCTTTTATCCCCAGGTAGTCTTTCAGCTTTTGGCTGAGACATTGGGGACTGGGGAATGAGATCCAGGTTTACTTAATTTGCCCTCCCTGAGATTGCCCGTTGATTTTGAGGTTATTTACTCTGGTATGATCTTAGAGAAAAGTCTTTTCCCTTGATGGGACTCAGTTTCTTTCCAAGTAAAGCGAGCTGTTAAGAATACAAATCTACAGACACTTAACACTTACTAGCTGTGTGACCTTGGGCAAATCACTTAACACCAATTGCCCTACCAAAAAAAAGCAAAAAAAAAGAATACAGATCTGAACTTCTGAGAGAAATCTAAAAGTCAGTTATCCTCCTAGGATCAGAGACAGGGGAACGAAGGGAAAACCTGGACTTTGTCTTCAGCTTGTGGACCTGGTGGTGGATAACAGGTAATTGCACCCTTTTCTAATCTACGCTGCTGAGGCAGGGGGTGGGGATAGATTACAAACTAACTGGGCCTCCTCATACCATGCGATTCTTCTCCATGTCAACCCACAAATCCTCCAGCTATTGGGAGCCTCTCTTCCATTTGGTCTACTGACTCCAAATACAGGCCTACAGGGCCTTTTATTTCCAAATCTGCAAAATGAGGTCTTGAGCTAGGTTATAGCTCAGGTCTCTCCTACCACGTGACTTTGTGATCTTTTACCTAATATTCTAAGCTGCTCTCTAGGCCTAGTTCCTCTGGCTGCCATATTGGGCCTCTGGGAGCAGCAGCAGCAACATCGTCCTCATCATCTCAATTCTAATTTGTAGAGCATTTTAAAGCTGGGAAAGGGCTTTGCAAATATTCTTCCATGGGATCTTCACAACAAACAGCGATGGGAGGGAGGCCTTATTGTTTTCCTTGTTTTTTGCATGGTTCAAGTCAACAAGAATTTGTCAAGCATCTGTTGTGTGCCAAGCACCGTGTTAAACACTGGATACACAAAGAAAGGCAAATAATCCCTGTCTATTTTTGTTCACCTTCCCCTGTGAGGGGGCAGACCATGATACGCAAACAACTATGTACTAACAAAATATATAAAGTTGAATTAAAGAAAATCAACAGAGGGCAGGCACTAGCATTAAGCAAGATCAGGAAGGACTTTTTGCAGAAGGTAGCTTCCTAAAAGAAGCTGGGGAAGATAAGGAAAATGAATCTCAGAAAGGTTAATTAATTGTCCAGGATCACCCAAGTCCTACTCTTCATGAACCCATTTGGGGTTTTCTTGGCAGAGATCTTAGAGCAGTTTGCCACTTCTTTCTCCAGCTCATTTTACAGATGAGGAAACTGAGGCAGACAAGGTTAAGTAACTTGCCCAGGGTCACACATTAGTAAGTATCTGAAGCCAAATTTGAACTCAGGTCTTCCTGACTCCAGGCCTGGCACTCTATACACTCTGTTACCTAGCTGACCTCATGGTCACAGAGCTGGTGTCAAAGTAAGTGTCAAAGACAAGACTTGAACCCAGGCCTTCATGACTTCAAATCAAACACTCTATCTACCTTGCCACATTGCTTCATCCCAGGGTCCTATCTGCATCACTGTAGCTCTTAGAACCCTTCCTGTTTCATAATTGGTGGGTTCTTTTTGTTGGGGGTGGGTTCCCCTGATGGGTACCTTTAGTTCTTAGATCACATGTAGAGCTAAATGACTATGTTCTGATCCTCATGACTTTTTATGTCTTTTCTGCCCATGTTACCAGCTTGTGCATTTATTTACTACTTACTTATGTAAGTGTCAGAGTTGAAGGGAGTGGTCAGTGGCAGGTCCAGGCCTCAGAACTTAGTCAGGTGCCTCTCCTGCTGCTGACCTTGTGGGAGGTTGATAAGCCTACTTCTGGAAGTACATAATGATGTGTAGTGGAAGGGGCCCCATCCTGATTCAGAATTTCTGTAGGTATTCTCTGGCTGCTTCCAGTCTACTGAGGCAGGAAGAAAAAGCCTTTCAATTAGCCTCAAAGCTGGAACTGAGGGTACATACAAAAGGCTCTAGCACAGAAATTCTTTCCCTGGTTGTGTTTGAGGGAAGAAACACTGCAAGTTTCCAGGTGGGAAAGAGAGAGAGACACCTCAAACCCTACTTTCCCCACCTAGGTCAATACGTGGCCATGAACATACCACCCCTCTTTCTTTTCTCCTGTTCTTTTTTCCATCTCCTAGGAGGATGAGTGTCAAGACTGAATGGACCAGGGAACAGTCTTGTGAGTCTCAAAAAAAGTCCTAGAGGTCCATCATGTGGACCCAGACAGGGGTCAGCCCCAAGGGGTGACCAAGCATCAGCCAGACACTTTGTCCTGCAATCCAGGAAGAGATTTGTCAGTCAGCTCTGCCAAACCTGGGTGTGAACTTGGTGGTGAAAAGAATGCAATTATTGCTTTCAGTTTTATTTGGGAGGATGTGTTCGTACATTTATTCTTGATTTATCTTCCCAATAAATATTCCTTTATGAGAGCTAATTGATATTAATTTCTTATCAATGATATTGAGGAGATATCAACTGGTTAAGGTATACTAGTACTGCGAAATGATAATTAGATAATTAATATTAGAGGAACACAGGGGAATAGGGGCTGGAGCTGATAAAATTAGAAAGAACCACACTGGCCCTCAGGGGGTACTCCTAGCACCCCGAGGGGAGATATAGTCAGCTGCACTTTGAGGGCTGGACCTGCTAACACTTGTGTGGGTTGGGAGAGTAGGTCCAGAGTCTTGCTCTACCTAAATACTTATTTCATAGAATAAGAGGGAGGCTGGTGCAGTGTAAATAAAGTTGGTCTCAGAGTTAGAAAGACTTGAGTTCACCTCCCTCTCCTGACACATATTGATTATGTTATCCTGGGTAAATCACTTAACTTATCAGTGTCCAATGTAACTCTCTAAGATTATAAAAGGCAGAGAAGATGGCTAGCTGTATTGGTAGAGATTGTTATTGGAAGTTCCTTAAATCAATGAAATCACAGGTCCGGGCAAAAACTCCCTCTCCCCTACAAATTTAATATCATCAGAGATCTAGAACTGGAAAGGACCTCAGAAGCCCCCTAGAAACCATATAATCTAGCCCTCCCATTCTACAGATGAGGAAACTGAGGTCCAGGGAAATGAAGCTACTTACCTAAGGTTATGAAGTTATGAAGTATCAGTGTCAGGTTTTGAGACCAGGTCATCTGATTCCAGATGTTAGCCCTCTTTCCACCGGACCAGGCTGTGTCTGTCTGTCTGTCTATCTATCTATCTATCTATCTATCTATGTATCTATCTCTCTATTGTCTATCAACTTTGATGATTTTTATTCACTCATCTATCCATTTACCTGTTAATCTATTTATATTTTGTTTTGCCCTGTATGGCAAATGCATACAAATTGAAAACAAATCATTTGAGCATTTGGTCACAAACACAGAAAACTAAATTAATATGTTAAATTATAATTTATTTAATTAATTATATTACTTAAAATATACCAAAAAAAAATGTGCATTTACTTGATAGCCTACATTGACTGTGAAAAAGTTGATGTGAATTCTGGAATGACTAATGTATCTTGATCTGATTTTTCCAGGAATGGGGATGAATTTGCCAGCATTCATCCATTCACCTATCCATCCATCCATCCATCCATCCATCCATCCATCCATCTATCCATCCATTCATCCATCCATCCTGTCTCTCTCTCTCTCTCTCTCACACACACACACACACACACACACACACACACACACACACACACACAAAGGCATTCCAAGCTTGAGTATCCATTTAGATGACCAAGGAGGTGGAAAGTGATCAAGTCAAACTTCTTTTTAATTATTTTAAGATGTTTTGGCCTGCTTTCTAAGGTTCCCTTTAATGATTTACCCAGTTACCTTTTCATCTCTTTTGTTCAACCCCAGGTGAATTTTTACAGAATCCTATTCATACAATTTTATAGTATCAGAACTATTTTAAACATTCTGCAATAATAAGACAATTTCTAGCCACAGTAGGAAGAGGGTTGCCATCTCTCACTGGACCCTTCTACCATTTTATCCCCACAAGTATAAGACCATCACTCTTCATAGAGATACTCTGAGCAGTGACTTCCTACTCTGTTCCTGAATCTCCCTTGCTGCCATGTAGCTCATTCATTCTCTTCTTACTCCTTTTTTCCTCTCTTCATTTTCCCTTTTCTTTCCACTGCTATACCCCTCCCACTCAGACACCTCAAGTTCTACTTGGCTTTCATCCAGGGCTCCAGGGTCCAATTACTCAAATGTCTCCCTTCCATATCATCCATGACAAACTAGCACCTCTGTGCCAGTGGTTAATTAAGAGTTCCATGATCAAACTGAGAGCTCCCCGATCATCTTGATGATCTTACAGGGCAATGGAATTTTGAGGTATCTTATAGACACCTCCTTATGGAGAGTATGGGCAAGTCCATGATATTTGGACACTGAGACACTGGAAAATTGATGAAAGCCAACTAGAATTTGAGGTGTCTGAGTGGGAGGGAGAGAGTAGTGAGAGAAAAGGGGAAATGAAGACAGAAAAAAGTGAGTAAGAGCTGTAGTTCATCCAGAGAGATCGGGAAACAGGGCAGAAAGCTACTTAATAGAGTATCTTTGCTCCGAGTGAAGGTTTGAGACTTGTGAGGATAGATTTCGGCTTAAACTAGTAGAAGGGGCCATCGTGAGAAAACACCCCTTCTCTTACTAGTGATGGAAATTGTTTCTCCAAGGAGAGTGTGGGCACACTCACTGATGCCTTGTTGAAAGGACACAGACAACTCTTGATTGGCTTAATCTTGAGTTGCTCCAAGATGATTGACTGACTGGGATTTAGGAGGATGGGCTAATGTCAGAGGAACCACCTTTTGGGTCAACCTATAAAAGAGAGCAACAGACAAGTTCTTTATCTCCTTTTTGGTCTTTTTTTTTTCCTATTCAGAAGTCAGGTATAGTACATTAGGATGAAAAGTATTTTTTTCTTTTTTTTGAGGGGGGAAGGCAAGGCAATTGGGGTTAAGTGACTTGCCCCAAGTCACACAGCTAATTAAGTATCAAGTGTCAGAGGCGGGATTTGAACTCAGGTCCTCCTGACTCCAGGGCCAGTGCTCTATTCACTGCACCACCTCAATGCCCCTGATGAAAAGTGTTCTTGAGAGGGAGTGGGGGAAAGGAGAAAACCTATGTACATGCAAAGTTTCCTCCCCACAAGAATGACTACTTTGGATAAAAGCACATGCTAGCCCACAGGTGGCTGAGTGGATAGAGCACTGGATTTGAAGACCTGAGTTTGAATCCTGCCTCAGATACTTACTACCTGTGTGATCCTGGGTAAGTCACAACTTATCTGTGTCTCAGTTTCCTGATTATAAAACAAAGAGCTTTGAGCTCTAAACCCGAAGCTCTTTTGCCTATCTGGCACAAGAGTACTGTTATTAATAGTGAATTTTCTCAGCTCGAAAAGACTGCAGCAGCTGGGACAGTGGAAGGATATCCTAGGGAAGCTCACATACTTGCCCACATGGCCTGAGAGGAGAGGTCCTGACAGTGGACTTTCTAAATTCCAAGAGGTAGTGGCAGGCAGGGAAATGATGAAAGAAGAATTAAATTTCTCGTCCATGGAGTCTCATAAGAGAGTTTATGGACAACAGTCTTGGACCCAACCTCCTGTGTAGAGGTGGGGAGGACTTTGATTTTTTTTCTTTTAAATAGTATTTTTTCCAATTACATATAAAGACTATTTTAAACATTCATTTCTAAATAAAGTTTTGAGTCCCAAACTTTCTCCCTCTCTCTTTACCCACCTCTCCCTAAAATGGTAAACAGTTTCATATGTTAAATATGTACAATCATGTAAAACATACTTTCATATTAGTCATGTTGTATAAGAAGAAACAGAAGAAAGGGGAAAAACTACAAAATAATGGTTCTATCAATTCTTTCTCTGGATGTGGATAGAATTTTTCATCATGAATCTTTTGGAATTGGAGAACTTTGATTTTCTAGACAGTATGGTCCCAGAATCCAACTGTCTAGTTATAGAAGAAATTTCTTAGACATTGTCAACCTTGATAGTTGTCTTGAAACTCTAAAGATGCAAGTTTGAGAGTTTGGGGATCAGATCCATAGATAAAAAAGGAACTCCTTAAGCAGGATGCCTCTTGGCAAAGGAAGAGGATTATGCACATGGCCTCTGCCATCAGAGAGTTCAGCTGCAAATGTCAAGGGTAGGAAGAAAGAGTCCTGGACAAGGACTTATTTGGTAGTGCAGTTCTGATGGGAAGGGGGCTGTCTGTCCCAAAGTATATTCATCTTCCTGAAGGTGGAGTGGCCAAACTTTATGACTTTGAGGTGCCCTGTGAGAGGACTAGGGATTCATATGAATGTCTTTGTCACACCACCATCAACCACAAATCCAGGTCCTTCATAGAACTATTATGACTACTTTACATGTTTTAAATTTCATATTATGGGATCCCGTGAATCCTTTGTGCCTTTTATATTCTCTGTAAAGCACTCTTGTGCAAGGTATTCATTTGTTACCCTGAGTACTCCTATGGGACCTGGGGACCCTGTTATCCACATTTGTGGGAACCTGTGCATAAGCATATTTGAAGCTTTTCCCAGGGTAAACTGCAGGTTGGGGAATAACAAGTCAAAATAAAAATTGATCCACGAGTCAGTCCTTGATATTGGATGTGGTTTATACAAGTCCAGAGTTGGAGGAAGGGGGATGCTACTGGTTATAACTACAATCCCTGTCATTAACATAGACTACTGCAGGGATGGAGGCTCAGGAAATGTGCATAATGTGGAAAGGTTTCCCTTCTCAAAGAGTTAGTATATTTTAGGCAATGTAGCTTTAACCTTAATATGGTGTAACCTATTGTGATAAGGGGATTGCTGTTGTCCTTGGAATCTAAGAGCTCATGATGTCTTGCTGGACATTGGGCAAGGTTGCTGAACTAGACATAGGCCATGTCCTTCAGGCCAGGAACTACTACATGGATACTAGTTGACAGTAGAATTATAGAATCTTAGAGTTTGAAATTACCCTAGAAGCCATCTGGTTCAACCCATACCTCAAAAATTCCTACTAAGCCATACTCGACAAATGATCATCCAGCCTCTTCTGGAAGACCTCTAGAAGTAGTAAGAGAAACTTACTACTTCCCAAGGCAGCTCTGTATGCTTTTGGCTGGCTCATGTTAGAAAGGTTTTCCTTATATTATCAAGCCTAAAATAGCCTCTTCAACTTGTACCTATTGATCCCAGTTCTGCCCTCTGGAGCCAAGCAGAAAGCCTAACATAGGGGTGGAGAATATGAAGCCTCAAGGCCACATGTGGTCCTCTAGGTCCTCAAGTAAGGCCCTTTGACTGAATCTAAATGTTACAGAACAAAATCCCTTAATAAAAGAATTTGGTCTGTAAAACTTGGACTCAGTCAAAAGGCCACATCTAAGGACCTAGAAGGCTACATGTAATCCTTTACCCCTGGAATCCTTCTTCCATGTGGCAAACCCTCAGGTACTTAAAGATTGTTATCATTTCCTCCTTACAACTTCTTTTTTCTAGGCTAAGCATACCCAGTTACTTCTAGTGATCCTTCTAAAGTATATTCTCTAGGCCTTGAATCATGCTGATTGTGCTTCTCTGGATGCAGCCCAGTTTGTCAATGTCTTTCCTAAAATGTAGTTCTTAGAATTGCATGTCATATTCCAGATTTGGTCTGAATGTGAAAGAATTCAATAGGATTATAAATTAAATAATATTATCTTCCCATTTTCTAGACAATATGCCTTTCTTAATGGAGATTAATATCTTAATAGTTGTTGTGCCTGCCATAGTGTTCTGTTTGTTGGGTCATATTTAATTTGTAGTTCACTAAAACCTCCATTTTCCCCACACAAATGATGTCTAGTCATGATACTCCTGTCTACATTTGTGTTTTGTTTTTAACCCAAGTGTAAGACCCTATATTTATCTCTATAAAATTTCATCTTAATAAATTTGGCCCATCGTTGTAGCCTGTTGAGATCTTCTTGGAGCCTGATGCTGTCCTGAAACATGTTAGTTTTCCCTCCCAACTTTGTGTCATCTGTAAATTTGATAAGAACGTTATCTATGGCATCATCCAAATTTTTACAAAAAAATGTCAAACAGCACAGGGATAAGAATGAATCCCTGGAGTATTTGCACAGAGATCTCCCTCCAAGTCAACATGGAGTCATTAATCTTTGAGTTTGCCATTCAACATTCCAAATCCACTTGACTGGACTATCATCTCACCCATATCTTTCTATCTTGTCTACAAGAATAACAGGACAAACTTTGTCAAGTATTTAGCTGGAATCTAAGTAAATTTAATAATACACTCTAGTCTTCTACAAAGAAATCAAAGTAAAACTCACTGACTTATAGTTTGAACACCTACTTTCTTCTTGCTGCTCTTATACCTTGTCCTAGATGAATTGGCCTTAGATTGGCTTGGATGTTAAGAAATAGAAAGCTGGGACAAATGGTTCACATTTGCTACAGGTCTGTGATTATGGGAAAAAAGAATCTAGGAATTACTACCAAGAATCAACAAGGACCTACTATGTGCCTGGGCACTCACTGCAAGGTACACCAAAGATCTAGGAAACACCATTTCCAGGCTTAAGAAGATGATCATCTAGTGAGGAAGACAATTACAATAGTGTCCTAATTATTTTCCCTGCTTCAAGTTTCTTCCTTTTCCAAATCATCTTTCACATAGGTGCCAAAAATAATCTGCCTAAAAACAGATTTAACCCTTTGTTTTATCCATTTCTCCAGAAAATTCAGTGGTTTCTTTCTGCCTCTAGGATGAAATGTAGACTCTTCAATCCAGGCATTTAAAACCTTTCACTATCTGACTCCAGCCTACTTTTCTACACTGATTTTGAATTATTCCACTTCATGTGATCTTTGTTCTAGCCGAATTGGTCTCCTTGATGTTCCCCAAATTTGGCATTACATCTTCTGCCTCCACATCTTTGCCTAGGGTTGTCTTGCATGCCTGGAATGCATTCCCTCCTTGCACCAGTTCCTACATGAAGCCTTTCTTTAACTCCTTGGTGCTTTCTTCTTCCTCAAATGATCTAGTATTTACCTATCTGTATCAATATTACATCCTCCCCCATGTCCAGTAGAATATAAGCTCCTCAAAGGGCACATTCCCTAGCATCATACCTTGTATGCTTTGAAAATGCTTGTAGAATTAGATTGTTGAATTGCATAGTAACGAATAAAACTGTCAATACAACAGCCAAGTTTCTAACTGTGTTATACAAGCATTCTATATTTTGTTTCCAAAGTGGGACTCCTACAAAACTCTTCTACACATACCTCTTGGCAGATAGCATGGGTTCAGTCTTGGGGAACTTGTCTCTGATAACATCCGTATGGTCCCACAAATGAATTTGACTTGTTTCACTCTCCTATTCTCTGTTCCTAAGCAACAAGGTCCTAACAAACATTTTTAACGTAAAAACACTTTTAAAAAACATGTAAATGTACAGGTAGTATGTGTGTGTTGTCCATGTAGGTTGTATGTGTCTACATGTGTCTATCTTGGTGTGGCTCACAGGGGGGTAAAAACAGATATCTCTAAAGTCTTCTCCACCCTCTCCCTCCAATAGATTTAGATTCCTGCCAGGATGGGAGCAAGAGATTGGCACCACAAAGCTGGCCACTCTGCTCTCCTAAGAAAGAAAGTACTGGGCTGGAATTATATCTGTCTGCCTTCCTAAATATTGTTAGTGTAGGGGAAATAATTTTTAGGTTCAAGCTACACTCCTGAGTTCTATTCCTTAATGGAAAAGAAATGTTCCTAGCTATATATTCAAGGCTTGACTCCCTTCCCACCAAAAGCTAGTTATACAAAGACACATAATTAACAGGAAAAAGAATTTCATTTGTCTAAGTCAATATCAAATGGAAATCAGAAAGATTATATATGACATATAATATATAATATATTATAGTGTATAACCCAATATAGATTGGGTGAGATTAAATTAGAATATCCCAGAAAATACACAAAGCAAATGAGTTCTCCCACTGAGAGTGAGATATTTCAACTCAACAGAGAAAGACACACAGAGAGAGATAGAGACAGAGAAACAGATTCACAGAGAGACAGTGAGAGATAAAGTTCCATATCTCACCCATGAGGCAATTCCCTGAAGTCTCTAGCATGATAAACTGGAGATAGGGACCTGTTTGTGGTGCCAGCTCCTTCATGTGTTAGCTTCTTTCTGGAATCTCTCTCCTTTCAAGGACCTCTCCTTCAAGAGAATCTGGAACCTCATGTTTCCTCTCTTGAAGCTTGATGCCAGAAGACACCAATCTCTCACCAATCCTATCCCTCATGAAGGCAGGGAGTACTCAGTAATTAATCTCTACCAATGGAGAGAGTCTGAGGCAAATGGGCTTGAAGAGTGGGTTATATGAATAGTAAAGACTTTGCTTCAAACACCAAATAACAAGAAATGAGTACATGGGAAGAGAACCTCCCTTCCCTTAGAACAAAATAAAACTCCAAATATCAGTAGTGGAAGTCCCAATAGTATTAGAAGAATTAAGAAACTTCAGGGGAGGCAGTATCTGTGTATAACATTCTACTGTTTCTCCCATTATCCATCACACCTGCACCTGAATGTCCTGTTTGCATTGTATCTCTCAGCTACTAGTACTTACAATTCCATGAACTCTCCACAGATCGAGCTGGCATTAGAGGCTTGCCCAGTACCTGCCTCCCTTTCTTCTTGTCACTGTTTCCTGGAAGCCACCAGCTGTGTCTGTGATATACCTTCTTCTCAGCAATCCCTGAACATCTCCAGTGCCTGTGCCTCAGACCTGTGGCATTAAGAGAAAGCCATCATATCACATGCTATGTTGTACCTGGTGCTTTGGGAGTTCAGAGATCATGAGATTTCCCAGTGGGGAGGTTTAAAAGAGGAGGAAAGAAGTGAAAAGTAGAGGGGAAGAGGAGGGATACTCTTGGTATGAGGGAAAAACGTTCACTAAGAAAAACAGAATGAGTATTGTGTGTGTAGTGGACAGTCATCGACTAGCCTGACTGGAGGAAAAGAGGGTGAGGAGAGTTGGAAGGGTGGGGCCAAGTGATGGGAAGCCTGGCATCTCAGGCTGAGTCTGGATTTGATAAAAACAGGGAATCATTGTAAATTCTTGAGCAGAAGGGTGCCACGATGGAGGCAGTATACGTAATGAACTTGGAGTTTACCATGTGACCCTGGGCAAGTCACTTACCTCTCAGAAGTTGTTTCCTCACCTGTAAAATGCGTGTATTCATACTTAAAATTTTTTTATTAGGAACTTGACAAGTATCAACAAACATTTCTATGTACAAGGAATAGGGGGAAAGGGATTATATATAAAATTACAAATCATTATTATGTGCATCTTGGGTTTTTTAAAGTATGTGCTAAATTTAACACAGCCTTTTTCCTTTTTGGAACTTCCTTTTGATAGTTTCTGTGTATTTTTATTTTTTAATTAATTTTTTTCAGTTGTTGAGCATTTAACTTTTTTTAACCTGCCTCTCTACTTTATGCTAATACTTGTATTTCTTTCATTATTAGAGTTGGGAGGAAAGTGCGTCACACAATTTGGGGTGCTATAGCCAAAGGGAGTTGTTGCTAATGAAGTGACATTTTAGGATGCATAGTCTGGGCGTGGATTATAAAGGAGAACCTGGTGGTAGGAGAATCAGATGTGAAACTGTTTTAATAATCCATATGTGGGGGGTGGCTAGGTGGCGTAGTGAGTAGAACACTGGCTCTGGAGTCAGGAGGACCTGAGTTTAAATCCGCCCTCAGACACTTGATATACCTACTAGCCATGTGACTTTGGGCAAGTCACTTAACTTCAATTGCCCTCCAAAAAAAAAGCAAAAAAAAAAACAACAGGAAAAAAATATTCATATGTGGAATGATGAGGGCCTGAACTAAGATGGTGGTGATGGAAAAAGAAAAAAAAGAATCAGAGAGATGATGAAAAAAGAAGAATCAATAGTACATGGAGACAGATTGCATATGGGGGTGAGGGACAGGAGAAAATAAAAATATTATGCTAAAGTTTTTATACTGAGAGTTTGGGGTGAATGGCGCTTTGAATGATGGAAATGGGGAAGCTGAGTAAGACAGCTATAAGGGCAAGATAATGAATTCATTTTTAGAAGTGTTGAGTTTGAGGTCATAGTAGAACGTCCAAGAGGCAGCTTCAGTAAACAGTAACAGGGAACTGGAATTGGTGGGAAAAGTCAGAAATTGATATGTAGATTTGGGAATTGTCTCAAAGTTGTGATATAGATTTGCCATTCCAACATCCAAACAATTGAAGTTATTCATTAAGCCAGTGGTTTCCCATCTTTAAATAATGATAGCTCATTTTTTTAAACAAAAATATCATTGTGCCTCCTAACTCTTCATAAAGCAACCTACACACATTTTCTTAGTTTAAATTTCATTAAATATGATTAAGAATTCACTACCTATGAATTTTAAGCATATGATAAAAATATTTGCAAATTTCACATTTATAACTTATGTATATATGTATACATTTATAATGATAGCAATATTATTAATATGATGTATAGTTATTTTTTTCAGCACAAAGTTTCTGGGAACACAGTGTTAATGATGATGTTTTACTTGTAATTATTTTAAAACTATTAATCAAGAGTGACATTTTGTCTTTATAATTGTTACTGCAGAAAACTCTTCTTCACACAAATAAGATATTCAGAATGCTAGTAAAATGTATATCACAATTTGTTCAAGACACCAGATAACTCTTTATTCATGAGTGTCAAAACACAGTAAGATTTTTAAAGTTCAATTGCTTGTATCCACATACTATCATAAGGTAAGTTTTTTTTTTAACCATTTCTCTTCAGATGGAACAAGATTGAATATATCATATTTTTACATTACATATAGCTATTGATAACTTATATTTCTTCCTCTAAAAACTGCCTATTCATATCCTTTGAACACTTATCAGTAAGAGAATGGCTTTTATTCTTATAAATTTGACTCAGTTCCCAATGTATCTTAGAAATGAGACCTTTCTCAGAAAAAACTTCCTGCAAAGATTTTTTCCCACAATTTTCTTGCTTCTCTTCTAATTTTAGCAGCATTGCTTTTGTTTGTGCAAAAAGGTTTTCATTTTACCCAAACAAAACTGTCCATTTAACCTACTATGAACATCTTGATCTCATTACTTATGCATGAATTCTTCTCCCACTCATAGATCTAACAGGTAATTTCTTGCATGTTACTCTACTTTGTTTTATGTCTAATTTATGTACCCATTTGGAGTTTGTCTTGGTAGTGTAAGATCTTGGTTTACACTTATTTTCTATAAGACTACTCTCCAGTTTTCCCAACAGTTTTTGTCAAAAAGTGAGTTCTTGACCTAATAAGTAGGCTCTTTGGGTTTATCAAACACTAGACTACCATAATCTTTTGCTTCTGTGTATATTGTGTCCCAAATCACTGTTCAACCTCTCTATTTCTTACACAGTACCAAATTGTTTTTGCCAATTATAGCTTTGTGGCATGGTTTGAAATCTTGAATTGCTAGGCTTCCTTCCCACTCTTTTCATGAATTCTCTTGTAATTCTTGACTTTTTGTTCTTCCAGATAAATTTTGTCAACTATAAGCAATTACAAGAAACTATTCTCCAATTTTTTCCAAATACTTTATGTAGTATTTGAATTAATTGTTTTTTAAAGGCTTTGTTGAATTCTCTTGTAAATCCATCTGGTCCTTTTTTTCCCTTTGGGAGTTCATTAATTGCCTGTTAAATTTCTTTTTCTAATATAGGGTTATTTAAATACTCTATTTTTGTAAATATTCATCTATTTCATTTAGATTGTCAGTTTCATTGGTATTTACTCGAGTGACATAACTCCAAATAATTGCTTTTATTTTTCCTCATTAGTTGCGAATTTGTATTTCTCATTTATGATACAGTAATTGTTTCCTCTTTAAAAAAAATAAAATTAGCTAATGATGTCTATTTTATCATTTTTCACATCTTATATATATGTATATATACACACGTGTGTATATATAATTTATGTATGTATGTATGTATGTATATATATAGTTAATCTTTCTCTTGGTTTTCAAGATTTGTATGTTGGTGTTTAATTTTGGGTTTTTAATTTGTTGGTTTTCTAGTTTTCTAAATTGTATGCCCAATTCAGTAATATGCTCTTTCTTTCTTCTATCGATGAAAACATTTTGAGACACAAACTTTCCCCTAATTACTACTTTGGCTGTATCCACAAATTTTGGTATGTTGTCCTATGGTTCTCACCATCTTTAATGAAATTAGTTCATTGTTTCTATGATTTATTCTTTAACCAACAAAATTCTTTAGGATTTAGTTATTTATTTTCTGATTAATTTTTAAACTTTGCTTTGAAAAGCTTTTGTCAAATATAATTTTTATTGAATTGTGATTGGTAAAAGATATATTTAATATTTCTTCTTTTCTGCATTTGTACACAAGGTTTTTATGCCCTAATACATGTTCAGTCTTTATGAAGGTGTCATATGCTGTTGAGAAATAGAGAGACTTCTTTCTATTCCAACTAAATATTCTCCAGAGGTCTATCATATCTAACTTTTCTAAAATTCTATTTAAGTCCTTCATTTTTTGTTTTAGTTTTGTTTGGATTTATCTAGATCTGAGAGGAAAAATTGAGGTCTCTTACTATGGTAATTCTACTGTTTATTTCTCCCTGTAACTCATTTAACTATCCTTTAAAAAATTTAGATGCTATGCCATTTAGTACACATATGTTTGGCACTGATATTTATTCATTGTCTATGGTACCATTTAGAAAAATGTAGTTTTCCTGTTTATCTATTTTAATAGGTCTATTTTTGCTGTTGCTTTGTCTGAGACCATGATTACTACCCTAGTCTATTTTACTTCAGCTGAAGCATGATAGATTCAGCTCCATCCCCTTATTTTAAATTTGTGTGTATCTTTCTGCTTCAAGTGTGTTTCTTGTAAACAACATATTGTTAGATCCTTATTTCTGAGCCATTCTGCTATCTGCTTCCATTTTATGGATGAGTTCATACCATTCACATTCACGGCTATGATTGCTAATTGTGTATTTCCCTCCATCATCTCTGATACTTTTCCAACTCTTTTCCCAATCCACCCCTTCTTTAAGAGTTTCTTTTGCTTCTGACTAATCCTTCCTTTAATTTAGCCTTCTGTGCATTTCTCTTCCTCACTCCACCCTCATTTCCCTGTTGGTAAGAGGTATTTCTGTACCCAACTTTATGTGTACGTGTGCTCTTCCTCTAAGCAGTTCAAATATCACCAGCTTGCTCTGTCTCTCTGTCTCCGTCTCCTTCTCTCTCCCTCCCTCTCCCTCCCTCTTTCTGTCTCTCTCTTCTTCCTCACTCTCTTCTTCCCCCTTCTCTCTTCTGCTTGTTGTATAGCCTCCTACTTGTGCACCCCATACTTTCTAGCTCAGTGTCTGGGTTCATCACAACAACCTCTCTGGGTCTGTTTCCTCGCCTATAAAATGGAAGTAACAATCCTTGCACCATGTACTTCTCAAGGCTGTAGCTGGATCTGGATCTGGAGAACTTGGCTTTGAATTCTGCCACTTAATTCCTGTGTCACTTCGGGCAAGTCACATAAATTCTCTGAGCCTCGGTTTCCTCATCTGTCATATAACCACAGGTAAATGGGTTGGCTTCTAAGATCCTTTACAATTCTCCATGATCCTGTAGTCCGATGACCTTAAGGTACTATATGAATATGAGCTGTTATTAGCATGTCCTTTTCTTCTCTCTCTTTCTAGTTTATTCAAGTCCTTTCCCACTGGCCCAGCAGGAGTGCAATTTGGGGAAGAGAGACTAAAAGTGGGCGCTGGGACTCCAGGATCCCATTCCTCCCTTGTTGGGGAGCCTCAAGCTAGCCTTCCAGGTGTCAGTGTCCTTTTCTGGATGATAGCGTCAGACCAGCCCTGAGTCTGGACATCCAGCCACTAGGGGAGAACTTTGGGATCGGAGCTTTGCCATTTGCTATGTAGGCCAGTCCCTTCGTTTCTCTGGGCTTCGGTTTCCTCATCTGTAAAATAAGAGGGTTAGACTAGATGGCCTCTGATCTGCCTTCCACTTCCATACTGATGAGAACATGTGTTTGAGACCAGATGAATCCTAAAACTCCTTCTTTCTCTAAGTCTGGGCATTGTAAGGAAGGGGGAAGGGAGGAGGAGAGTGATCTTCTTGGAAGCTGAAAAGAACTTGATTCTTGAAATGCATGAGGGAGCGGAGAGATTGTCCCAAAGAACCCTTTTATCCTCCGGCCTCTCCTTCATCTTCCTTAATTTGTTGTTGTTATTGAACTGTTCCTTCTGCCATTTGTCTTTGGAAATAGGAGATGAGGAAGTGGAATCATAATGTGGAAGGAGAATCATAATGTCTAGCTTTCCCCTGGGAGAGGTGGGACTGGGGTAAATCATGCCCTCTTCTCCTATCCCTAAACTATATATTCTCTTTTTTGAGGGGGGGAAGGCAAGGCAATTGGGGTTAAGTGACTTGCCCAAGGTCACACAGCTAGTTAAGTGTCAAGTGTCTGAGGCTGGATTTGAACTCAGGTCCTCCTGATTTCAGGGCCAGTGCTCTATTCACTGCATCACCTAGCTGCCCCTAAACCATATATTTTTAACCCTCTTTGTGTCATGGACCCCTCTAAAAATTTAATGAATTCTCAGAATATTTTTAAATGCATAAAATAAAACACATAGGATTATGAAGAAAAACAAAGATTAGTGAAAATGAAGGTGTGATTTTTTTTTTCCCATCCAAGTTCATGGGCCCCAAGTTGATGTCCCCAGTGATGGGGACATCAGAGATATCAGAGATGGTGATAATGTGTGTTAATTTGCTAATTGTACAGATATGACCTCCAGCTCTTTTTTCAGGACCAGCTGATATTGACAGCCTCCTTTCCCCAGCTGCCAAAGCTCAGGGCCCCTGAACTATAGTTCTGACTTAGGGGACTCTGTGGACAGCACTGACCCTGTTCCCTGACAGCTGGCCTGGCCTGGGATCCCAGCTCTATCTGGACTGTGTCACTCCCTGTTGGTTCTACTCCCACACAGAAGTGGAATATTTACAACTGTGTTTGGTGGAAATGGGGACTTATGACTCTGAATTCAGGGTGCTCTCTGGCCTCCTGGGTTTTTCTCTTGGCCCAGGCCAGGTCTTAACCCTGCTCAATGCCCCTGGTCAGGCTGGCGCAGCCTAGTGCAGCTCTAATGAGGCCACCAGAGTTTATTTTTCTGCAGGGCACACTTAGCCTGAGCTAATGACTTCTTACACTGGGCCTGAGTGATGTCCCTGATGTCTGGAATAAACTGAAATGTAGTTATCTGGTCCCTTCTTTCCAGCCAGTTGGGAGACTCTGACAATGGAATTATCAGCTCTCCACCCAATTCCCCTCCCCCCCATTCCCACCCTGTCGTACCACATCCCAATTCCTTTTTGCCTGCCTACAGTGGACTGAGGGGCAGCCCCCATTGCTCAGGCTAATGCCTTGAGGGGAATGATGGCTTTTGTTCCAGACCAGGACTGAAATAAGATCAGATATGACCTGATTAGGATATAGATGATGGTAATATTGGTCCCTGGAAAAGATGGGCACCCCTTGGCACTTGGGCTGGACCCAGCTAGACTTCTCCATGATGATTCCAGCCACCTCCCACCATGTTCAGGACTGCCTATTGGTTGAAACCAAGCCTCCTGCCTCAGTTGCCTCCATTCAGGGCCAGAGAAGTCTGTTTCTAAGGTAACCAGCCACCAAATAAGGCCCAGGTGAGGCCCATGTCCTCTGTGACTGTGGCATTTTACTTATTTCTTTATTAGATCTGTATAGTGCCTGTCCCCCAGAGCGCCTACATCATGGCACTGATCCTTCCTGCTTCCAGCCAAATGTGGCTGATAACACCCCAGACTGATGGATAAGCCCTCTGTTCAGATAGCAAACTGTTCTGGTAGCAGTGCCATTAATAGGATATAAAAATAATGCAAACAAACCCTAGTGTATCATGTCCTGCCCGCTCGCAGGTTTGGGGCTACCACGAGGCCAATTACATCTCTCTTAGCAACAAGAATCTGTTTAGTGAAAGCATGATCTTGGGTTTTCCTCTAACAGGGATGTTAGGGCTGGCCCCAGACAACAGCATCATAATGGGGTTCCACTGTATTTAGCTCAATTTTTTGACCTACAGATCAACTAAAAGCCAGGACACAAAGGACTGAATCATCTCTCCCCTCGCTGAGCCCATGGATCTCTGGGAAACCGCCTGCCTCCCTTCCTCTGTTTTTCAGGCATAGGAAGAGCTGGCCTATAAATTGGTTACGATTGTTGATTCTGATTAGTGCCCGCCTCCTCCAGCACCTTGTTCCATCAGTCTTCCCTTTCTTTCCTGCATCCTCGGTCTCTTCCTCTCGCATGACTCCTTTCTCCACATAAACATATTATACCCTTGCCTGCACCAGGCTGTCCCCTGGAGCTACCAGACTCACTTTCCCTCTTCCACAGTCAATCCTTTCCAAAAAGAGAGGTGTCTATGTGTTGTCTCTATTCCCTCAGTTCTCATTCGTTCTGGCTTCTGGCCATGGTCTTTTCCCAAGCCTCATCTTCCCTGACTACATCACTGGACACTCCCCTTCACCCCTACTCTCTCCTCACTTAGCTTCTGTGTGTGACACTGCCCTCTCCTGGTTCTCCCCCTACTTGCCTCATGCCTCCTTTGATGCTGAATTCTCCTTCCATCCCAAAAGAACACTGTCGCCAACAGCCTTGTCCTCACGCTCTCCTCTCTTATTTTTCTGCCTTTCTCTCTAGGTGAAATTATCAACTCCCATGTCTTCAGTCGTAACCTCTGAGCCACTGACTCTTGGAATCTGTGCTTTCCTTCAAGAGATAACCCAGGCACCATCTTCTTAATGGGGCCTTTCTTAGTCCCTCCAGCCACTAGTGCCTTCTGCTTGCAAGAGTATCTTCTATCTTCTTTGCATGTGTTCATATGTAGTTGTATATGGATTTTTCATATACTGATAAGTAAGTTGTTGTCATCTTTAGAACATAAACTCTTTGAGGGCAAGAACAATTTTTCTTTTGTCCTTGTGTCCCCGGCACCCAGCACAAGGCTGGGCACATAACTGAGTGCTTCATAAATGCCTGATTGATCGACTTTCAAATCTATATCACCATTCCTGATTGTTCCCCTGAACCTTGATAACTCTATCTGAATGCTTCATTAGCACTTATAATTTAGCATGGGTTATGACTAAGTAGCTGCAATATGGGCCAGGATGGGGTTTAACTGGGTCCCAGACACTAGACAGAATGATGGGTCTTAATTAGCCTGTTAGTTCATCCACTAGCATTAATGTCTCAGGGCCATGAAAGGTAATTGGGAGTGATTCCATCAAAAGAAAGGGGAAAGTCCTGGTGGGCAGAGAGCTAATATGGGGAAATCTGGTGCAGATAATGGGGAACCAGTCATAAGATTGGAGTTTAATGGCGGACGTACAGTCTTTAAAAAGACTAGAGTGTGGGAGCGGGGCAGGAAAGGCAATATCCCAGTTCCAAAGCAACAGGATTTCTTGGTAGAGATTCAGAAATCACCGATTATTTGGAATTGGGATTTATGATAAATAGCCAGTTATTAGAAGGACAGAACAAGGCAGCAGAGCATAATAAATAGAACATTGAGCCTGAAGTCAAGAAAATCTGTTATACTCATCTGCTGTATGACCTTGGACAAGTATTTAACCTCTCTAAGCCTCAGTTTATACATGTGTAAAACTAGAATAATAATATGTGGTATTATAAAATATATAATATGACATAAAATACATTATACTATAATATGGTGAAGCAAGCCAAAATATTTGATCTTGGGGGTCAGCTCACATGTAGATGCTTTGGAGAAGCAGTTTTGGCATAGATTTGTGTTAAACAAACCGAGACTCTTTGAAACCCGCTCTCATTTACATCATCCTTTAAAATGTTAATTGACTTCCAAAGACCTGTTGGATTTCCAAAGACTTTTGGTGCCTAGAATTCTCAAAGCTTCAGATACTTAAAAAAGACAAGCCTTCCCTGTTTATAGCAGATTCAAGACAATGATTTACAAAGACCTAGATGTTTGGAGGTCTGATCTGATTTGCATTCTCTGTGTTAATGTTGATTGACTTCCCAAGGACCTGATGGGCTGCCCCAGACTCTTGGAGCCTAGAAATCAGAAAGTTTGATTGTATCTGATGTTATTTCCAGGATGTAGCTGATCTTTAAAATAATAAAATTGTGATAATATCCCAGGATGTGAAAATCTAAGTCTATTAATGAGAATACTTGAATCTTTGTCTTTTAGATCTTTAAAAACATTGTTCAAATCATCATTAAATGGAGTTCATGGTTCTTCCTTGAACTACCCACATTGTCTGGCTACTCTCTCTGTCTCACATCTCCGCTCACACCTGAGGCTGGTACTCGGGTGGCACCCTACAATAGTATAGCATAATATAATATATATAATACATTATAGTATTAATATGTATAGTATATATAACAGTATAGTATAATATACTACAGTATACATAATATAGTATAGCATAATATAATAGTGTGTATAATACAGTATACTATAATATACTATAATGTAATATGGTATTTATATAGTATATATGCTATAATATAATATAGTATATATAGTGTATATATATACTATAATGTAATATAGTATATATAATATGGTATTATATAATAAAATATAGCATTATAATATAGTATAGTAAAACATGTAGTAAAGTAGTACCTACCTCACTCACAAAGTTATGCGGTTCAAATGAGATAATATATAATGCTTTCTAAATTTGTGTTTGTAGGGGAGAAAGGGCAATGAGAGGTCAGAGTTCACATAGATCAGGTTGAATTTGGGGGAAGGCTGACCCCAAAAGAGGGTATATGTGAAGTTTTTCTCTCTCTGGCTTTCTCCTCACCCCAGAATAGCCTCAGGGAAATTTCTAAAGCTTAGGTGTGTCTGGTTCATACTTAAAGCACTCCTTAAAGTCCAGGTGACAGAGTCCTCTGATCATAATAAGAACGATAGCTGGAATTGTATAGCACTTTAAGGTTTGCAAAGCACTTAACAAATATTAGTTCATTTTCCCCTCATGATAATCCTGGGGAGTATGTACTATTATTATCTCTGTTTAACAAATGAGGAAACTGAGGCAGACAGAGGTTAAGTGATTTGCCTAGGGTCACATAGCAAGTAAGTGTCTAAGGCTGGATTTGAATTCAGGTCTTCCTGATTCCAAGACCAGTGCTCTATCTACTCTGCCACCTATTCAATGCACAAAGTGAATATCAGTTACAGGATAGCTGTCTATTTTTCCAATAATAATAATAATAACAACAAAAATTTATTTAGTACTTAGTATATGCCAGGCACTATTCTAACTGCTTTACAAGTATTATTTTATTTGATCTCATAATAATCCTGGGAAGTAGATGCTATCATTCTCCCCATTTTACAGATGAGGAAACTGAGGCAAATAGAGGCTGAGTGACTTTGCCAGGGTCACACAGATAGCAAGTATCTGAAGTTGAATTTGAATTCAAGTCTTCCTGACTCAAGACCCAGCAACAGAAACTGTGAAAACAAACCCAAAGAATTAAGCTCACAAAGCCCCCCACAAAATATCTCAAGTGGCCCATTAACATTCATTATACTCTCCACAGAAAGTAAACTTGTGCAGGTGAAACTTCTGAACAAATGTTTTCCCTTGACTTTAGACTTTGCATTGATACTGTTCAAGCATCTCTGAAGAACCAGATCTCTTGTCCAGCCAGATCATGAGTCTCATTGGTCCTTTGGCCAAGGTGACCTTGGAAATAATCACCTTTTCTTCCTCAGCAATGTTGCAGAGATTGGGGCTGATGGCTAAATCTTGAACACAAGAACTCTCAATTGCCAAGTTACTTCCAAGGTTGGGAACCTTTCTCAGGTTCATTGACAGGTAGCTGGCCTGTGCTCTAGGCGGGAAGCAGCCAGGACCTCAAGCTTGCTGGGACAATTCTCACTGCCTTGTGCTAGTACTGAGAGTAAGGAGGGGACAGAAATCTCCTCCCCTTGCTGGAAGTACAAGCAAGAGAAAATATGGGTAAAGACAGAGGGAATGAAAAGAGAAGGGGGAAGTCATTTCTAGATCCCTTATAGGTTACCTCTTCATAGAGGAGAAAGGTTCCCAAAGAAGGGTCCATCCTCTGATCTTCAAGATCTCACCCCAAAACCTATGAAGACTTACATGAACCGATGCAAAGTGAAGTGAATGGAACCAGGAGAACCTTGTATACAGTAAAAGCAACATTGTGCAGTGATCAGCTATGAATGACTTAGCTATTCCCAGCAATGCAATGATCCGAGACAATTCCGAAGGTCTCATGACCAAGTGTTATTCACATCCAAAGAAAGAACTAATGGAGTCTGAAGGCAGATTGAAGCATACTATTTTTCACTTTCTTTTTTCGTATTTTTTTTCTTTTGGTCTGTTTCTTCTTTCACAACATGACTAATATAGAAATGTTTTATATGATTGTACATATATAACCTGTATCAAATTGCTTACTATCAAGGGGCGGTGAGGGAGAAAATTTGGAACTCAAAATTGTTAAGTGAATGTTAAAATTTGTCTTTACATGTAATTTGAAAAATAAAATACTAAAAAAAAAATCTTGCTTAATCTCTGGGGTCCAAGCAGGAGTTTTTATACCATCCCATCATTTCAGTAAGGAGCCAGAGAATATGCCCAGCTCCATGGGAGGTGCTTCAGTTCAGGAAGGGTGGGGGGAAGGGTGTCTGCTGATTACACCTGCCACATGTAAATGGCCTTTGTTATTTTTACTACAAAGTCACCACCTTAAAAGCCCAACCACCAAAGAATGAGATGAGAGCCCTAGAATAGCACTAGAATTGATCTATATCCATATAGATATAAATCTTTTTTTTCCAAAAGTAAGACTTTGCTCAAGAAATTTTGACCAGGTAGAGATGCCACTTTAGGGCCAGATCATATTACTGGAGGCCAACATTGCTGGCATATTTCCAACATATTTACTCATTACTTCAGTGGTGTGGTGACCCTGCTCATATATTTCCTCCATTAATGTAAAAGACAACCGATCCAAGTGTTCACATTCTGTGTAATTCTTGTCCACATTCTTCCCTCTTCCTTCCTAGATGACACACCCAACATTCTCCTTCTGGAGACCTTCATGCAGGTCTTTTTACGTTTTATGGCAACCACTTTGCTTCTCCATCTATTCTCACTCGGCCCTGCCACATGACCTTTCCACCTCCTTTTCTGCTCATTTATTTTCTTCCTATTATTTAATAAAATGGGATGTAATAAAGAAAAATGTAAAATCTTACCCTCAGCCTCCACCTCCTCTTCTGATTGGTCAGTTACTCTTCAGAATCTCCGTTAGAGGAAGAGCCCACAGCAGACATGCAGGTTCTGACACCCTCAGTCCTGGCTTTTTTCAGTTCCCTTTTAGGTGATGTCTTCCCCTGTTAGAGTGAAAGCTCCTTTAGGACAGGGGCTAGCTTTCTTGTTGCCTGTATTTGTGTTCCCATAGTATAGTGCAGATCCTAGTGCACGGTAAACAATGCGCTCTCTCTCTCTCTCTCTCTCTCTCTCTCTCTCTTTCTGTCTCTGTCTCTCTCTCTGTGTCTCTGTCTCTCTCTCTGTCTTTCTCTCTCTTTGTCTCTCTGTCTCTGTCTCTCTGTCTCTCTCTCTCTCTGTCTTTCTCTCTCTCTGTCTCTCTGTCTCTCTCTGTCTCTTTCTCTCTCTGTCTCTGTCTCTCTTTCTCTCTGTCTCTCTCTCTGTCTTTCTCTCTCTCTCTGTCTTTCTCTCTCTCTGTCTCTCTGTCTCTCTTTCTGTCTCTCTCTCTTTCTCCCTCTTTCTCTCTCTCTCTCTCTTTCTCTCTCTGTCTCTCTCTCTGTCTCTCTGTCTCTGTCTCTCTGTCTTTCTCTCTGTCTCTCTCTCTCTCTGTCTTTCTCTCTCTCTCTCTCTCTCTCTCTCTCTCTCTCTCTCTCTGTCTCTCTCTCTGGCTCTGGCTCTGTCTCTCTTTTCCTTTCCATCTCTTTCTGTTTCTCCTTCTCTTGATACTTCTTGCTGTCTCTTTCTCTCTCTGTGTGTATCTCTTTGCCTCTGTCTCTTCTATCTATATCATCTATTTAAGTCAATTTCACAAACATAGGATGGGACAGGAGTTACTGGAAAGCAGTTCACTTAAAAAAATCTGAAGGTTTTAGTGAACTACAAACTCAATATGTCAATACTATGATATGGAAATACCCCACTCCCCTCACCGCCCACCCCCACCCCAAAGAGATGTAACATAATCTTCAATTGCATTAAGAGGCCAGGACTGGAGGGTGACAGTTCTCTACTGTTCCCTGATCATACGATAGCTGGAACATTGTGTTTAGTCTTGGATGCCATATTTTAAGGACACTGATAAACAAGGGTAGATGTTCTTAATCTCTTTTGTGTCATAGACTCCTTGTGTCATAGACTCCCGGGTGAAACCTTTGGATCCCTGCTTAGGATAATGTTTTAAGCTAGGTGGCTCAGTAGAGAGAGTGCCAGACCTGATGTCAAAGGGACCAGGCATCTTTACTCAGACATTCAGACCCTTACTAGCTGTGTGACCCTGGGAGAGCCACTTAACTTCTGTTTGCCTCAGTTTCCTTATCTGTAAAATGGTGATAACAATAGCATCTCCCAGGGTTGTTGTAAAGATCAAATGAAATAATACTTGTAAAGCACTTAGCAGAGTGCCTGGTTTATAGTAAGTGCTATATAAATATTCACTACTACTACCACCACTACTACTACCACCACTACTACTACTACCACTACTGCCATTACCACCACTACTATTACTACCACTATCACCACTACTACTACTACTACCACCACTACTACTACCACTACTACTACTACCACCACTACTACCACCACTACTACTACCACTACTACTACTACCACCACTACTACTACCACTACTACTACCACCACTACTACTACCACTACTACCACCACTACTACTATAAAATGTAAAAAAGTAAAAACCAGGATTATAAAGGAAATTAATAATTTTGAAATACAATTATCAAAATATTAAAAGTTCCAAGTTCATGGATTCCCTAAAATCTATCCAAAGACACTAAGGAGTCAATAGACCCCAGGTTACAAACCTCTGAATGAGAGGGTATTCATAATAGGGCAACCAAGCATAATAAAGGACCCCCAGTTGATGACAAATCAGGATCAAACTAGGGAAATGAAGATGTTCGAAGTCTTCTACTTTGACGGTTGACGGTGGGCAGTTTCTCTTAGATGTATTAGGTATTTTTTTTTTTAGGGGAAGATAGGGCAATTGGGGTTAAGTGACTTGTCCAGTGTCACATGGCTAGTTTTTTGTGTTAAGTGTCTGAGGCCAGATTTGAACTCAGGTCTTCCTGACTTTGGGGCTGGTGCTCTATTCACTGCGTCACCTAGCCGCCTGTTGTATTTGGTATTCTACGGTTAAAGCTAGTGGCTATCCCTTGTTCTGAATACATGAAATCAGGAGAAAAGGACATAGGAGTATAGAGGGGACACATGATTGCTGTTTCCAATTATTACAAGGACTGTCACATAGAAGGGGGATTAGCAGCTGGGTACTATTGTGGATAAAAGAAGAGCTGAGTTCAAATGCCCACTCAGGTGCATACTAAGAGGGGTGACCCTAGAAAAGTCACTTAACCTCTGCCACTTTGATTTTCTTATCTGTAAAACAGGGATAATACTAGCACATATCTCCTACGGCTGTTGTAAAGAAAAAATTAGATATTTGCAAAGTGCTTTGAAAACCTTAAAGTGCTATTTAAAAGCTAATTTAGTTCAGAGGCTGGAGCTAAGTAGCAGGTGGAAATTGGTGCAAATTTCAGTTTGATGTATGAACAATCTTCCTAACCCTGAGAACTATCCCAAAGTACCATTGTCTGCCTTCCCTTTTACAGAGGTCTTTAAGCAAAAGTTGGAAAGTCATTCATTTGCGATGTCATAGAAAGTAGTTATAGGTTGAACTAGAGAGTCTAACATTCTTTCCAACTCTAAGAATTAGTGATTCTATG
Source organism: Pseudochirops cupreus (assembly GCA_028627135.1). Lineage (NCBI taxonomy): Eukaryota > Metazoa > Chordata > Mammalia > Diprotodontia > Pseudocheiridae > Pseudochirops > Pseudochirops cupreus. Next base: position 122,172,609 of record CM053581.1, on the reverse strand, counting down.
AAGGACTGGCGTCAAAGCTGCCTTGATTTTGATTTTATGATGTACTATTGAGTCAACCTCTTTAAATCCCCCCCGCCCCAGGTTAGGGGAGAAGCCCAGAGTCTAGGCTGAGGCACCTGAACTTCCAGGGAGGGGTTAAATAGCCCTGGTTTGGTGGACTAGGGGGCAGCAAACTAAACAAATCATTACAACAATCAAACTGAACTCATCTTTCCACTTAAATCAATTCTTCTTCCTGACTTACCTATTTTTATTAATGGAATTGGTATTTTTAAGTTACCCAATAATGCAAACTAGTCAGATTGGATCCCTGCTCCTCAAGGTGAACAGAAGAACAGGCAGATAGAAATAGAATGACTGATCAATCTACCAGTGAAGCCCCTAGCACCAAAGGAATTCTACCAATCTCTATGCTTAGCCTTACCTGATCTACTAACGATTGGTATCTTTAGAGGTGCCTGGGGTTCACTTGTACTAGATTGGTTCATCAAGACACCAGCTACAAAAATTCTATGATGTTAGGAATCATTGGGCCACTATGAATCAGCCTATAGAATGAACAAAGCTTATTCCTAGGCTGGGGTTGTGTGTGCGGCCTCATTTCTCAGAATTGGATCAAGAATAGTACCCTAAGGGGTTAGTGTTGTGGAAGTACATGTATCCTTGTATCCTTTTTGTGTGAGTGAATGTTCCATGGATGGTTTACAGGTCATCAATAAGCCCTATAGTTAGATCAGAGGTCATACAATTATAGTTTGCCCCTAAGGACTGTGGGACTTTCCTATGGGATGTACAGCTGAAACCTTTCACATGTGTTGTCTCCCCTCATCACAATGTGAGCTCCTTGAGAGCAGGACTGTCTGCCTTTTCTATTTGTATTCTCAGTGCTTAGCACAGTGCTAGCCATAGAGTAATTGCTTAATAAATGCTTTTTCCCCAAATTCAATTAGAAGTCAATAGGACTGTATTTCTTTCCCTTAAGGTCCAAAATCAGACTAGTGCACACAGGTCCAAATATCTGGTCATATTTGACTCTTTTTTCTTACTCATTTGGCCTTTCACCCTTCTTCTTCCATTTCAATTCAATCAGGTGTTAAAGTCCAGTCAATTTTTCCTTCAAAATGTCTCTGGATCCCAGGTCTTCTTTTATGTTCCCATTTCCATGCCTTTCTATCTCAGGGCCTTGCTATCCAAGATGTTTGAATATATCCAATAGCCTCCAAAACAGTCCTGTTTCATACCTCGCCACACTCTGGGTCCCCCACCTATAGTCTCTACTCCAGTTCATCGCTGCCAAGTTAATATTCTCAATGTACAATTCTGATTATATCATTTCACCGCCTGAAAACCTTCAGTGGCTCACCATTGTCTTAAAGTGTGAAATCCTTATCCTGATATTCAAGGCCCTATACAATCAGGCTCCTAACTACTCTCCAGCTTTGTGTCATGTTGCTCTCCCTCAGGCGTGCTAGTCAAACTGGTTTTACTTGCCCTCCCCAAACAGACTCTTCACTTTTTTCCTGCCTCTTTCCTTCTCTGCTTAGGGAAATCCTACCTATTTTTCCAGGCTCAACTCCCAAACCGCCCCCTCCATGAAGCCTGGCCTGATTCTGCGCCAGTGATTTTTTCCCCTCTTTTAAACTCCTATAGTAGGTCTCTCCTACTTCTATTACTGTGCTTTTCATATTCTGCCTCATGTTAACATGATAACTTGGCCCCTTCCTCCTTTCGGTCTTCTTCTGCTTTACCCCCTCCCATATCCTCTATGATTCAGCAACAGTTGCTTTCTTATTATTCCTCCCAATTCCAGGCCCTTTCACTGGCTGTCCCCCCCAGCCCGGAATGCTCTCCCTCCTTTTGTCTGTCTCCAGGCTTCCCTGGCCTTCTTTAAGACTTAAAATCCCACTTCCACAGGAGACTTTCCCCATTTCTGACCTCTCTACTTACCCTACTTTCCTTTAGTGCAGTGGTTCTCAACCTGTGGGTTATGTTCAATTTGTAACAATGAAAATACATCCTGCTTATCAGATAGATTCATAACAGTAGCAAAATTACAGTTATGAAGTAGCAATGAAAATAATTTTATAGTTGGGGGTCACCACAACATGAGGAACTGTATTAAAGGGTCACAGCATTAGGAAGGTTGAGAACCACTGCTTTAGTGTCTTTTCCTTGGATACTGTCTTCCAAATATACCTATCTACACACACACACACACACACACACACACACACACACTGTACATAGTTACTGGCATGTTATAGTCACCATTAGAATGGGAGCACCTTGAGGGTAAGGACTCTGATTTTACCTCTCTGTATCCCTAGACCTGAGCACAGGCCTTGGATCATAGTTGTTGCTGTTGCTCTTCATTTTCACAGAGGACCAGTGGCATCATAGGGTGATGTCTTGACTCCAGCACGAATTGGATTTAAGTGAGGTAGAGTTGTACAATGTTGTCAGCCTCACTCTCTCTCTTCAGTAGCATCTGAGTCCAATGGCAAGACTGAAGTCAAGATGACTGGTGATAGATGCAGCGAATGACATTGATGTCTTCAATGCCTGGCCAAGCTTGAAGTGCTCCCCAGTACCTGCTTCGGTTGCCCTCATGGCACATAGTAGGTCCTTAATAAATTCTTGTTGACTGGCATGTCTTATCTTCCCTAACATGGTACTACTTCCATGAGGAGGGTGATTACATCTCACACATGTTTGTAGATTTCATAGCACCTAAAATGGGAGTTTGCACGTAATGGGTACTTGATAAATATTCATTTGTTGGTTGATTGAATGTATGAACTTTGAGGCAGGTGTAGATGTGCATGGGGTGTGTGGTTATGATTGCAGGAAAACATGGAAGGAGGTAAGGGAAGAGAATACTAGAGGATTTAGAAGCAGATAAGACTTGATTTTCTCCTTGCAGGGGCCAAAGGGGGCTTGGCCAAGTCAGCTCTAGAAATTCTTGTATAGCTATCAGCTTGAGTCCAGAAGGCAGGGTCAATCGGGGGTGATAAGTGTGGGGAGCTGTTGACTTTTGCAAAGGAAGGGGTTGGGGTGGGGCATAGACTTGGAGATTCTCAGAAATGTGCAGAGGAAGTTCATCAGGGTTAATTAGCTGGCCTGAGAAGACCCAGGGGTACAGGCCTTTCAGAGAAAAAAAGAGCTTCATTTGGAGATTCACTTGGGCCAGATAGAAGCTAAATGGTATTAGCCTATTAGCCTTCTATCAATACATTTATCCATCCACCTATCCATCCATCCACCCACCCATCCATCCTGGCTTTCTTCCCAAGGCCAGCTGAGTCTCTCACCCTTTCCTGAAGATAACTGAAATAGCAAGTCAGGCCTGGGCTATTGACCCTGAGTGAGGAGGGAGGCAGCCAGGAAGGAAAGGAAGGCAGTTTTGCTCATGCTGAATGAAGGCCCTTGGCAGCCTCTGGTCTCTTTTTAAAACTTCTAAATTAAAATGAAATTGATCTTGTGCTAAGGGCCTGTTCCATCAGGGTCATTGACTCTAGGATGTGGAGGCAGGACCAGAGAAGGAAGGCAGGCTTTTTCTTCACCAGTTCAGCAGGGATTTGAGGCCTAGAGAGCTTGGAGGGGATGACGGCAAGGTTAGAGAAAGAAGAGAGGGAGGGAAGATGTTGGCTTCCAAGATAGTATAAGAAAGCCTGCTTTGGGTCCAAGGATCCCAGATGGACTCTAGGGAAAAGGCCTAATTGTTCTAAGAGTGGAGAAAGGTCTCAGGGGCTCAGATTCTCCTTTGCCATTACTTCCTCCAGATCTCTACATCCAGGGATAATTGAATTTGCTCTCTTTTTTTTAATCCCTAAATTCCCAAGCCCTAATTTTTTTTTCTTCCATTCTGTCAAGTCCCAGGAACTATGTATTTTAAGATGTGCCAGTTTCCCTTTCTCCCAGGCAACTGAGGCTTATCCCTCAGTTCACAAGCCTTTATTAAACACCTACTAAGGGCCAGACCCTACGCCAAACACTGGGATACAAAGAAAGGCAAAAACAAGGTCCCTGCCCTCAAGGAGCTTCCATTTGAATGAGGGAGATAACATGCAAATAACTATGTTCATACAAGATTCACACCAGGTAAGTGGAACCCTAGAGTCCCTGACCAGTGGAGCCAAGAGCATTTCTCTAGCTCCAGAGAGAAGGATGGACAGCCAAGTTGAGCATTTGAAGACTAGTATAAAAGTGAGGTCTGGAGCCTACTCCGTGACTGCTTCTGTCCTAGGCACTTCTGTTCTTGTGATAAATCTGCAATTAAGAGAAACTGAGGCACAATATTCCAAGTGGAATCTATGTATTAACAAGGCTAGTCATTGCCGATAATGGAGGTCAATGGTCCCTCAGTAACCAAAGACACGTTACAATCAGAGCAGCTTTTTAAATAGTCTATAAATTTATTATATAAGTTTTTCAGTCCGTAAGTTTATTATATAAGGTCCACTACTCCCAACTAAACTAAGACTGTGATTGGTTCATAATGGTTCAGATGCTCACTTGCATAAGAAGGGTCTTCAGAATCCATATTAACAGAGAAAACACAGAGTTGAATAATGTTTTCTGGAAAGTCCCATACCAGATATCCTGCCTCCCCTGCTTTACCAGAGAGATCGAGTGCTAGGAAAAACATCTCCTGACCTCATCTCATCTTCCATCCATCTTCCTTATCTCCCTCAAGTGGGAGACCACTTTACAGATTGTATCATTTGGGTACATGGACTCTTACAAACTCTTCTACTGTACCTTATACAAAGTAAATCACAATCTAAGCCCTAGAAATTGGTTATAGTGATTACTAAACTCTTAACTATTAATCTAGAAATAATCTAAATTTCACACTATCCTTGACCTTGATTCCTTCCTCAGGACACTACTGCCTTGGGGCAGCCCTGTCCCTAGAGTCACCAAAGGCTGGGGAAGAGCCTCCTCTTTCTCTGAACGAAACACAGAATCACAGACTTAAGAACTGGAAGAGAATTTAGATGGTCTCTAGCGATGTCTAGAAGTCTATGAACTTTTTTGTTCCTATACTATCAGTAAAAAAAAATTTTGAGCATGTAGCATTAATATGTGTATATTTAGTTATTTGTAAGTTATATATACACATCTAATATGTCTATTATATACTTATATGTGTTACTGTACCAATACATATATAATACATGTATTACTGTGTGGGAGAAGAGAAGTATTAGTCTGCTTACCAAACTGAAGGTCTACAGGGCTGTTGTGTTGAACTTACTGTTGTATGCCTGTGAAGCTTGGACAGTCTACCAAGTGTCATGCCAGGAAACTGAATTGCTTTCATTTGAATTGTCTAAGGAAGATTCTGAAGATCACCTGGCAAGATAAGGTACCAGACACTAAGGTTCTTTCTTGAGCTGAACTGCCAAGCATTCAAACTCTGCTGCAGAGAGCACAACACTGATGGACTGGCCATGTTGTTTACATGCCAAACATAAATATGCTTAAAAGACTATTTTACAGAGAAATCACACAAGACAAGTGCTCATGTGGAGGTCAGAAGAAGTGATACAAGGACACTCTCAAGGTCTCCTTGAAGAACTTTGCAATTGATTGTGAGATGCAGGAGACACTAGTACAGGACTGCCCAGCATGATGTGCCTGCATCGAAGAAGGTGCTATGTTTTATGAACAAAGGAGAATTGCAGTAGCTTGGAAGACACATGAGATGTGCAAATTTAGACATCTCCTCTCCAAATGTTGATATGCACTATGTGCACCCAAAGCCTTCTGAGCTAGTATTGATCTGATCAGCTACAGTCAGACAAACTGTACCTTGACCCCAACATGGTGATGTCATTTTGGTTCTCTTCAAGAACGAAGGACAACAACCTATGTATTATTGTATTAATATGTGTACATATGATATATGTATTACTATACTAATAATTAGACAGCCCAGTGATTAGAGTTCTGGACTTGGAGTAAAGAAGACCTGAGTTTGAATCTTGACTCAGATACTTTCTAGCTGTAACCTTGGGTAAGTCACTTAACCTCTCTGTGACTCAGTTTCCTTATCTGTAAAATAGGGATAATAATAGTACTTACCTCCTAGGGTTGTTGTGGGGATCAAATGAGAAAACATTTGTAAGCAGCTTTGCAAATTTTAAAATTCTATATAAATGGTAGCTATATATGCACATTGTAAGGCACACAAAGATAGAAATTTTAAAAGCATGAGATAAAGATGAAATATTTGATTGTAGGGGGTCAATTGTTAGCTGCTGGAATTTATTGAGCTGAGGAGTGACGTGATCAGACTTTGCACTTAGATCAATCCCTTCAGCTTTGGCAGCCACGTAGGGGTGTCAAATACAGATATGCAGAGCGTAGCCTGTGCTAGATTAAAGTGGGATTGGGAAATGTTGTGTGAGTAAATAAAAATACAATAGAGCATAGATAACACTACATTTAAAAACTAAGTCAATATGCAGCCAGCAGGGATCCTTATGTACAGATCAGTGGCCCCTGTTTCTATCTGTGTTTGATAACCCTGATAGAAAGCATGAATTAGAGAGGAGAGAGACTAGAGGCAAGAAGGCTGACTAGGAAGTTGATGAATACTCTGAGAGAGGCAATGTGCTTTGGAAGAAGGGTGGTGACTGGGTGAAAAGAGAGAAAGGACAGGTGAGGGAGATGCTATAAAGAGAGAAATGGCAGCTGCTTTGGCAACAGATTGTGCAATTGGAGGGAGGGAGAGTGAGGAATCAGAGAGAACATGCTGGTTTTGAACCTGGTGGACTCTAAGGATGGTGGTGCTCTCAGTAATCCATTTCCTTAAAAAATACTAATTTGTTAAAAGCAACAACAACAACAACAACAAACCTAGTCATGCACACATTAGCTGGCTTTATTTGAATTTTCTATGGTTTTGATGTGAGCTTTAACTTCTGTGCCAGAGCCATATACAATTTTATCCTTCTTACATGTGATTCTCTGATATTTAAAATAAGAAATAAAACATTAATAAATTAATAAATAAAAGTAGAGTAAAATAAAAACAATATGGAATAATTGTATTTATAAATTATGCCAAATTATTAGTTCAATCAAATAATAAAATATGTGCTTTGCGTCTCAGGATTTGTTGGCCTCTATTAAGGGATATCCCAGATAACTTGTAGCAGCTTTCTCTTCAGTGAGTTTTTATATTTGTGCTGTTAATAAACTGATTTGCACTTAAAAATACTTGGGAAGTTTAGAAAAGGGGAAGGTTGCAAGAAAAAGAAAATGTGAAGAGTTCTTCCATGCAGATTGCAACTCATCATGCCTGCCTCTCCTGTGTAACTACATAAAAGTAATAACCAAGGCCATGGGAGAAGTATAGAAAGAGAAAGAAGAAACCCACATTTAATTCAGTTCGATTCAACAAGCATTTTTTGGCCATAAGAAGAGGACAATGAACTGGCAAATGAGAATGAGCTGTCAGGTAGGTAGAGGAACCAGGACAGAACAATGTCCTAGAAACCAAAGGGGTGTGCAGAAGGAGGGGGTGAGCAATAATGATGTCAGCTGCTGCAGAATGCTCAGTAAATAATAATTCATCCATCTACCTACAAAGCATTTTCCTCCAGTTGTTGTGAGGCGGGTGGTGTGCAGATAAGGAAACTGGGCCTCATGGAGGTGAAACGATTTGTCTAAGGACCCATCATTACTGAAGCAAAGACCGAAACCTGATTCTCTTAACTTCAAATCCAGAAGTCTTCCCACTAGCCCATCGTCCATGTGATTCACAATAACTTTGAAGTACTAGGTCAAAGATGCCCCTGAGTGCACGTGTGACTCCCTCTTGGGCTGATCCTTCTTTAGAGAGGCCTCCGAGCCTCTCTCCACATCCAAATGAGGATGGGCATCTCTATTGCTTCTCCTTCTTCTTCCCTTTCCTCTCTGTCTGTGAAGACTTTGCCCTGCATCTCTGTCATCAGGTACTTGTGGCTCCTTGTATCAGCTGTGTAGATACTCAGGTCCATGTGTATTCCAGTACCTACCTGGGTGGTGGGGCCGATAAATGGTACTCACAGGTTTGTCATGAGGCTCAAGCAAGGCATAAGAAAGTAATTTGTAAACTATTAAATGGGATACAAATCACAAGGGTTATTATTTAGGCTCCCTGAAGCCAAGGAACATGTTTGGTACTTCTCTGATATTCCCCAACAGTCTCTCAGAGGAGTAATGTAGACAGACCTTTGCTCCATCTCGGTCAAAAAAGGAAATGAGGTTAGTCAGGAACGGCCTGTTATTAATGAGCCCTGTTTCCCTTTCAAGATGTTTACTTATTATATACCTTTATAATATGTACTAGAATTTAGACAGGGAGCAAAGCTTATTAACCTGTTTGCTAATTTCATTTGTTTTTCTTTTGAAAACTGGAACAACAATTTTCCTTCCCTAGTCCTAGGGCAATACTATTCGACAGTCTTTCAAAGGTCGTTGATAGTGGCTCAATAATAACAGGAGCAACTGGGTAGCACAGTGGATAGAGCACTGGGTTTAGAATCAGGGAGACTCTTCTTTGTGAGTTCAAATCCTGCCTTAGATACTTACTAGCTATGTGACCCTGGGCAAGTCACTTAACCCTGTTTGCCTCAGTTTCCTCATTTGTAAAATGAGCTGGAGAAGGAAATGGCAAACTACTCCAATTGCCAAGAAAATCCCAAATAGAGTCACAAAGAGTTGAGTACAACTGAAGAGAAACAACATTTTCTTCTAGTACTTTCAATACTGAATGTTGTTCGTCTCATCCTAGTGGCTTGAAGTCACCAAAGGAAGGTAGTGCTCTTTACCTAGCTTAAATTTCACCTACCCGTTATTATCCATTTTTGTTCTGTCCTTTCCAATCTAAAGATAATTTTCCTTGGCAAAGCAAAGAGAAGCAAAATAAGAGACAAACCTTATTTCTATCATCAGTCATCATTATTCCATCCACCCAACATTGCACTTTTATCCCTTTTTGAACCCTTCTCTTTTCCTCAATATAGGTTTAAAAAGCCCCTCTTTTTGGTTCTTAGTATTCATTGCCAGTTCAATCCCAATTCATTCTGAGATTTAACATTCCTGACACAAATCTTTTTTAACTAGAGTAATTTCTTTCTTTTTAATTTTTATTAATATCTCTTGCTTTTGAGAAGCATGATGGCATAATAGATAGAAGATCTTAGAGTTAGAAGGATCTGGGTTCATTCTAGAGAGCAATTTGGAACTATGCCCAAAGGGCTAGAAAACCGTGCATATCTTTTGATCTAGCAATACCACTGCTATGCCTGTGTCCTAAAGAGATTTTTTTTAAAAGAGAAAAGAACCCATTTGTACAAAAATATCTAAAGCAGCTCTTTTTGTGGTGGCAAAGAACTGGAAATTGAGGGGATACCCATCAATTGGGGAATGGCTGAATAAGTTGTGGTATATGAATATAATGGAATATTAAAGTTTATACCTATATAGCCTATATTAAATTGCTTACTGTCTCAGGGAAGGGAGCAGGGAGGAATAGAATTTGTAACTCAAAACTTTAAAAAACAACAACAACAAAAAAGATCTGGGTTCAAGTCTCACCTCTAACACATAGTGAGTATTGAAATCTGGCTAAGTCACATAACCTCTCAGTGCCCCAGATAACTCTCTAAATACCATAATTTGCAGTTGATAGTGAAATTTCTGATTTAGTTCCATCCTATTCCATCCTTTGTTTTCATATCAGTCATACTGACTATATCCTCCCCCTCTCCCTACCCAGAGAACTATCCCTTTTAACTTCAAGTGACAGAGAAAAAAATTAGTTCAGCAAAGCTAACTAACCTATCAACAATCTAATGATATATTTAGCATTACACATAGTGTATTCACTCCCACCCACACCCACACATACACCTTTGCAAAGAAGAGGGAGACGTACATTTTCTCATCATTTGGTCATTAGAATTACAGTGTTCCTAACACTTTTCTTAAAGCATAACATCACACTTTCGTATTCATCTGCCATTACCTGTCTCTGTTCCTATCTTCTATGCATGTGAAAGCTGAACGTGGTAATGACCCCAGCTTCCTCTAGCCTCTCTCTTCCTGGACTGGGACTGATTTTCTCACTTCACGTGAACCTACTCTATCAGGTAGGGAGGGTAGTTTCCCTGGAAGGGCAGCCAACCGGCTATTACTCACTCTTAGAGTTCTAGGATAACTCCAATGTGAAGACTATACTCCTACTACTCACTAACATAGCTCCTGAGCTCCTACTGCAGTGGTTCTCAACCTTCCTAATGCTGCGACCCTTTAATACTCGTATGTGGGCATATCTGCCTGTGGGCAGACCCATCTGGAGATGGATAGAGGATCAGTGTCTCGGTTCCTAAGACCATTGGAAATATGTGTTTTCCGATGGTCTTTGGTGACCCCTGTGAAAGGGTCGTTTGACCCCCAAAGGGGTCGCGACCCACAGATTGAGAACTGCTTTCCTGGTGGTATGCTTGCCATTTATACAAAATCAGTTACAATGTAATACCATGAAACACTTATGAAATGAAAAGAAAAATAGCAAGAATAATCAAAGTATTTGCTCGATAGAGATAAAAGAGGGAGTAACCAAACATCACAATTCACACAAAAACCTGGGTCATACTCTCCAATATTCTTAGATTTAGAGTTAGAAAGGACCTTAGAGGTCTTCAAATCCAAACACATCATTTATAGATGAAGAAACTGAGGCCCAGAAAGGTTAAGTTACCTGTCCATGGTCACACAACTATTAACCATTTGAAGCAGGATCAGATTCAGTTCTTCTTGACTCTAAGGCCGCCACTCTATCAACTACATCACCTAGCTGCCTAGGATGGGGAAGTAGACACACAAAGAAACTTAGCAGTAAGGCACATAAGTAGGGAAACCCATGCACCCAGGCAAATTCTCAACTCTGGACCGAAGGCTTGCATGTCCTTGATCTCTCTAGGGAAGAATCTGTGCCACACATCACAAAAAGTTGTAATAGCCACTCATGCTAGGGTACTAAAAAAAAAAAAACGGATGAGGATCTTTTAGCAAATTGTATCAGCATTATGCTAATTTGGTGAAAATCGATTCCCTTAAGACTGGAATCTGCCAAGGTAGATGGGTCCATGAGCAGCTAGATGGTGCAGTGGATAGAGTACCAGGCCTGGAGTCAGGAAGACTCATCTTCTTGAGTTCAAATCTGACCTCAGACACTTCCTAGCTGTGTGACCCTGGACAAGTCACTTAGCCCTGTTTTCCTCAGTTTCCTCATCTGTAAAATGAACTGGAGAAGGAAATGGCAAAACACTTTAGTGTCTTTGTCAAGAAAACCCCAAATAAGGTCACAAAAACTTGGACATGACTGAAATGACTCAACAAAAATAACAAAATCAGGTCTGTTCTCTATGAATTATGAATTATTTCCCCTTCTATAGCCATTAAGGACAGTAAAAAAGCCCCTCCAAAACAAACAACAATAAAAAACAACGAGAGGCTAGCCAAGAGGCTTCCTCTCTCTCAGGAGGCAGATGGCACTAAAAAGCAACAAGACCAATCAGCTCTTCGCATGGAAGATGGATACTGTTTTCCTCCGATCAGCTTCCAGCAACTATAGTACTCTTCCACAGTCAAACAGCTCCTCACATCTGTTACAAAAGCCTGTCCTTCACTTTGTCTCAGCTCCCGTCAGTTTCTTTATTCTTCTGTAAGCAACTTGTCCTCAACTGATCAAGCCGTTAATCAACAAATACTTATTAGGTGCCTACTATGTGCTAGGTACTAGGAATATAAGTACAGTATTCAGTAGTCCTTCATTGAAAGGAGTTTATATCCTAATGGAACATACAAGTAGATATAAAAATGTACAGCACAAATATTAAGTCAACAACCAACATGTATGCAAAGTAATTACCTCCGAGATAGTTTGGGTGTGAAAATACTTGGAGGGCTTGTGAAAGCCTTCACATAGAAGATGGCACTTGAGCCTTGTCTTAAAGCAAGAGAGGGACTCTATGAGCTAGAGCAGTGGTTCTCAACCTTCCTAATGCCGCGACCCTTTAATACTCGCATGTGAGCGTCTCTGCATGTGGGCGGACCCACCTGGAGATGGATAGAGGAGTGGTTTCTGGGTTCCTAAGACCATCTGAAATGTGTTTTCCAATGGTCTTAGGCGACCCGACCACGTTGAGAACCGCTGAGCTAGAGGTATGGAGAGAGCACATTTCAGGGAAGGAAGATAGCAATGAGAGATGGGGGATTGTGGGTGAGGAACAGAGAAAAGGCCAGTCTGGCTGAATTGCAGAGTGCAGGAGGAGTAATGTGCAGTGAGGCTAGAAAGATAGGTCAGGACCAGGCTGTGTAGGACTTTAAAAGCTAGATAGAAGAATTTCCATTTTAACCTGGAAGCAATAGGGAGCCACTGGAGTTAGTTGAGTAGGGTAGTCACATGATTAAAGAGGTGACTTAGGAAAATTAATTCAGCAGCAGTGAGTAGGATGGCCTGCAAGGAGGAGAGATAGGAGCCAGGGATACAATTAGGAGGCCGTTGGCAATAATCAGGGCAAGAGGTAAAGAAGGCCTGAACCAAGGTGACAGCAGAATGAGTGAAGAGGGGGGTTCGTATGTTCAAAATCTTGTGAAGGAAGAAACAGCAATATTTAGCCATTGATTTGATAGATGGGGTGAAGGAGAATGAAGAATCTAGAACAATGCTAAGGTTATGAACTGTGGGATTGAAAAGATGGTGCCTTCAACAGAAACAGGTAAGTTTGGATGAGGGGAGGGTTTAAGGGGAAAGAGAATGAATTTAGTTTTGGACATGTTGAATTTGGAATGTTCTTGGGACATCAAATTTGAAATGTCAAACAAGCAATTAGTGATGCAAGGTTGACTCAGGAGAGAGACTGAGACTAGATATATAGATCTGGGTGCTGTCTGCCCAGAGATGTTAATTAAACCCCTGGGATCAGATGGAGTTACCCAGAAAATATAAAGAGAGAAGGCCTAGGACAGAACCTTGGGGAACATCAAAATTAGGAGGTGTGATATAGGTGATTGCCCAACAAAAGAGACTTAGGAAAAGTGTTCATACAGGTAAGAGGAGAACTAGGAGAGTGGTGTCATGAAAACCCAGAGAGGAGAGAGTGTCCAGAAGGAGAGGGTAGGCAACAGTGTCAGATTTAGCAGACAGGTGGAGAAGGATGAAGACTGAGAAAAGGCCAATAGATTTGGCAATTAGGAGACGGTAGCTTTGGAAAGTTTTAGTTGAGTTTTTTTTAGTTGAGTTTTAGTTAAGTAATAAGATCAAAAGCCAAATTGCAAAGGGCTAAGAATTGAAGGAGAGAAGTAGATGAAAGGCAGCAAATGTAGATAGCTTTTTTAGGGACTCTGGCTTAGGAGAGGAAAGATATAGAACCAGAGACTGAGAGGATCATAAAGTCTAATGAAATATTTTTTAAGGATGGGGGAGACTTGGATGTGTTTGAAAACACCAAGGAAGAAGATGAAGAGTAGAAAGTGAGAGAGAAGGTAATTAAGGACAGGATTTTGGGGGAGAGGAGAGGAGATAAGATCAAGTGTGTGTGCAAAGAAAAGGGCTGCCTCTTTATCAGAGACTGTGCAAAAGAGGAGACAGTGTGAGAAGATGTCAAGGACTACTGGACTGCTCCTTTGGAATTGCTTTAGCATCTCTAATTTTGAAGTTTCCTTCTACCTAAAACCTCTTTCTCTACCTCCTCATACCCAATGAATCTGTTCTTTGTCCCTGATTGAGAAATTCAGGTCAACAATCCACTTCCTTTCTGAACCAATAGTGACTGGCAGTCTTTTCTTTTTCTTTTCTTTTTTTTTTTTTAAATTTATTTTATTAAATTTTTTTTGAGTTACATATTTTCTCCCCGTCTTTCCCCTGCCCACCACCCCAAAACAGCCATCCCAGTGTTTCCCCCCTCCCCCAGTCTATTCTCTCCTATGTCACTTTTTGGTAGGGCAGGATGGATCTCCCAACTGCAGTGCCTGTGTATCTCAAGTTCCAGTTGGATGTAGTCAATAA
>CM053581.1:122123404-122158038 GCA_028627135.1 Pseudochirops cupreus | reverse complement strand
GGGCGGGAAGCTGCAAAGCCGAGGCGGGTGCAAAACCTCTGCCTTTCGCTTTTCTGCTCTGGAGGCCTTCTGGCTGGACTGCTTATCTCCCCCTTTCACAATTCCCATTCACAGCTGCTGCTAATCCGCTCACCTGAGAGGCTCCTCAGCTCTTCCAGTCCAGCCGCCCCCGGGGCACAGCCGCAGCTTCAGGCCAGGCTGGTTTTGGTTTGCAGTGCTGATATGGTTCCTCGTAGCCGAGCTAACTTTAGTGGGAAGTATCTTTGTGTGCGTTTTGGAGTTCTAGGATTGGTTTAGAGTCGTATTTTATGGGTATTTTGGGGTGACTATGTGAGAGCTGCGATATGTTGCTGCTGCTACGCCGCCATCTTGGCTCCGCTCCCGACTGGCAGTCTTTTCAAGGCTGACCTTGAAAAGGTCAAGGGTATTCATGCTAATACCCTTGTTTCCCCGTTCTCCTCTGTCTCAAAGCTTGACAAACTCCTCCTTTTCCATTTCCCTCCCTCCTCTGAAATAACATAGCCCCTCTCATGGCCTTTATCACATTCTGCTTCAGATTATACTTAAATACAAGCCTTTTCTTCACTAATATTCTATAAACTACATCTGGTTGGAGATGGTATTTTCTTCTTTGTGCCCCTTTGTATCACTACCACAACAGAGCCTAGCACGTTGTGGGTGCTCAATAAATAGGTTTTGGATGACTAATTTAGAAAATGTTATTGTGAAGTATAAACCACTGTATGGACAGAGGCAATGCATAAACAAGTTAAAAGCTTTTTTAAAATGGCATAGCCAGGGGGCTGGTCTGGCCTATGGAAATCTCAAAATCTCTTGTACTCCTGTGGCCTGCACCTCCCCTTGCTCTCTGAGACCCGACTCTCCTTGCTCTCCCAAGTCTTTCCCTGCTTCCCGGTCCTCTCGGGACCCCCTTCTCCATCCACCCCTCGCCACATGCCCTCCAGCAATGCCCACCTGGGGCTCAGTGCACTTCCTAGCCCTGGCTTTCCTCTTAGAGCTTCTGCTGCACAGAGGGGTGTCTGGAGGAATTCACCATCCACAGGGAACCCCTCTCTGACCAGGACTCAGTGTCGGATTGCTTTCATCATAGTGGCAAATAATGCTGGAGCTGGGAAGAATTTGGAAGATGGTTTGGGAGAATCTAAAAGAACAAGTGGGCAGTCATAGACAATATTGATTGCTACAGCTGGAAGGAGCCTTAGAGATAATCTGGCCTAGGCCCAACATTTTACAAATGAAGATGGGGAGGCCTGGAGAAGGATTTATCCATTTACCCATGCTCATGCAGCTAGTCAGTGGCAGAGAGGTTGCTCAAGATTTAAGATTTGATTGGACTGACTGACTACGAGTGAATTGGGTGATTTGAATGTGGAAGTGGCAAACCCAATCAAAATCCTACAAGTTTTGACTTGAGTGATGCCTTAGGTCTTCAGACGACCACTAAACTCCTTCCACAAAAAAACAAATTCTGAATTTCTTGGTTTTGACTTAAGTGATACCTTGGATGATAGAAAAATGATGGATTCAATGGTGGTTGAGGCGGACCCAATATAAAACCTGGTAAAGGACTAATGGCTAAGGATTGAGAACATATTATAGAGGATGGCTACAAACCCGTTAAGGGCAAAAGCGATGGCAAGTATGACTCAGTGAAGGTCCTGGGACTGGAACAACAGCAGAAACTGGGACAATTGCCAGCATAGCCAGTGTCCTCAGAATGGCGCTCACTGGAGCAGGCTCCAGTTATATTTCCTGTCCACAAAAGAAATTTTGCTTTAACATTCATCAGGGTATCAATACAGACTGTATCAAAGGCCAAAGCCTGGAAGATATGAGCACTGAAGAACTTTAAGTTAAATATTCAGCATTGCAAACTGAATCTACAGAGAAAGCTTTGAAAGATCTAAGTCCACGGCAAATGCACACATACACGTTTCAAATGCTTATAATTTTGCTTATTTAATTTGGATTGGAAGCTGTTCTCCAGCTCTATGGAATAACTAGCTTCTTATTGGCATAAGCTTTTTTTTTTTGGGGTGGGGAGGATTTGATTATTTATGTTGGACTGAAAAAAACTTAATCACTTTAGAAGTGATTGGGGTAGGAAAAGTGCAATTCACTCAGATCTGCTGTAAGATAACTGGCCCAGCCCCTCATGGAATAAAAGTGTCTGAGATGAAGGTGATGAAAACCTAGGAGAAGATTTATTCTAACTCCTAGGGCCCACTGGCTCCCTTGTATTCATAGACAGTAATTCTCCCAAGGAAGTCCAGGCCTATTCTTCTCTAGTGCAGTTGGAAAATTGAAATAAGGTAAAGTTAGGAACTTAGGTAGTCAGGGGATGATACAGAAAAAAAAAGGGAAACAAACTAAGCATGAGAAAGGAAATGCAAGTGAGTGAGTGTCAAGGTCACTGAGTAGACTGAGAAAAATCCGCATTGTAGTACTATATATATTTTAGAGTACCCAAACCTGGACTTTTTTTTTTCTGAAACTTTGACTGAGGGGGCAGTTTTCAACATGTGCAACCTGACCCCTCCTCAGCTTTCTCAAAATGGGAAATTCAGGTATTTTCATTTTCCGAAGCTAGAAAAATCAGTTATAGAATACAATGTCTGCAGTATTAATCTTTATTTATTTACTTATATTATTATCTTGTGGCAAGAGCTTGTGACAAAGATAACATTACCTGAAAGCATATGGGAATGTGTTTATATCTGTAAAAGACCATACTTGAAAACACCTGTGGCTGCACACAATTAGACATTGTGGACAAGTGGAGAGGAAAAGCACCATGTTTTGATATCCTCCTAATTTGTTTTCTTTTCAGAAAATGACAATTTTTTTTAACAGCAAGAGGGGATTGTTGTTCATTTTATTTTGGGGAACATACCCTTAATCCTATGAAAATTAATAAACTATGAACAGTTTTCTTGGCCATCACTTAGAAAACAAAATGCATTGGTGTAACATTGGAGTTAAAAAAAATCAATCCTAGGCCATGAGCACATGTCCAAGCGGCAGGATGAAAAAATCTTTTCTTTGTCAAGTAGAAAGAAATTTGTTGCTATCACTGGTCAAAGACCGTTTGTGATTCTAGTCCCCACTGGGCCTCTCTGCGACTTGGGGGAAGGGTCATTGTTTCGTTCTTCTTTTCTATAGAATGAGATATTTGAACCAGTCACTAAGGGTTCTTTGCTGCTCAAAATCTGAGACCTATTCAGAATAGGAACAAAGTAGCTTAAAATTACACCATCAAGATCTATTTTAGAAGTAAAGATAAAAACATTTCTAGGGGCAGACAGGTGGTACAGTGTTTAAAGTACCGGTGCCAGACTCAGGAGGAGGACCTCTGACACGTGATGCTTACTAACTGTGTTACCCTGGGCAAGTCACTTCATCCTGCTTGCCTCACCAAACAAAAAGTCAAACTCATTTCATAGGGCAAATAGAATTCTGTTTTCCTAGAACCTCTCAACTACAGTCTAACCCTGTTTACCTGGATTAGCAAATCCACAATTCCCACACAAATCGTAACCACTCTGCTTTCCTGTAAGTATTTTCAAACTATTCTACCCACAATACTGTCATGAAAAATGTCCTGTGAAACTTTTTGGAAGTACTTTCTCAGCTTTAAGTCTGTATTAAAGAACACCATGCTAACAAATACTAAGAAACAAATTACAAAGGAAAAAAAATAGTCCAGCCATTACTTAAGGTAGGAAAAGATCTTGAATTTATATCGCCAGCAACATGGGAACTCAGCGTGGTTCACTGCTATAAAACGTTTGAGAAATATGTCTAATACGCAGAATATATATTAGAAAATTGATTTCCCGGAACACCTTCGAGCTTAAGAAAAATGTTTTAGTCTTTATAACTCTATTCTAATGGATCCAAACGAATTAGAAAGTAAAATTCATGTCATAACCTTGAATCGAGAGATTTTTATATACTAATAATTAACATTTATATAGAACTTTAAAGTGCTTTCCATAGATTGTCTGTAATAATAATATTTGTAAAATGCTTAGCACAGTGCCTGGTACATAGGAAGTGCTATGTAAATGTTATCTATTAATAATAATAATAATAAATAATATAGTACCTACTGCGTGCTAAGTGCTTTACAAATATTATCTTATTTGATCATCACCACAGCCCAGGGAGATAGGGTCTGTTGTTATCTCCATTTCAGAGTTGAAGAAATGGAGGCAAACAGAGGGTAAGTGACTTGCCTAAGGTCACATACAGCTGGTAAGTCTCTGAAACTGGATTATGACTCAGTCTTCCTGACTCCAGGCCCAGGGCTCTATCCATTGCCTCACTTAGTTGCTATTATACCCGGACAACAACCCAGGAAGGTAGATGCTATTATTGTCTTCATTTTAGAGATGAGGAAACTGGATGTGAGAGAGGTTAAGTGACACACATATATACACACACATACATATACATATACATACATACAATGCACACATGCACATGCACACATACATATACATACACATACATATATACACATACACACATGCATATATATGTAACACCTGTGGCTATCCACTATATATACATATATACACACATACATACATATACACATACATATATATACACACATACATACACACACATATATACACACATACATATATAATGAGTAAGTGTATGAGGCAAGATTTGAGTGCAGGTCTTCCTCACTTAGAGTCTAACACTCCAACTATTGCACAAAACAACCTCTTAACAGATAAGCAGAAAAAAAGATATATAACAAATATATAAATATATTTTATGCACATAAAATATATACAAATATATAAACAATACATATAGCAAATAAAAAGTAGTAAATATAAAAACAGGAGGACAGAACAATAAAAGTTGAGAGGAACCTTCCGTATATCACTGCTGTTGCCTGCTTTGCAATGTATCAGAGGTGTGTAATTAGATGCCAAATAAACTAAGGAAGATTATAACTTGAACTTGTGGAGAATTGAGTCATTAACTTAGGCACTACTGACAAATTCAGTTTCACAGCCCACAAAAACAGAATGCAGCTAGAACCTTTGTCATCAGAGCTACATGGCTACATCATAGGTGAAAACACCTGACCCAATCAGATTCTTTCAGCATTTCAGCCATTAAAATCCCTTGCTTAGTACATAAGGTATTTCTTATATACCTGTATATACCTTATATACCTGTGTAAAGTCCACTTCATACAAAAAACTTGTAAATGCATTCCAGGGTATTTCTTTTCTATTCTGATAAACCACCCCATTTCCACAATGATCACCGCAGACCTCATTCAAAATAGGGAGGAAAGAGCAGATTTGACAGAAAGAAAAACAAAATGAATCTGAATGCCCCGTAATTATAATGACCAATCTTGGCTCAGAAGAAGAGTTGAAATAATAACAATAGTAGCTAGCATTTATTTTGTGCCCTAAGAATTACAAAGCACTTTACACATATTATCTCACAACAACCCTTTGAGATAGGTGCTATTATGATCCCCATTTTACAGATAAGAAAAAGGAGTTAGACAGAGGTTAAGTGATTTGCCATAGGTCACACAGCTAGTATGTGAGGCTGAATATGAACTCAGGTCTCTCTAGACTCTAGATATGGTTACTCTATTCATTACACCACTCACTTGCCTCTTGATGTATCTAAAACTGTACCTCCTTCACTTCATGGGGGGCTCAGAAAGGGGTGTGTCAACTATAGCTGTAGCAAACTGGAGGGATTGTGAAATTTATTTAATTTTGTCTTTGCTTTTGTATTTGTATCCCCAGCATTTAGAATAGTGCTTGACAAATAGTAAATCCCTGATAAATGCTTCTCTCTCAACACTCCTTCCATTCATTTACAATTTCCCAATTATAACCATCAACATTCTGAAAAGTCATATGTCAATGAGTTGATGGACCACAATGCATTTCAGACATCTTTACCTCTATCAGTGTCTGGCTTTCATATAGGTCCTTTCAGTACATTTATCTGAGGGGCCAGTTTTCTCTTAGTTCCTCAATCTATGTTCTCCTTAAGCATTTTTTGAGGAGCTGTGTTTATTCTCAAGATGATTTTTTTTATCAGTGCTCCTTAAACTTTTTCTTACCCTTTCAGGAACCAAAATGCCCATATAACCAAAGGGTAATAATTTATGTGTCATTAGAAACTCTAAATTGGTCTATTTGCATCCATCTCTCTCTGTGGCAATTGCTTCTGTTTGAGTCTTTCAAATTCCATTTTGGAGACCTTCTTCTCCCTCTTGGGCTGACTTTCTTGTGGTTTTATGACTTTGATACATTACCTATCCTTCCTCTGAACCTTTTGAAATATCCTCTACCAAAATCTAAGGTACATGGCAGATTTTTCTTTCCTCTATCACAAATTCTTAGTTGTAGGAGACACTTGTTTCCAAGGTTCCCATCATTTCTGCGTTGGTCACCATCAGTTCTAGAGTAACAATTCCTGAGATATAAAGTTATCAAGGGAAGTCAATGATGTGTTAGCTGCTTCTGTGTTCTTGCCCATGAGAGTTCCGGTGCATGTACTGGTAAATGGTGTCTCCCATCCCTGCTGTCTCCTGCATCTGTATCTGCTCTGTGACCTCTTTTCTTGATTTAACATTCATTTTTCCCTTCTGCCAGGGACATTTGTCTGAACATCTGACTTCTGATTTCTGCTTCCATTGATCTTCACCCAATGCCCTCCATTACATTTCCACCCTCTGGCTCCTGGATTCCCTACATGAGTGTATCTTAATATGTATGCGATGCCACTCTGCCCCAACTTTGATCTGTTTTGTACTTTTGACATACGGAATACTCTCAGAAGCCATGTTCTTGTCACAAATATTGTTCTGTGAAGTCCCAGTGATATCTGGGGGATAAAATTTGTCTCTTTCTGTTAGGATCTATAGTTCCTTTTGCTTTTTATCTTTACTTTGCATATTTGCATATAAGCATATCAGGTCTTGGGTTTTATTTCTGGTTCATTTCTGAGATTTTGACTCTGGTGAATAATGGGGGTATTTCTACTGCGTCACAATGGAGGAAGTATAATGATTGCTTGTTGTTGTTCAGTCGTGTCTCATTCTTCGTGACCCCTTTTAGAATTTTCTTGACAAAGATACTGGAACAATTTGCTATTTTCTTCTCCAGCTCATTTTACAGATGAAGAAACTGAGGCAAACAGGGTAAAATGACTTGCTCAAAGTCACACAGCTAGTAAGTGTCAGAGGCCAGATTTTGTGGATAGGTAGCTTCTTTCCTCTACCATCCATCTTTTTCATTTTAAAACCCTCATCTTGTATTTGCAAGAATCAAACATTTAAGCAACCCTCAAAAGTTGCAAAGAATTCCTAGCCAAAAACTCATCAATTATTAAGCTATAGTTCATAAATTCAAATCCTGTTATCACCAACTTCTTAACCAGCTTTTCATTGTCTGATCAGCCTTCCTCTCCCAATACCTCTGCCTTCTACTGGCAACAGCGATAAAAATGCCCGCTTTGGCCCCACATACCCACGCCTTCTCAACCTCTAGAAATCCTTTGTAGTTTTTTTTTCTTGCAGTATCAATTATCCCCATGTGAATCACCAGAAGTGGGTAATGGTTATCAATTTTGACAAGTCTTGGGAGATTCTCTATCATGTCCTAGATACATACCCTGGGAAGACAGCCAGCCTCTCTATTATTAATGTCAGGTTGACAAATAGCTACCTCAGTACCCCTCAGCAGGGAGCCACCAATCTCCACTACATGTCTTTTCTTCCTTTGACCCCTACTGGATTATCTCCATTATCTTGTCTCTCTTGGGCTACTTGGATGTGACAGTAGAGAACGTCTGAAAGGGATTTAGAGGGGACATGATAGCTGTCATTAGGTATTTGAAAGGCTATCTCATGGAAGAAAGAATAGATTTGCTCAGTTTGGACCCAGAGGGCAAAAGTAAAAGCAATCGGTGAAGCTTGCAAAGAGGTTGCAAATTTTGGCATAATGAGAGGAGAGATTTCCAAACAGTCAGAGCTTTTCAAAAGTGGAATGGACCGCCTCAGGAAGTAGTGGATCCCTCTTCGATGGAAGGCTTCAAGCAAAACCGAGATGATAACTCCTCAAGTATTATGCTGTAGAGGGGATTCTTCTTCATGTAGGATGCCCCTTCGAACTCTGAAATTCTGTGACTCTTTGTGACTTTGTGAATAGGGCAATGAAGAGAAGACACGAGGCTCCACATGGTTCCATAGCATCAACTTCAGACATGAATCAATACTAGAGGAACATTCAAACCTGGTGAGTCCTCTTGTCAGAAGTCTTCTTTCCTCCTTCTCATCTCTCTGATACTCAGATCTTCTTTCTCACCACTGAAAATCTAAAGAGGTGTTGTTCATCCTTTGTTTTGGAAGAGGACCAACGACATCACTGAGTGATGTCTTGATTTGTGCATGAATTGGCTTTAAGTGAGGCAGAGGTGAGCAAAGTTGTCAGCCTCACTCTCTTCCAGAGTCGTTGAAGTCGTGACAAAACAAAAAGTCAAAATGACTAATAATGGCCCGGGATGCAGTGAATGACCTTGGTGTTTTCAACATCCTGACCAAAGCTTTAAGCATTCTACAATGCTTGCGTCAGCCACCTTTGTGGCCATTGGAACAGATTGTTCTCATTTGCCCATTCTTCTGGGGGGATATCTACATGTGCTTGGGGTAGACATCTCCCTAACTCACTGATGAGTTTGAGGCCTGTTGGTTACCCTCAACTTATCTTAGCCCATCTGCCAAGGCATATTCTTATATTATATTAGATGGTTATATTATATTATATATAATTAAAGAGAAGATTGTACTAGATGACCTCTGAGATACCTTCCAGCTCTGAATCTTTGATCTTGTGGATCTATGATCTTACGATACTATTTCAGAGCCTCAAAGTCCTTTCTCTCCTAATGGGGTTTTCATAAAGCCCAACTCTTGATTGCTGGGCCTAGCTCCAAGGGAGGTGCTGGTAAACATTTAACAATTTGCTCTCCAAGAATTCAGGACACATTTTTAAGTTTAGTCTACATAATTAACATTTGTCCATCACTTTCTTGAGTCTAGAGTGACAATTATTAAAATACTAAATCTAGCCCTGATGTGTATTGCATCCTAATTTCTGATTTATAAATGTTCACACTGAGAATTTAACAATTGGCTCTCAAAATCTGCTAAAAGCTGGCTCTAGCACACCCCTGGCCTAGCTCTCTCTTGAATTCATAGCCAGCTCTCTTTTCTACTGCCAGAGGTCATCCTCCTAAAAGTTGCTTCCTTCTTTGAGTGATTGTTTCTCTGTATCTGAGTCTGGAGAGTATGTTTCTACTCAATGGCTAGTTCTTGCCTAGACACTTCCAAATCAATGAACTCTCAAACTTCTGGATGTTGTGCCTCCTTCTAGGTAAGAAGTTCTGCTTCTAAATTATGGCCAATGAAGGTGGAAGAGAAAAAATCAAATCCACTCCCTCCCTCCCCCCATAAGGTGAAATTCTGTGTTCTTCACAAACTGACTCTACAATTGTCTCCAATTCTGTTAGTCTCAGAAGGCTAAGTTATTTAAAGCCTCCATGAACATAATCATTGAGTTTTGTTTGTTAGTATGTTTGTTTTCCTTATCCAATGGCCAGATTCCCTTTAATTCCATCACATATCTTGTAAAGGGATCACAGTGTGCTCATACTTTGTTAACATATTAATTTCTCTTCATCTGTGATCACACCCTGTGACTATATCAACTAGCTGAGGGGAGGGCTCCAAATGACCCCCTTTCCTCCTCCTCATGCCTCTTCCAATACATCTTTTAGATTTTACCCTTTCTCTCTGTTTCTGAAGCCATCACCCTTGGCAGCCTTTTACGTACTTGAAGATAGCCACTTTGTCCCCTTTGAGTCTAACACTCCTGTGGTTTTCAACTGTTCTTTTTTAGGACTTGTTTAACATTTTTTTTATTGAAGGCTCAGATAATGGCAAAGAGGGTATGCTTATCACATTTGCAGATGAAACAAAGCTGAGAGGCACATCTGGCTCATGGGATGTCAGAATCAAGATGCGAAAGGTCTCAACGGGATATAACAATGATTCAAATCTAATTAGATGCTCTTTAATAGGGATAAATGTCAAGTCCCACGTTAGGTTTTAAAACACACACACACACACACACACACATATACACACACACAAAATGGGTTGTGCTACTGATGTACTGATGTTGGGAGTGAGATAGATAACAATTCACATGAAAAAATCTCTGGGGTTTTTCAGGACCATAAACTCAATTAGAGGTCCCAGTGTGGCTTGATAGCCAAAAAAGCTAACATTAGTTCAGGCTGTATTAACAATCCCTGGGGGCGGCTAGGTGGTACAGTGGACAGAGCATCAGGCTTGGAGTCAGGAGGAACTGAATTCAAATCTGACCACAGACACTTAACACACTTACTAGCCCTGTGACCTTGGGCAAGTCACTTAACCCTAATTGCCTTGCCCTCCCCCTCCTAAAAGCAAAAACAAAAAACAAAACAAAACAAACTAATCTCCTATCTGGGTGAGTGGGGCAGCTAGGTGGCACAGTGGACAGAGCACTGGGCTTGGAACCAGAAAGGCTCATCTTCATGTGTTCAAATCCAGCTTCAAGCCCTTACCAGCTATGTGACTCTGGGCAAGTCACTTAACCCTGTTTATTGCAATTTCCTCATCTGTAAAATGAACCAGAGAAAGAAATGGCAAACTAGTTCAGTATCTTTGCCAAGGAAACCCCAAAATGGGGTCACAAAGAGTCAGATATGACTAAAACTACTCAACGACAATCTGGGTGAATATACCCCAAAGTTCTGTCCTGGTCCCCCTATTTTCTCCTTTCCTTTCCTCTTCTCTTGTTTTCTTTTCTTAGAACTCCTAATTATGGTTATTACCTCTTTGCAGATGACCCATGGAACTACATATCCATCAGTCTCTTTCCTGATTTCCAGTCTCACATCATGAAGTATCCTTCTCAAATTCAACATAAGCACTCTAGATCTCATTATCTTCCCTCCCCTAACCCATTCCTCTTCCTATCTTTCTTATTCCTTAAGAGAACTTCAGCATCCTTCTAGTTGCCCAGGTTCATGGCACTCATCCTCATCCCTTCTCTCTCTGTCATCACCATATAGCCCATCAGCTACCAAGTCTTATTGATTACATCACCATAATATCATCATAATATCTCCTTCTCTCTCCTCGCTGGGACACCATTCTAATTCAGGTTTTTATCACCTCCTCTGGACCATTTCAATGGTCACCTAAAGTATTTCCACGGCCTCCTAATTGCTCTTGCTGCCTCTAATCTCTCACTTCTCCAATCTTTCCTCCACTCATTTGCCAAATTATTCTTCCTAACCATATAGTTTCCCCGCTCAAGGACTTTTAGGGTTCATTACTGTGTCTAAGACAAAATATAAACTCTCTTTGGCATTTAGAATTTTTCCCAATATGGTTCCCATCAACCTTTCCAGGTTTATTGCACATTATTCCCTTTCATACGTTATAGGTTTCTGCCAAGTTGGTTTACCTGCTGTTAGCCGTACATAACATTCCACTTTTTATCTCCATGCCTTTGCATAGACAGTACCCGCTGCCTGGAATGTACTCTCTCCTCACCTTTACCTTTCCCAAGCCCTAGCTTCCCTCAAGGCACAGTTTAGGTACCATGTCCTCCTACACAAAGCCTATCCCCATCTCCACATTTGCCCGTAGCCTCCCCTCTTGAAATTGTCTTGTATTTACTTTGAATATTCTGATTCTTTTATTTGTGTACACATTTTCTATTCCTCCTTCTTCCCCACCCCCTTGCAAGAATGCAAGATCCTTAGAGCAGGGACTATTTCATTTTTGTCTTTGTATATTTAATGTCTGTGGACTTGGCACACAGTAGGTACTTGATAAATGTATGTTGATTGAATGAAGTGGGTGCAAAGCAATAAATTTGGCTGCATCTAAGCATAATGGGAGGAGGGCTGCCCAATGAGGTACCAAGCCTTAGAGCATGTATAATATACTTTACCCCACCCCGAACCACATGGAGGTTTGGTGAGCCCACTTCTGGGTATAAGCTACATGTTCATTAACCACCCAGCTGCACCCATCTGGACTTAATCATCTCCCCAGGAAGCTCATCATTCTGTGAGATCATAGCAACCCTGGAACTCAGACTTTATCAGTACCCACTGCTCCTGGGGCCCCTCCCTCTGATTGGAGGAGGTGGAGATGAAGGACTCCTTCCAGAAGTTCCATTTAAGGAGAGTGTTCTGATCAGGGATCTCTTCATTTCCTACCCAGTTTCACTCCTCTGGATTTCATCATGTCCCCACACTACCCTGCCCAATCCCTCCACCTTCCACTCTCTTTAATCCCGGGACCTAGTGCTAGCTTGGCTTGTTATAGTACCTGGTACCCAACTAAGTGTCGCTACACAAACACCCAACCAAATGGATGTGGTTTCTCACCTGGCTTGGGGTGGGGGAGGTGGTGGTGGAAGAGAGAAGGGAGGCACTTGCCAGTTGAGCCTAGTTCCTAAGTCTTTTCAGAAATGGTTCCACATGTTCTGGAAAGTTTAGTAAGGACCAGGTTTCCATTTGAAAAAGGCAGCTTTATTTTCTTTACCTTCTTTTCTATAAATGGTGAAAAGCTGTTTCCAGCACCAAGATAGGCCCTTGGTAAGTTCTAGGTAAGCAGTAACCTATGAAAAGCATTATAAAGTATTTTTCTAATCTATATAACACTACTCTGGGGGGCAATTATGATATTAGCTTGTATGTGTGGGACTGTTTAAGATCTATGGCACATAGACTGTTTTAAGAATCTTTCCTGTATGGAATAGGAGAAGCAAGTAAAAGGACCATGCTAATGCCACCTCCCTGAGACCCCAGAGAACTGCTATATCAAGAGCATTGACAATGTACTCAAAATGTGTTTCCATCCCACTTAATTAAGGTGATAACTTCTTAAATGGGGGGAATAATTTAATGGAAGAACCAGCTAATAAGGGCCTTAGTATATTCCATATGCCCTGCTTGGTACCGATGCACCAGCTTCTGGGCATGTATGTTAGAGGAAGACGTCCCATCACTTCAGAGCATACACAAGTATTCTCTGGCTACTCCCTATCGGCATTCTGTTCAGTGACTAACAGTCTTTTAATTGGTTGCTGAGCCAGAAATGAATGTGAAAACAAAAAGTTCAAAAGCCTAATCTTTCGCTGTCTTCCCCAGAAGCTTTAAGTAAGGAGAAGAATTGCTGTGAACCTCTGGATACGGAAGGAGTATCAATCCCTGTCTTCCTCCCAGCTGCCAAATGTCCATGAACACGCGGCACCTCTATTTCTCGTTTTTATCCTTTCCTAATCTTCAGTGAATGAGTATCTGGAGTTGTAATAGGCTGGGATAATGACGCTGAGAGTTTCCAAAGGTCAGAAGAGTTGGCAGCAGAATCTCCCAGTAGATGTAGCTGCTTCACAGGAGGAATCTGTTTGACTTTGGGATAGATAGCAGTGAGGAGTAATTCACCCATCGGCTATGCCACATCCAGAAGTGAATGTGGGGGAGCTTTGTTGAAGAGACCGAAAAGGCCTCTCTGGTTTTGTTTTTGTTTATAATTTTTGGTAAGGGGAAATGTTTCATTGCAACCCCTTTGCATTTGAACCCGCTCTACCCAGGAACCACATGGCAGTGTAAAGAAGAGAGTGTGATTTTTGGTTTTGGAAATGTCCTTTGGTCCTTGTTATTTCTTCTCAATAAATATCCTTTTGTAAAAGCTAATTAATATTAATTTGTTAATTGAAATCATGGAGATGTTGACTGATTAAATGATATGGCAGTATATGATGATTTGATCTTCATGGGGCTCCAGTGATGGACCCCTAAAAGGCCCTGAACTTTCCCATATGGCCCAGATCTCTGGCATTTGCCTGAGGCATTGCCCATCCCAATCAATAATCCTTTTAACTGCCCTTTCACTGTGGTTTTCTGGCCACTTAACTCCCTTCATTGTTGGCACCTGGTCTACCCCAGGCTACTTTCCACTCCTTAATCCCATCCAGATCCTTCCCACAGTCTTCCTGCCTAAAATATCACTTTCCCCCATTAAATTGCTCAGATTCTTAAAAAATCTGACTGCTTCTATTGGCATCACAAATAGTACAGACTTACTAGGAATCTCACCCACCTCAACCCGTGTTTTAATAAACTACTTGGGCTGAAAGAAGGCTTGAGTGGTCAAATTCTTTCAAGGCAGACTCATACCCTTTGCCCTTGCATTCAGGGTTCCCAAGACCCCTAGACCACAACAGTCTTGCAAGCAAGAGTAATAAATGTATGTGTGTAATTGTATGTTTTGTGTGTGTGTGTGTGTGTGTGTGTGTGTGTGTGTGTGTGCGTGTGTGTGCATACTATATATCCTCTTAGGGTTACCCCTAGAATCCTAATGAGAAAATTGTTGTTGTTCAGTTATGTATGACTCTTGGTGACCCCATTTCAGGTTTTCTTGGCAAAGATGGTTTGTCATTTTCTTCTCCAGCTCATTTTACAGATGAGGTAACTGAGGCAAACAGGGCGAAGTGACTTGCTTAGGTCATATAGCTAGTAAGTATCTGAGGCCAAATTTGAACTCAAATCTTCCTGACTCCAGGCCTAATGTTCTATCCATTTTGCCATCTCACTGTCCCAAAAGGAAAAATAGTCAGATGCCATCTCAGAACTCAACCTGCCAGTGTGAATGGAGGTTGAGAGAATGAACTCAGAGCCTGTGTGCTTGCTCTCTCATTCTCTCTCTCTCTCTGTATATATATATATATATATATACACACATACATATATATGTATATATACATATATATAAGTATATATGGACAAAATAATATATATGTATGTATATACATATATATGGAAAATAATACATATATATGGAAACACCTCCTAATATAAAAGCTATCCCAAAGTGGGAAACACTGCTTTTAGGAATTGGGTAGGGAGTTCCCCATCCTCAGAGGTCTTCAAGCAAAGGCTGGATGACCATTTTCAAAGCTAATCTATTGGAGATACCTGTCTAAGCGGTTTGTATCTGATGACCTCTGAAGTCTCCTCCAATTCTGCACATCTATGATACTGTGTTGTCCATAACTCTGTCATGTCTTGGGTTTTTTGGATGCTTTTTTGGTTGTTGGTGTCCCTTCTAGGATGTGCTCTGACCAGGGCAGAATGCAGCACAATTATTATCTCTTTCATTCTGGACATGACATTTGTGTTATTTCAACCTAAGATCGTATTCATTTTTTAGTAGCTACATCACATCATTGGTTCACATCGAGTTTGTTTCAGTCAACAAAAACCAAGCCATGTTTCTCCCATTCTGCACTTGTGCAATTGATTATTTTCCCCCCTCCCCACATAAATGTATCTTTCTCAGCTAAATGTCATCTTTTTGGTTTTGGCCAAGTATATCAGCTTGTTGAGATCATTTTGAATCTCGATTCTCACGAGGCTGAAAAGGACTGTTTGAGCAGTGAGTAGTTAGTTTGTGTGAAGTGGTGTCTCAGGGCCAGTAGCAACCTTTACGCTTCTCATCTGCCAGAGAAGGAGGTGGTGACTTAAAGGAGACGAGCAAATTCCCTGTGTTTCTGTCAACTGAGAGAGTCAACTGAGGAGAGTGTGATCCAATATAGCAAACATGAACTAACCAGCTCCTGTCTGGAGCAAAATGTGCCAGGTGGTGTGAGAAATTAATCATTTCTCTTTTTATTTAATAACTAGTTATTGTATTAGGACCATGGTTTTCCCCCTTATGTACATCCTTATCCAGAAACCAACCAGTGTGGGAAATCTTTAATCAGACAGTAAAAGAAATTCTAAGTTTGGGCTAATGAGTACATTCCTAATCACTGTGTTTGCTCAGACAGGTCTGGGGAAGTGTTGATTTTCCCTTTTGTCTGACAGGTGAAATGGAAATTGATATCTCTTTGACCAAGATTTGGGAGACCCAAGTCATGTACTCCAATACCCTCATTGTAATATAGTCTACCCTCTCATTGTAATATTTGTTTTCTCATTAACTATTAACCAATCAGAGTTGATTGCCACTCCTCAGGAATAACTACTTTTTAAAGTACATAAAAATTGAGCCCATTGCGACGAGGATCTTTGGTCTAAGAGAGAGATAGCCAAATGACAATCCTTTTATTAAAATGCTGGCATTATTAATAAAATGATTAAATTATCCAGAAATTATGTCTCTCCAACCTTTTTAAATGCCACAGGGGAGAGTAGATATGAAGTTTAGAAAAGACAGAATCTCTTTCCTGATGGAGTTGACAGGCCTCTAGAGCAGCGGTTCTCAACTTGTGGGTCGTGATCCCTTTGGGGGTTGAACGACCTTTTCACAGGGGTCGCTAAGACCATCGGAAAACATATATTTCCGATGGTCTTAGGAACTGAGACACTGCTCCTCTATTGGTCTCCAGGTGGGTCCACCCACATGCAGATACGCCCACATACAAGTATTAAAGAGTCACGGCATTAGGAAGGTTGAGAACCACTGCTCTAGAGGAATAAGACACCAACACATAGTTAAAACATACAATATTACATCATAGGTACATTAGTAAAGCACAAAACAAAGTTCCATGTGAGATCCTAGGAAGAAGGTCATTAGTACCTAGTCAGGAACAGCTTACTTTAAGACATAGTATTTGGAATAGATCTTAAAGGATGGATAGAAATGTGGTGGGCAAAGAGAGGGATGGAGGGCATTACTGGCTTCAGGAACCTATTGAGCAAAGCCATAGAGTCATGACAGAATAGTATGTAATTAGAAAATAAAAAGGTGCAGTGAGGTGTCACACCTTAGAGTCAAGAGGACCTAAATTCTAGTCTGACTTCAGACATTCACTAGCTGTGTGACCCTGGGCAAGTCACTTAACCCTCTTTGCCTCAATTTCATCCTCTGAAAATGAACTTGAAAAGGAAATATAAAAAAAACCCAAACAACCCAAATGGGGTCACAGAGAGTTGGACATGACTGAAACGACACAACAACAAACAACAGAGAATAAAAAATTGTCCCATTTAGCTTGGCACAGAGTATGCCGAAAGGGAGTGTTATATGTCCTTCTAGGCTGCAGTTGACAGACTGACCCACTTATGGAACTCTCAGGGGGTAGGTTTGAGTAGAGGTTTGCGCTGTTTAAATTTCCTGTTTGAGTTTAGATTTAATAATTTGGGAGAAGATACAGGAGTCCTGGAGAGAATGTATGGAATGGAGAGCAGGCAAAGAGCTAATTGGGGTGCAAGGAAAGGAGACCAGAGGCCTTTTCTGGTATCAGCAGAGTAGTTAGAGATAAATTCCTTCCCTGAAGCAATTAGAGCCTCTAACAGCATTAAAACAACAGGAAGAGTTGAACACCAATCATTTAGGAGAGAGTATAATGCCAAAACTTCCAAAACACCACCAGTGAGAAGATGTGAAAGTTCTCTTTAAATTTAGTAGAGGAAGTAAGGATTGAGGTTGTTGACAATTCAGGTTTAGTGATATGGTGATTGTATGTACCTAGTTGTTTCTACTTAATAGGATCACAGATTGAGAACAAAATGTCAGAGGTGGAAGGCTCTTTAGATATCCCCTAGTGCCTAGTCAAATCCCCTTTATTAAGTGAAGAAATCTAGGTTTAGAGAGAGTAAAGTCACCTGCCCCACATTCCTTACAAATCAGTAGCAGTCCTAGTACTAGACCCTAGTATTTCTTCAAGTCTTACTCTATAGGTTGTTCCAAAAGTCTTAGTAAACTGCACTAAGAATTTTTGCTCAGTTTGGCTGACTCTTTGTTACCCCTTGTGGTGTTTTCTTGGCAAAAATAGTGGAGTGGTTTACCTCTCCACCTCATTTTACAGATGAGGAAACTGAAGCAAATGGAGTTAAGTGACTTGTCCAGGGTCCTACATGAGAATAGACTTGAACTCAGGAAGATGACTCTTCCTGACTCCAAGCCTGGCACTCAATGCACTGTACCACCTAGCTACCCCAAGATTTTTAGGATGCCTTGTATGTTGTATCATCTCAATATTTCAATAATCCTGGACTTCATTGGTGTGGGTGCTCACTATATCCATGCAGATGGAACTTTTCTATAACTTAGTACATTGGATTTAAGAGTTTCTGTGGGACAAAAATTTCTCTTCCCTCTGGTCAGCTGGGTAATGAGATTGTCTAAATTGAGCTAGACTTGTCCTTGGGCGACAAACATACAATTGGTCACTGGGCTTATCCTTTACAGCTTGGTAGCACTTTCCATGGTCTGAGCTCTGCTGTAGCCTTGGAGAAACCCTGGTGCCATAATACTTTAGTGGAGAATAATGTATCTTAAAAAAAGAGGACAATGTTGATAATTAATCATTGGACAATATTAACAATTACTAATATGTAATAACTTAATTATTTTTAATTAATTTAATAATTAGTAATATTAATTTATTCTTTTAATAAAAGGCTCTATTTTGTAAGGGGGAAGGAGGATAATTGTCTGTATTCAGTCCTGGGCACCAAATTTTAGAAAACCAACAAGCTAGAATATTTCTTGAGAAGGGTGGTAAGGGTTATTATGGGATTCAAAAACCATGCCATATGAGGTTTGATTGAAGGCACTGGAGGTATTTAGCCTTGAAATAGATTCTTAAGTCTTCAAATATTGCATTTCAACCATTATATTTTGAAGACCTCAAAGACATTCAAATATTTAAAGAGTAATCACATGCTGCTTGGCTCCAGATGGTGGAATTTGAACTGAAGGCTAGAGGTCATAGAAAGGTAGATTTTGGGTCGATATAAGGAAATGCTTTTTAATAATTAGCTCCATCCCAAGGTGGAAGGGGATGCCTCATGAAGTAGTGACCATGGGCCTTCAACTGGAGGATAGATAACCACTTGCTGCAGATGTTGTAGAGAGGATTCTTGTTTCAGGTACTGGATGACCACTGTAGATGGTCTATAGATTGCCTAGATGACCACTAAGGGCCATGCTAATTCCAAGATTCTGTGATCCTATGAACTAGCTTTCCCATAGATCCAGGGCAATAAAATCGTATCTTGGTAGAATGAGAGCTCCCAGAAAAGCAGTAAGAATTGTAAAGGAATGCAGAATCAGGATGGCTTCCTGTCTACTCCCTTATTCCCCTGCTCTAATAAGCAAAAAGGGGCAGGTAGGTGGTGAAGTAGATAGAGTGCCAGTCCTGGAGTCAGGAAGACTTATTTCCCGAATTCAAATCTGACCTCAGACATTTACTAGCTGTGTGACCCTGGACAAGTCGCTTAACCTTGTTTACCTCAGTTTCCTCATCTGTAAAATGAGCTAGAAAAGGAAATGGCAAACCACTCTAGTACCTTTGCCAAGAAAACCCGCAATGGGGTCATGAAGTCATAGATAGGACTGAAACAATGGAACAACAATGAAAACAAGCTCCATCCCTCTCTCTATGACACCACCTCAGGAGGTCAAGTCCCACGGCAGGATTCCACCAGAGCAGCACTGAGGGCTATGGGGGAGACTGGGAGCTCTCTGTCTGAACTATCATGAGACCGTTTCCCTAGGCCATGAAGGTCCCAGCCCCTGGCCCCAGCAGCATGTGCTGAGGTTCAATCCACTTCCTGAGACATTGGCAAGGAAGGAATTTCCCTCCCTGGCTTCTAATGAGAATCCTGGCTGTCCAGAGCTGCTGCTTTGTAAACACAATGGCGCCTGGAACGAGGACGAGCTGGCTGCCAGGAGTGGCGGCCAACATTATTTTTTAAAAACAGCCATTTGGTGCTGAGGGTGGTGTCTTCTCAAGTCTGGTTTTCTGTGGTCAGCTGCTAGGTCCACTCCTTTCCTCCCCTTCAGCCAGGACCAGCCCATTGTGACTTTGGTGATGTTGTCTTGGGAGTCTGTTTAGTTCTTTTAGCACCTTAGTCCTCTTGCATTTTCCCTGTCCCAAGACCTCCAGTGCCCTCCTATTGATCCAAGGCTGCTTAGATCTACCCACACCAGCCCTCCTTGAGCAGTGTACCATATTCCAAAATATTCTCTTCTTCCTCCTTGCCCTACCTTGTGTATTTGGTGCCTCATTTTCGGGGTGGAGAAGAGCTGAATCTGAGATCACAGGGCATGGATCTCAGCCTTAGCTCTGCTCCTGTGTGGCTTTCAGCAAGCTGCTTGAGTTCTCTGGACCTCATTTTTCTTATCCATAAAATGAAGGGGTTGAACTGGATCATCCTCTAGGGCCCTTCTAACTACGAAGCTGTCAGTTTATATAAATGAGTTCATACTAAGGCATAAATGATTAATAATAATATATATATGTGTATATGTTGTTGTTCTTTGTTCTTTGTTCTCAAAGAGCACCATGACATCAGAAATGTGATACCATGACTTGCAAGTGAATTGGATTTAAGTGAGGGAGGGCTGTGCAAAGTCACCAGCCTCACTTTCTCCTCCAGAGCCGTTTGATTTCAGTAGATCAGGAGGGCTGGAGATGGAGATGACCCTGATGCAGTGGGAGACCTCAGCCTTTTTAAACTAAGGGCTTTCCCAGGTCTCAGTCTGATCGAGGCAACGCCCATTCAGTGATTAAGACTAGGTAAGAAATGAAGCAAAGAATGGCCTTTTTTACCTATTTAAAAATAATCAGTCTGTGAGGGGAAGATCCTTAGGGTTTCTGGCCAAAACAAAAACAATTGCTGTTTATATTCTGAGCGATCAAGGTCCAAACAGTGACCAAGTGGGGCTTGAGCTAGGATCTATTTTTGGCCAATCAATGATAGACAGTGATTCAGGGTTTAAGGCATCGTTCTTAAAAAAAAGAAATCTAGGCCATAAACCCCAACATGTCTTTCCAGGTTTCAGGGATCAAAATTTACATTCCTTTAGGCAGAGCACTCACAGGTAATATATATGTATATGTGTGTATGTATGTGTATACATATACAAATGTGTGTGTGTATACACACACATACACACACTCATATATCTTCTAAAGAATTTTGCCTATGTTATTTCATTTGCTTCTACAATAACCCTGAGGTCGATAATGAAAGTAGAATATATGACTCAGAAATGCAGCTGGGCCCATAATCTTGAAGGATTTTCAATAATAATTCAACATTGGCTCATCTCACACCAAGGACTTGTAAGCATCTAAATTTGGTTCATTTCTATCTTTCTACTAACAGTCTTCAACTAGGTAGCACAGAGAATAGAGTTCCAGGCCTAGAATCAGGAAGACTCATCTTCCTGAGTTCAAATCCATCATCAGATATTTACTAGCTATGTGACCCTGGGTAAGCCACTTGACCCTGTTTGCCTCAGTTTCCTCATCTGTAAAATGAGTTGGAGAAGGAAATGGCAAACCTTTTGCAGTATCTCTGCCAAGAAAACCCCAAATAGGGTCACAAAGAGTCAGATACAATTAAAACAACTGAACAACAAAATTGTCTTCAATTCACTTCCAAGCTTCAGACTACCAACAGATGTTATACATAGACTAATCTTTCTAAAGCTTAGTTCTGATCATATTGCCCCACCTCTCATTCAGTAAGCACCAGTGATTCTCTGTCACCTTTAGGATCAAATACAAAATCCTCTGTTTGGCTTTTAAAGTGCTTCATAACCAGGTCCTTCCTACCTTTCCAGTCTTCTCATACTTTACTCCCCTGCACATGATCTTCAATCCAGAGGCACTGGCCTCTTTGCTCTTCTTTATACAAGGCACTCCATCTCTTAGCTTCAGGCATTTTTCCTGGCTGTCCCCCATACCTGGAATGTTCTCCCTCTTCATTTGAGCCTCTTGGCTTCCCTGGCTTTCATCAAGTTTCTCCTAAAGTCCCATATTCTACAAGAAACCTTTCCCAGTCCTGCTCAGTCTTAGTGCCTTCCCTCTGAAATTATGTCTAGTCTATCCTATGTATAGCTTGCTTGTACATAGTTACTCAAACTGTTGCTTGCCCCATTAGACCATAAGCTCCTTGTGAGCAGGGACCATTTTTTTGTTAGTTAGTTTATGTTTTTGCCTTTTTTTGTATCCCCAGAGCGGCACAGTAAGGCACAGCGCCTCACACACATTAGGCCCTTAATCAATGTTAATTGACTGATTGCCCAGGCTCACACAGATTATAAGTGTTGTAAGTGCTTAATTCATAAATGTTTATTGAAAAGGATTTGTCACTGAGCCCCTTTAGAGAGCCAATAAAAACTGTTCCTTTCCAGTGACTACTGTTCCTCATTATCCAAGACAGAGAGTTGATCTCAATCACTGTAAACTCACAGAACCAAGGCTATCCCTAGTCCAGTTCCAATGTGATACAATTCTCTGTTAGCTGCCCTCCATCTTCCCTCTAGGGTCTCTTCTTTTCCTTGTATCAGTGTCCATGCTGTGATACTTTTCATACGCATCAATAATCAATCAAAAGCCTATAAAGTGCCTACTACGTGCCAGGTCTTGCGCTAAGTTAATGCACATGTGTCCTCAGGCTTTCTGCCAGACAGAAGATATAGATGAGGAAGGACTAACCTTTTGGAGGGGCAGCTAGGTAGCTCAGTGGATAGAATACCAGGCCTGGAGTTAGGATAGACCTGAGTTCAAATCCAGCCTCAGACACTTACTAGATGTGGGACCCTGGGCAAGTCATATAACCCTGTTGGCCTCAGCTTCCTCGTCTGTAACATGAACTGGAGAAAAAAATGGCAAACCACTCCAGTGTCTCTGCCAAGAAAACCCCCCAAAATGAGATCATAAAGAGTCGGGCACAATCAACAACAAAAACATCTTGGAACTATTGGATCTTCTCACCATGAGTCCTTTTAGTACATACTTGCTGCATAAATATTACTCTCTCCATTTTGCAGCTGGATAATAGAGGGACAGCAGTGTTGTAGAAAGAATACTGAATTTTGAAGTAAAAGACCTTAGGCTTAATCAGTAAACATTTATTAAGAACTTACTCTCTGCCAGACACTGGGAATATAAAAAGAAGCAAAAGACAGCTCCTGACTTCAAGAAGCATACAATCCACTATAAGACAAAGCATGCACACAAATAGATACAAAGCAAAATATATACAGGATAAATAAGAAATCATTAGTAGAGGCTACCTATGGACCCTCAACAAGTCAATTAGCCTTTGTTCTTCAGCTTCTTTATATTTAAAATGAAGGAGTTTATTTCTAAAGGCCATTCTAAAAAAATCTATGATTTTTTTATGGAATGAGCATGGCCTGAGCACTTCATGAAATGATGGTCTAGGTCTGGGTCAGGGACTCACCAATCAGAAGAGAGGGCCACAGGACAGAGGAATGGCCACGATGAGGAAGCTGCTGGCAAGGAGGTAGAGAAGTCCACAGTGGTGAGCAGAGAAGGGTCATCTAATCCTTGTAGCTCCCCAAGGCCCAGGACTATGGTCCAGTGGGCTTGGACTAGGAGTTAGCAGAGCCAGATTTGAACCTTAGAACATTAGGATTTTAGAGCTAGAAGGGTCCTTAGAGGCTTTTTCTCATATAGGCTCTGCCACTAACTAGCTGTGTGACTTTGGGGAAGGCTCAGAACCTCAGAATTCTCAAATCTTTGAGCTTCTTAGAAAGGGGCCTTGTGGTCCAACATCCTTATTTACCCAAAGCCCCTCACCTAAATGGTAACAGAGCCAGGAGAGCTTCCTCATCTGTAAAACAGGCTCAAAAATACTTACCCTGCTTACCTCATAGAGCAGATACAGAAATGTATTGAAGCCTAAAATGCCATGCAAATGTAAGGGATTATAGTTTTCAAGGCAAAGACATGTTTTGAGAAGAAGGGAGCCTAAAGCCCTGGTCACAAAAGATTGTTTCTCTATATTACACAGAAAACCCAGGATGAAGACTAATAAGCTCTTTCCCACCCACCTGACCTGTTGGAGTAATGGGTAGTGTGTGTGTGTGTATATGTGTGTGTGTGTGTGTGTGTGTGTGCGTGTGCGTGTTTTCCAATTCTCTGGGCTTTGTTTAACCTGACCGGGGCTGCTAACAAGAGGATGTTGGTGGCAGGCAATGGCCAGACGGGGCGTTCCAATCTCAGGGGGTTGCACCCCTCCTTTCCCCCTCTTCCTTGTCCACAGGAGGGTGAATGTGTCGAGCTAGTTTTTTGCTTTGGGAATTTAAAACTGTTTTATTTCCTAAATGAAGAGAACAAAGCTCCCTTGTTAACAATAATTATCGGGCAGTAAAGAGAACCTGAATGGGGTATGTATCAGGGAGCTCAATCAGGGAACAATGCAGGATGACAGGCTCTGATGGGGATGATAATCATATAATAGCACATTGAGCTGATACAGCTGAGGCCTGTGCTGAGTACTGGGAGTAGGCAAGCACCTGGTTTGCTCCGCTTCTTGCCTTCCTGTCCTGGTGTTTCCATTACTCTAGGGCAGTCCAGATCACATGCCTTCCCACGTCAGGCCTTGGTTTCTCCCCCTGTGAAAAAGGAGTTCACAGGGGCAGCCGGTAGATAGAACATTGACCCTGGAGTCAGGAGGATCTGACTTCGAATTTGTTCTCAGACACTTAGTTGTGTGACCCTGAGCAAGTTACTCAATCCCATTGCCTCCAAAAGAAGAAGGGGTTCACAGAATCCAAAGCTAGAAGAGCTTTTTTTTAATCTGATAGGCTCACCCCTCCTTGCTACCGGATGAGTTGGGTTTCTCCTAACATAATGGTTGTTCTTGTTGTTCATTTGTTTCAGTGGTCTCTGATTCTTCACAATCCCATTTGGGGTTTTCTTGTCAATTTCTTGCCATTTCCTTCTCCAGCTCGTTTTACAGATGAGGAAACTGAGGCAAACAAGGTTAAGTGACTTGCCCAAGGTCATAAAGCTAGTAAGTGCCTGAAGCCAGACTTGAACTCATGAAGATGAGTCTTCTCGACTCCAGGCCTAGAACTCTATCCACTGAGTCACCCAGCTGCCCCTGGCCTAGTGAGTATATAACTACATTGTTCTTTAAGATTACCATGGAAAGGGATACTACAGCCACCCTGAGAAACCCTGATGCTTACTTGGGTCCTTTGAATCCAGTCTGGTTTCCTCCTGCTATGATTAGGCCTCACTTCCTTGCAGGGGGAGGTGGTGGTTCACCAGTGTGCCACATTGCCTATATTGGCAATTTTAAAAATGTATTGATCTTATTTTGTTTTTCCATCTTTTTCTTTCTTTTAAAAATTCTTTGTTATGCGGATGGCAAAGAAGAAGGGATGCAGGAGAAAATTTTGGTGATGCAAAAATAAAAGTTATCTATAAGCATTTATTTTTTATAAGACAATCAGGGTTTAGTGACTTTCCCAGGGTCACATAGCAAGTAAGTGTCAAGTGTAGTAGGTCAGATTTGAACTCAGGTCCTCCTTACTCTAGGGCTGGTGCTCTATCCACTGAGCCACCTAGTTGCCCCCTAAGAATTTATTTTTAAAAATATAAAAATATTAATGGGGGTGGTAGGAAGACCTATTGCCTCTTCTGTGGGAAAAAAACCAGAGGTCTTCAGCTTCCTTTATATAGCCCTACATGTACTTGGAGAGAGTTCTCATGCTCTGATTCAGCTTCCTTTTGGAGAAAGAAGGCAGCCCGGCTCCCAAGTCATCTAGGCTGAATGGCCCCAGTTCCTGCCTTTTTATGATGGGTCCTATTTTCCATCTTTTGGATAATTTTTTGGCTCAGTTTGTGTCTCCCTAGTGAGTGGAAAAGACAAATCAGCATTTTAAGGTCTTCCAGCAACATGCGCTAAGAACTACTCAATGTCCAAAGCACATTTGTAAAGCAAGCTGAGTGAATGCTTGGTGTGGGATTGGTCGCACTGCAGTAAACCCTGTCATGCTACATTTCCTGAGTATTTATGTGGCATATGGCATTAACCTGGGCATTGTTAGCACAGATGGGCCTCAGTATAGACTCTGCCCTTGTGTGGACGATTGCATGGCAGGGTCAGATAGATAGATATTGATGACCAATAAATTGGAATGTGATTATGCTAACTGTGCTGTGTCCTCAAGGCATCTTTCGCGTGTTTGCCAAGGTCTCAGGATCAGCTCTCAACCAACTTGTGGAAGAAAGGATCACCTCTAAGAAGGAACTAATCAATCTACAAGTATTTATTAAGAGCTCACTTAAGAGTTTTGTGCTAAGCCCTGGGAGCATAAAGACAAGCAAAAAAAAAACCCAACCCAAAACAAAACAAAAAAACCACTCAAGGTCTGTCCATTTTAGTAGGTGAGGGAGGCCACTTGGGTCTCAAGGCCCTACAGCGTTTGGATCCTGCTGGACAAGGCATCTCTATCAGAAGGACTGACACGAGGGAGCTTGGTCATGACACTGTTTTCTCATTCATCCTATTTATAATGACTTGGTTTTGTCCTATAACAGTTTAAGTCATGGTTCTCTGTCTCTGGTCTTAGTTCAGAATTCAGCTGACCTATAATGGGTTACATTCAGAAATCCAGTTCTCTTGCTAATCACTGATCTCTTCTTACCTCAAGGAATTTTGCTAACTTTGGGGGCTGCATCTGAACACAAGGGAGTCAGGTCTGATATCTTTACATCACCAAGCTGTCCTTTAAGAATTTCTAATTTGCTGTCCAAAAGCCTGGACCATTCTCAGTAACTTTGCAGGTGGACTCAAACAATGATCACTTCTTAGTCACAGGAAAGGAAGGAAGGAGTCACTATAGGCGCCCAGTCACCAAACTTCCAACCAATCATATTGTTCCCTGTAACTAAGTTAGGTCATGATATCGCCTACCTTGTTCTGTTCTTTGTTCCATACTCCCTAAAAACTATAAAAGAAAATTGTCCCCCTCATTTCAGGTCTCAGCTTACTGAAGAAGCTTGTGGATTTGTGCTTGACCAATAAATTGATCATGCTTGGAACTTTGTGCCTCAGTTTACCTTATTTTTCACTGTTACAGTCAGAGACCATTGTATAGGTCCTTTAAATCCAAAGGGACTAGACAGGTAAGATGGCTGAGCAGGGAGACTCAAGCTGTTCTAATTTAGTTAGCATTGAAGAAAACTGAGCAGCTTCCAGAGCACCTACTGACAATGAATGCCCAGTTCTTGGTAGAGCACAGATTCCAGTGACTTCTGCCTTGTCTTATTGTCCTCCTTCTCATTAACCTAAAATGTCTTCCTCTTCACTCTTGACTGGATTCATGGTGATTAATCCAGTTGGCCTATGCCTTTACCTTGTATCTAGGTTAAGCTCTAGGTACTATTGACCTTCAGACTGGGTGGCCCCCAGATGGGACCTCTGCATATAAATGGTACAGATATGGTAGCAGATAGATGATGCAACGGATAGAGATCTGAGTCTGCAGTTAGGAAGATCTGAGTTCAAATCTCCCCTCAGATACTTATAAGCTATGTAACCCTGGGCAAGTCACTTAATCTCTTCCTGCCTCAGTTTTCTCAGCTGCAAAATGGGAATATAATAGTACCTACATTCTAAAGTTGTTGCAAGGCTCAAATGAGAAAACATTTGTAAAATGTTTAGTATAGTCCCTGGCATGAAGTAGGTGCTTACTAAATGCTTGCTCCCCATCCCTTGTGATATCCTAGGTTCTCTTATTCACCTTCACCATTTTTTTTTATTGGGGTAATGGAGACACCACTGAGTGTGGTGAATGGAAGAGAGATAACAAAAGGGTATGGATGCATGTATGTTCAAACCACTATACAAATATGAGTTATATATCATATGTATTGTACTTATGTTTATACATAATGGCCAAAGTTATCCAGAGCATCTGGCTAATGTTCAATGTAAATCAGAATAGATAGCATTCTAGAGCAAAACCAAAGCTCATTTATGTGAAAGGGTTCTCGACCTTTTTTTTGCATCTTAGACCTCATTTGGCAGTCAGTAAAGCCTGTGGATCACTTCTTTGAGGATGATAATATGAGGCCCTTAGTGAAATCTATGTAATTTGTGCCTAAATCAGGTGCTAGTGATGAGGATTTGGTGTTGGACCCAGAGAAGGGAGCACTGGCATAATGAGAGAGAGACAGAAAAAGAGAGAGACAGAGAGAGACAGAGAGAGAGAGACAGAGAGACAGAGAGAGACAAAGACAGAGACAGAGAGACAGAGACAGAAAGAGAGAGAGAGAGAGAAAGAGAGAGAGAAAGAGAGAGAGAGGGAGAGAGAGAGAGAAGGATGGAAGGAAGGAAGAAACGTTTGATACAGGTACCTTGCTCTGGTCCCACTGCTCTCCTGGCCTTGGGTGAGCTACCTGACCTCAAATTTTATCATCCTGTAAAATGGGAATTATAACCCATGTTATAATATGTCAGTATTTAGAAAGACCAGTCACTCTCTCTGACACATTTGCAGGTCTCTCATAATGTGAGGTCCTTACTGAAACCTATATAATTTGTGCCTAAATCTGGTGCTAGTGATGAGGATTTGGACCCAGAGAAGGGAGCATTAGCATAAGTTATGGATAAAAAGCTATCCTGGAGACAGACGCTGAACCTCATTCCCGGGCAACTTGTATATTCATGAACCTAATTCTGGCCTTCCTTTGTTCATCTTTTCTCTAGACCCAGAAGGACTACAGGCCTCCCAATTCAGCATCTGTAGGTATGCATTGAAAGAGTCAGGCCTCTCCAAGCACATGCCTATTCTCTAGGACTGAATAAGAACCAAAATACAGAGAAACATTCTTGTCTTTCCCCAGTGCCATTTATAAAGCTGTTTTCTAACCACTACCTGGGTCCTTTCACAGGTGGTTCCAGAGCAGGGAATTTGGAGACAATGCAAAGATGTTCTGCTTTACATAAGGAGACATAAAAATGTGGATGAAAAGCAGTTATTGAACCCTGACTCTCTGCCAAGCATTGGGAATACAAGCATTAAAAGTAAGACAGTCCCTGAAGGAACTTACATTCTAGTCCGGGGAGAAAATAGGGAAATAAAAAAAGTAGGGAATGATGGGAAGAGAAGGTTGTTTTGTCTTGGAAAGTCATTGAAATGGTACATGGAGCCACTGGAAAGTTCAGTTAAAGTGACTTTTCTAGAAGTAGCGGTAATATTGATTTGATTACTGTCCCAGAGCAAGAGACAGAACGTTTTGAGAGTCAAGAGAAGCTATCAGCTGGGGTGAATGATTGCATAGAGTTTTGAGACATTTCCTGATGATGGAGTCTCAACGAATGACAAAGAGGAAATTAGGATATCTTGAGGATACTCCTAATTTATAGAGATCGAACCACAGAACATAGATCTCTGTATAAATTCTCCTTTTGTGTCTATCTACGAAAGAACCAGAGCTATAACTAGAATGGGAAAATTAGGGGTTTTCCACAGATGCTAACATGGAGAGTTGGGGGGGAAGGGCAAGTTTTACTTCTTCATGTTGTTTATCCTTTGATTTTTTGAAGAGGACCAGTGATATCATGGGGAGATGTCTTTAGAGATCATCATTCTCATGCCTTGCACCTGGTGGTCTCCTGTTGGCCCACAGCCCTATGGGGATTAAGACTAAAGGCAGTCTACGGAAGGGCAACGGAGTAGTATGTGAGAAGGAGAGGAAAGTTGTGAGAGGGAGAGGAAAAAACGGGTCATCTCTTCTCTCATGTCTGCTACTCTGGCCCATGCTCCCAAGAGGCGGAGAGAGGGGAGGGAGTTGGGTCAATGGTTGTGCAGGTTAAGAAAGTATGAGGAGACATCTGCCCTTGCTCCCCACCAACTGCTGTGACTAAGGCTATACTGTCTCCCATGGTTCAATGTACACATTGATAATGAAGTTGACACACACATTGCTAGAGCCAGCTTAATGTTTGTGAGATTCCAGAGGAAAGTGTGGGAGAAAAGAGGTATTAAACTGAGTACCAAACTGAAGGTCTACACAGCTGTTATGCTGACCTCATTGTTGTATACCTGTGAAACCTGGGCAGTCTACCAATGACATGCCAGGAAACTGAATCGCTTTCATTTGAATTGTCTTAGGAAGATTCTGAAGATCACCAGGCAGGATAAGGTACCAGATATTGAGATCTTTTCTCAAACTAAACTGCCACGCATTCAAATTCTACCACAGAGAACACAGCTCTGATGGACTGGCCATGTTGTTTGAATGCCAAACATACACTTTCCAAAAAGACTATTTTATGGACAATTCATACAGGACAATTGTTCACATGGTGGTCAGAAGAAGTGGTACAAGGACCCTCTCAAGGCCTCTCTTAACAAATTTGGAATTGACATGGGAGACACTGGCACAGGATCCCCCAACATGGCATGCCCTTATCAGAGAAGGTGCTGTACTCTATGGACAAAGCAGAATTGAAGTAACTTAAAAGAAACACAAGATGTGCAAATTTGGAGAATCCACCCCAAATGTTCACCGGGACTATTTGTACCTGACTTGTGGTAGAGCATTCCAAGCTCGTATTGGTCTGATTAGCCACAATCAGGTGCACTGTAACTTGACTCTAGCGTGGTGATGTCATCTTGGTCCTTTTTAAGAACAAAGGTCAACAATGAACTGTCTCTCCTGGGCTCATCTGTCCTTCCCCCACTTTTAAAACCCCTTTCTAATCCAAACCAATCTAACAAACATTTATTAAGTATTTACTAAGCAATCCTCATCCTCTGGGAGATTTCATTGTGGGAAAGGGCAAATAAAACATTTCAACAGATAAGTATATATACACATGATAACTGAGGTAGAGAGATCGCTAACAGTCACCTCTCTTCTTTAAAATTTATCCTCCTCTGTCTAGATCCTTCTTGCTGTCACCTATGGACCTCAAGATCACTTTCTCCCTGTGAGT
Source organism: Pseudochirops cupreus (assembly GCA_028627135.1). NCBI lineage: Eukaryota > Metazoa > Chordata > Mammalia > Diprotodontia > Pseudocheiridae > Pseudochirops > Pseudochirops cupreus. The sequence continues at coordinate 122,127,150 of CM053581.1, read as the reverse complement.
GTCTGGTTCATAATTTTCTTGTCCATCCCAGTCTTTGCCTTCTCCCTTTAGGAGCATGACCTCTTGGAACTGGCCAGCTGGGTGGCACAGTGGATAGAGTATCAGGTCTGGAATCAGAAAGATCTAGGTCCAAATTCAGCCCCAGACACTTACTAACTGTGTGACCCTGGACAAATCACTTAACCCTGTTTGTCTTAGTTTCCTCATCTATAAAATGAGCTGGCGAAGGGAAATGGCAAAACCACTCTAGTATCTTTGCCAAGAAAACCCCAAATGAGGTAATTAAGACTCAGACACTAGTGAAACAACGGAATGACAATCTCTGACCCCCAACCTCTACTCACAGGAGTGATCAGACTGCAGATCCCTACTTTCCATAACTGAGTGTGCCCCAGATGCCAGAATTCCTAGTTATATCTCCGGAGAGACAGAATTTGAACTGGGTAGACCTCAAAGCTGAGGCCTTATGGTGATTCTTAGAGCCTCAGGCCTGACTAAAGCTTTGGACTTCCTTGGACTTCCTTGACCTCTCTGGTTCCAAGCCTGATCACCTTATGACCTTCTTCTAAGACTTCTAATAATCTAAAAAAAAAATAAGTCTCATAAAATCTTACGCATCATTTTTTTTTTTAGAATCAGGAAAAGGAGAGACTAGCAAACAACAAAGTTAATAAGCAACAAGACATGGAGCTGAGATTTCATTATCTGAATGCAATTGAACCACTCTTTTCTATCCCATTCTTCTGAAAATTGCTGCTTTGCTGAACTCACATTTCAACCAGCCAAGAACTACATCTCAAGGATATTAATTCTGTGTGTGTGTGTGTGTGTGTGTGTGTGTGTGTGCTTGAGTTTCAGAGGCAGCGGCAGAAAGGGGAGATCTGCAGAATTCACTGAGGACTCTCCACCTGCCATCAAGTTGGAAGACCAAGGGCAGGAGGGCACGAAGCACCTGAGTTTCTTCTCATTGTGTCCCCGCCTTGTGGGCTCATGCTTGCTAACTCTTGAGTCTTTGACATTTGCTGGGAGCAGCGTTGGTATTTAAACTGGATCACGAATTCAAGTACTTTCAGGGAGGAAGGGGGGCAGAGTGGGTAAGGAAGCAGGTTGAGAAGGAGTGTGGAGCAAAAAGAAAAAAAGAAGCTGTAACTTCAAGAGCTGATGCATTTTCCTGCCTGCCACTGCAGGGTTTGGGCTTTGGTTAGGCTGGTAGTAAACAATTGTGAGAGTTCTACATTTCAGCATGTTAGAAGAGCTGGAGAAACTCCAGTGGAAGATGAGGCTGAGATCAGGTTGTTACTCTCCTTGGTCCTGATGGAACGAAATGGAAGATGCTCAGAATCCTTCTCTAATCCACAGCCCCAAGAGGAGTCAGAGGATTGGCATTCCCACATCTGCTAGATTGGTTTGCTTATGTACTAGTGTTTCTGTGAGCAAGTTATTTCTCTCTGTGACTCAGTTTCTTTTCAACTGCAAAATAAACATTGGTGGGCCAGAGGTTTTCTAAGGTCTATTCTAAATTCTGTTATCCCATTAAGTGGGGTGAAGGAAGAAAGCCTTTATTACGTGCCTGCTGTGTGCCATCATGATAAGTGCTTTACAAATATGATCTCATTTTAGACTCACAACAACCCTGGGAGGCAGGTGCTATTATTATCCCTACTTTATAATTGAGGAAATTGAGGTATGGTTGCTGTTCATCCTTTGTGTCCAAAGAGAACCAATGACATTTAGGGGGTGATGTCTTGACTTGCCCAAGAATTAGATTTAAGTGAGGTAGAGTTGCACAAGTCATCAGCCTCACTATCTCTTCCAGAGTCATTGGAGTGCAGTGGCAAGACATAAGTCAAAATGACTGGTGATGGTTGGGGATGTAGCAAATGACCTTGGTGTCTTCAAAGTCTGAAGAAGCTTTAAGTGCTGCACAGCACCTGCGTCAGCCACCTTCATGGACTGTTGGAACAAATTATTCTCCTCTGCCCATTCTGCCAGGGGAAGTCTTCGCATGCTTGGGTTAGACATCCCCCCTAACTCACCAATGGGTTTGAGGCTTATAGGTTACCCTCAGCTTGGTTTAGCCTGTTTATGACAGTTTAACCAGGGTATGGCTGCTATGACCACTGAACATGCTACAGCTTCTTGGAGCCACAGGTTAGAGTTGGGTGACAGGGAGACAGCAAAGGTGGATGAACAACCCTGAAAAGGGCTCAACAAACCCTTGTACCAGAGGGGCTAGTCCTCCTCGAACACTCCATACAGCCCAGGAAACTGAGGTAGATAGAAGTTAAGGACCCTCCCAGGGTCACACAGCTAGTCCATGTCTGAGGGGGGATTTAAACCTAGGTCCTCCTGACCCCAAGCCTAGAGCTCTATCCTAGCTGCCATGGGGAGATAACTGTCTTAAGGGTTGAATATTCCGGGTTTAGAAGAAGAGCAGTTTCCTTAACTTTGCACTGCTTCCATTTCAGAAGGTTGCCAGTGGAGCAAGAGTCTGATCCCCTCTTATTCCTGGACCTTTGGCACTCGAGCAGGACGAAGGCACAAGAGTGGGGAACTTTGACACACCGAACACTCTGCCAACAGAAGGCTTGGCTAGTAACCAATTTACTTAAATTAATCACATGTCCTGTAGAGCCATCCATGTATGACGGGGTTAATGCTGTGTTCTTGGGAAAGAGGCCTGGGTTTGGAGTCAGATGTTCCAAGTTTGGATCCACCCCTTGCCCTTGTGGGGCAAGTCATTTAAACTCTTAGATTTAAACTTAACTTAGATTTAAATTCAATTTCTTCACCTGCAAAATGGCAGTAATGCAATTTGTATCATCTGTCTTGTTGAGAAGCTCTAATGAGATAATGTCTATAAAACCGCAAGTCAGTCGCTCACTAAGTGTGAGCTCATGGCTGGTTCTCTCTGGCAGTCATCCTGTGTACTTCTCCCTCACCTCCACCCCCTGCCCTGGCCCCTGGCCCTAGGCTTCCACCACCAGCTGGTGTGCATCCTCAAAGAGAACAGAGGAGCTTCTGCAATCAGGAGAACAAAACATAATCCAAAGGTAAATCTGAGGCCTGCAAAACCTGCCTTGTTTAGGATGCTTTCAAACACATTGGTTTTTTAATTTGAGTCAATTCAGTGGAATACCAATTGATTCAAGGCCTACCATGGAATCCTCCCAGCAGCCCTGTAAAGAGATAGGATTGGCATCACTGGCCTCAGTTTTACCAGTGGGGGAATGGAAGAAGCAGGCTCACTCAGCTAGGTTACTGGAAGAGAGAAGGCCAGAACCCAGGGGCTGTGACTCTTTTTCCCTAAGGTCTCCTCACTGGAAAGTGATCTTCCTTCCTCAAATTGCTTGTTTGTCCAAATGTCTCCTTGTACTCTCAACATTCTGCCTTCTCTTTTAGTATGGATCCACATCTGACTCTTTTTTTTAAAATTTGATTTGTTTATTTACTTTTAATTTACAAGATTCAGTTCCAGAATCCCTTGAGTTTCAAATTTTCTCCCCTCCCTCTCACCCTTCCCCCCCCCCCCCATGGCAGCATGTAGTCAAGTATAGAATCTGCAAATATTTCCAAATTAGACATTAGTCTGGTTGTATAGAAGGGTTGTAACCAATGGAGTGAACAATGGGAAAAAAGAAAGAGAACCAAACATGGAAAAGAGCGACAGCATGTAGATTGCTTCAGTCTCCATTTCAACTCTGGTCTTTCTAGATCTTTCTCTGAATGTAGATATCTCCTTCCCT
>CM053581.1:122098849-122123304 GCA_028627135.1 Pseudochirops cupreus | reverse complement strand
ATGATGTGTCTGTGATTGTGTACAAATTTCTCCTGGTTCTGCTCTTCTCACTTAGCATCAGTTTGTATACGCCTCTCCAGGTGAATATGAAGACTGTCTCCTCCCCATTTCTTATAGTACAATAGTATTCCATTACGTTCATATACCACAACTTGTTTAGCCGTTCCCCAATGAATGGACATCCCCTAAATTTCCAGTTTTTTGCTACCACAAAGAGAGCTGCAATGAATATTTTTGTACATATGGGTCTTCCTCCCGCTTCTATGATCTCTTTGGGATACACCCCCAGAAGTGGTATTACTGGGTCAAAGGGTATGCAATTATTTATAGCCCTTTGGGCATTGACTCCCTTTCTTAAACTACAAGTTGTTTGAGAACAAGGACTGGGCTGTTCTTCCTGCCCCTTTATCCCCTGGTGCCCAACACCATTAGAAGTGTAGCTAGGTGGTGCAGTGGATAGAGTCCTGGACCTGGAGTCAAGAAGACCTGAGTTCAAATCCAGTCTCTGACATTTACTAGTTGTGTGACCCTTATAACTCTGTTTGCCTCAGTTTCCTCATCTGTAAAATGAGCTAGAGAAGGAACTGGCAAAACCACTCCAGATATCTTTGCCCAAAAATTCCCAAATGAGGTCACGAAGAGTCAGGCATGACTGAAATAACTGAACAACATAAATTATTTGTTTAGATGAATTGATTTCCTAACTAATACCAGCAGGGGTGGGAGATAGCAAGGGGAGGAAGAGGTGGGTGGAGTAGCAAGGGCTGCCATTACTGTTCCCTCTCAAAGCCAAGTTTTCCTAAGTTCTTAAGCTCTCCTTGCTTTTCCGAGGAAGCTCTCACTACAAGCCAAATTTCACTCTCTATTTCCCCAGCAAAGGCCCTCCCTGCTTGGATGCTCAAGATACCATACTATTCTTTAGCTGACAATTTCCCCTTTTCTTTCTTTCTGTAGCTTCCCCCATTCCTTTCATTTTCATGTTAATTTGGACAACAGAGCTTAAAAAACTCACACACAACTTGCTGGTTTTCCTTCACTCAGATATGGAAAGAGGGCTACTTTCTCTGGACTTAGCTTCCAATTCTATCTATGGCAATGTAAGAGGTATCATTTCACTCCCCAGCCCCATTTTCCTTGAACTTTCTGCTCTCCAAGACTCCCACTGAAGAGTTATATTCCTTGACTTCGGGTCAGGAGTGTAATAGATAGAGTCTATTCATATCAACTCCCCAGAGCTGAGTGCCAAATTTTCATAGACAGCATTTAAACCTTGGAAACTGGCAAATCATACAAATCAAGGCTTGCTTTATTGCTTTATTGATTGTCTAAGATTCACTTAAGAAAGGAATGCAAAAAATGTTAACAATGCAGATTTAACTTAAAAGTGTGTTGTGAATACATTTTTTCCCCCCAGAGAGCCCATTTTTAAACATTTACCAGCACATCTCTGCTTTGAGTCTTTGGCTCTACCAATTCTGGAAAGCCTAGCATGAACTCCTCTCCCAAATCACATACACGAAGGGTAGACCACTGATCCTTCCTCCTCCTAAGTCTGATGAATCATCCTCAACAGGTTGGTCCTGCATATATAGTCACCTTCATGATGTGATTTTTAAGAAATCTGGAAAGATCTCTCCCTGCTCCCCAAATATCTCCCTTAACAATGCCTGGAGAGCCATCATTATGTATTAATTGAGTTAACCATTGACATTCCTCTGATATCTTTCAAAAATTCAAATACTCCTGTAAGAGTGATCCATTAAGCAGGTCGGACTCAGAAAACCTGGGTTCAAATCCTGGCTCTGGTTCATACTAGCTGTGTGCCCTTGAGTAGGTCCCTTCATGAGAGGCAGCAGTGTATAGTAGAAAGACTGCTGGGACCTGGATTCAGATTCTGGTTCTGCCTCTTACTACCTGTGTGTAACCTTGGGAAAATTATATTTTTCTCTAAATTTCCATCTTCTCAACTGTAAAGTGAGAGGGTTGGATTGGATAGCCTTAAAGGTCCCTTCCAAATCTGTCTATGATCCTCTGATCTCCTAAGTGTCTTCATCTGTGAAATGGGGGCATGATGATCTCTCTAGGACCATGTTAGAACATTTGGGGATGGTGGAATCCTTTGCTTTCTCTTTCGAGTGGCAGGAGGGGAACCAGACATAGAAAGCTATAGATCTTAGGGCAAACTGCATTTGGTCACAAGCTGGCCTCAGAACCATCTCTTTCTTAGGTTTCTTCTCCCTGACCCTCCCTGTCCCCTAGAAGGTCAAAGCAATATTCCAGAGTTTCCAAAGCAAGTTGCCAAATTTCCCCCTTTCTCAGCCCCTCCATTTCCCAGTTGGAGGCACCAAAGCACATGGAAAGGACCAGGTACAGAGCACTTTACTCCTCAGAACATGCTCTCCCATAGTCCAGGCTTCCATAGAGAGGGAGAAGGGCCCCAGACTCCCTATGCTGCACTACTAGCTCTTCTCCCAAGACCTGCACTTCCTTTTCTTCACCTCTCTCTCCTTCCCCCCTGAACTCAACTTCCTTTTCTGCAACCAGCCTTGGTCCCCTGGCAGAGCAGTAGCATTAGCACCTATGTTCCTGCTTGTCCAGAAATTTATTCTAACTTCAAAATCCCTGCATGGAGCCCCTCCAGAGAATACCTTGGGCTTTCTTCAGGGCTCATTCATTTATGCAGCAAGCATTTATCCAGCCTACCATGCTCAGTTCAGAGGGTGAGTAAGATACAAAGATAAACTAGAGACCTTCCCTTCAAGACACTGAAGCAGAGCCTTCTTCCCTCTGTTCCTTCTAATGGAGGCGATGGGGGGAGGAGGGAGAGAGGGAGAGGGATAGGTAGCTTTTCTTTCCAGCATGTATCCAATTAGGCAGGTGGATGGCACAGTAGATAGAGCACTAGATCTGGAGTAGTCAGAAAGACCTGAATTCAAATCCATCCGTGCTATCTCTGTGACCCTGGTCAAGTCACTTAAACCTCTGGTTGCCTCAGTTTCCACATCTGTAAAATGGGGATAATAATAGCAGCTGCATTCCAGAGAAGAGAAAATAAGAAAATATTTGTAAAGCGCTATAATTTAGATGACTAGCACAGAAAAATCACCTTACACAAAGAATCAGAAGACAAGATTTCCAGCGCTGGCTGAGTCACTGAAGCAGCTCTGTACCTTTGGCTGAGTCATTTATCTTTTTGATTCTCAGTTTTCCCATCTGTAAAATCAGAAAACTGAATTTGATGACCTCCAGGGTCCCCTCTAGTTGCAGAATTCAGAATCACGGAGAGTTAGAGCTGAGGTACTCGGGGGACTTTTAGCTCAGCCCCTTCATTTTTCTTTCAGTCAGTCAATAAACATTTATTAAGCATTGACTGTGTCCTAAGAGTAGGAAGGAAGAGGAAAATGAGGCAGGAGGGGAACCAGACACAGAAAGAAAATGAAGGCCAGCTAATTAACACAGCTAGGACTAGCTGAGCTGCTCCAGAGTGGAATGAGATGCCTTGAGAGACAATGAGTTTCCCATCTCAGAAAACATTGTGCTGTTAGAGTTCCTACTTAGCGATGGGTTGGACTTGGAGGTGTCTTTCAGCTCTGAGAGTCTGAGATTTGGGTGGGGGCTGGCCCAGCTCCCCACTGCCTGACAGAACAAGGTCAGAGCTTTTGCTAGCACACCCCAGGCTTCTTCTAGAACTAAGACTAGAACCCAGATTTTTCTGAAGTGAAGACCACTGTTCTTACCACTGTACCACACTGCCTTGCTCTATGATACCGTATGGTTTTCTGGAGCCACAGGCTTGAGTCACTGGAAGAATAAGACAACAGTGGAAGGCAGCTCTAGTATTCATCCAAATGGAGGGGCTGTGTCATAACAATCACTAGGAAGGACAGAAAGAGCAGGTGCTCTAGACCCATCCCAGGAGAACCCGTAATAGAGGAGGATGAGGAAGAAGAGAAGAGGAGGAAGAGGAGGATGAAAAGAAGAAGGAAGAGGAGGAAGCAGAGGGAAAGGGGGAAGAAGAAGAGGAGGAAAAGGAAGAGGAGGAGGAGGAAGGAGAGAAAAAGGAAACGGAGAAAGCAGAGGGAAAGGGAAAAGAAGAAAGGAAGGGGAGAAAGAGAAAGAAAAAAGGAGGAGGAAGAAGAGAAGAAGGAAGAGGAGGAAGCAGAGGGAAAGAAGAAAGAAGAAGAGGAGGAAAAGGAAGAGGAGGAGGAGGGAGAGAAAAAGGAGGAGCAAAAGGATAAGAAGGTGGAAGAAGAAGTAGAGAAAAAGGAAGAGGAAAAGGAGAATGAATAGGAGGAAGAAGAGGAGGAAAAGGGAGAGGAGGAGGAGGAAGAAGGTGAAGAAGAGGAGAAAAAGAAGAAAGAAAAGGAGGAGAAATGAAAATTAGGCAGGCTGTCTGTGCTTGCTGGTGTCTTTCTGAGGCCTCTTGCTTCTGGTGACAGGTTGCTCAGGCTGTCTCTGGTTCTGACTGTCTCACTCAGTCACTTCTGGCATTTCTCCCCACACAGGTCGAAGCTCCCAGGGTTATCCACTCAATATCCTGCATCGCTGATCTTGCACAAGTCAGCCAGTGCCTGGTACAAATTTGAAGGATTATCTGCCACCCCCACTGCCTAAGGTGGTGTTAGAAGAACATCTCCTAGGCTTAGAGAGCTTTAGGACATACGGAGGGCTTTCTTTATGACAGCCCTGTGTGCTGTCACTCACACACTATAATGATATTTGTACTATCACATATGTTACAGCAGATGATCACACTACACATACTGTGATAGTATAAATATTATTATCCTCATTATAAAGATGAGACATTCTAGGTTCTGAAATGTTAAGTGATTTGTCTAAGGTCACACAGCTGAGTGTCCTAGGCAGGTTTCAGACCTAGATCTTCTGACTCCAATCCAGCACTCTATGTGAAAGTGCTTTGTAGATGCCAGGTGTTATTATCATTCCCAGCCCCCAGTCCCCTCCCTGGCCAACCAGAGACACACTCAGAACCAGGAAGCCTGGGGACTAAGTGGAGGCCCCACTCACCCTGCCTCATTTCCCCTCCACACAAATAGGTGCTGCTTATCTCCCAAGGCCCTTCCAGCTCTGTTGACAAGGACTTCTCCCCACCCTCCTCAATCTGAGGGCTTCCTCTTGCTGCCATTTCCTTAGGTGTGCTCAGGCACGAACTTACTTCTGGCCTATATTGGGAAAATGGACAGAAATCCCCCCCCCCATCCCCACTCCACTCTCCATTCCCTAGAGGTCAGTGTTTCTGACTCTCAGGAAGTGAAGAGGCTGGATTCCAGACTACAGGGAGGAGTGAGCATGGTTACAGTTATGGCTGGAGCTGTCCCTGTAGGACACAGGCAACCCTGGGCTTTGGCCTAGGCAAAACTCTCAGTCTTCCCCATCTGGCAACAGTTCTTCCTCTTTAAAGATCTAGAGAGGAGTAGCTGGGTGGTACAGTGAATAGAGCACTATCCCTGGAGTCAGAAGGACCTGAGTTCAAATCCAGCCTCAGACACGTAATACTTACTAGCCGTGTGACTGTGGGCAAGTCACTTAACTCCAATTGCCCTGCCTTCCCCTCTCCAAAAATGCAAATAAAATAAAATAAAGATCCGGAGAGGGAGGTGAGCAAAGTATATTAGAAAAAGTAATGGATTTTTAGTCAAATCCTAATTACTACCTGGGTGGTCTTGGACTATAATCATGACCTAGCCTATCTATCCTTCAGTTTCCTTATCTATCAAATGAGGTAATTGGACTTGACACTCTCTAAAATACTATCCAGGTCTAAATTTTTGGTGGTCGTTCAGTTGAGTCTGATTCAGGAAGTTTGCCATTTTCTTCTCCAGCTCTCTTTATAGATGAAGAAACTGAGGCAAACAGAGTTAAGTGACTTGCCCAGGGTCATACAGCTAGTAAGTGTCTGAGGCCAGATTTGAACTTCGGAAGATGAATCTTCCTGATTCCTAGCCCAGTGTTTTATCCACTGCCCCACCTAGTTGCCCCCCACGTCTAAATACTATGGGTCAAATCAAGGTCCCAGAGAGGGGATGATGAAACATACTTCTCATTACCCTCAGTAGAGAAGTGGAAGACTATGGGTGCAGAACATGGTATGTGCTGTCAGGTATGGCCACTGTTTTTCTTTGTTTTGATGGAAGGTTGAGGAAGGAGGAAGGCATATTAGAAAATGCTTGGGCTGTAAAAACAAAAAGCAACAATAAACCTTAATATAATCCCTTTCTAAGCCTTTCCTGATCAATGGATCCCAAGCAGAGGCACCACTCCAGTACTATCAAGGCCATAATCCCACTGTACTTTGCTGTGCTCAGACAACATCTGGAGTGTTCCGTTCTGGGTCTCAGCTTTTAGGCAGCACATTGATAAGCTGGACATTGTCCAGAGCTGAGTGACCAGGATGGAAGGATGTTGAAATGACAGCTCACTGCCTCCCCCAGTGAGGACCAGGTGAAGGAACTGAGAATGTTTAGCTTCGAGAAAAGTAGACTCAGGTGGGGCATGATGGCTTTCTTTGAGTGTCTGAAAGGCTCTCATGTGAAGGAGGGATTCTTTTGTTTATATTCGACACTGGAACACAGAACTAAGAGTGGTGAATGGATGTTGTAGAGAGATACATTCAGGTTTGATGCTAAGAAAATCTTATGAATATCTAAAAGTATCAAAGAATCATAAGCTTAGAGCTAGAAGGTCCTCACTGAGTCCAATTCCCTCATTTTGCAGGTGAAGAAATTTAGGCACTGAGGGGTTGAGTGATTTGCCTGGGGTCACATAACTAGTTAGTGTCTAAGCCTGGAGCAGAATGCAGGTGCTCCTGAATCCAAGCCAATGCCCTGCCCAAGACAGCAGCCTGCTTTTCAGGGTGTTCTCCTTGCTGAAGGTCTTCCATGAAGTCTGGATGAGGATTTATTGAGTATATTGGAGAAGGTGTTGGACCACATGGCCTCAGCTCTTATTTCCTAAGATTCTGATCCAAACGAACTCTGCATTTTCCCTCTTTTTTTCTGCTGCTGATACCCTAAATAGGACCCTTGCTCTGTCTTCTACTGCTTCTTCTTCTTCTACCCCTTGTGATCACCATTAGACATTACAAACCACAAGAGTCTGCATTCTATTGAGGCAGCTTGGTGGTGCATTAACCAGAGTCAAGAAGGCTTGAGTTCAAATCCAGACTCGGACTCTTGCTAGCTGTGTGACCCTGGGAAAGTCACTTAATCACTGTCTGTCTCAGTTTCCTCATTTGTAAAATGGAGATAATAACGTTATCTATCTCCTTGGGTTGTTGTGAGCATCAAATTGAGATGATATTGGTAAACCTTAAACCACTATATAAATGGTAGCTACTATTGTGATTTATTTACAAGTGGAAAGAGAAAATTTAGAAACAACATAAGAGAGAAAAAAAAACAACAAACTGGTAGTACAGTGAAAGCCCCCTAGCCCCACACATGAGCTCACTTCTGGGCTATCCTACCTGTCTACTTTTCTTTTCTGGTATTGAAGTAATAGCACTTTCAGATTTATAAAAACTCTTCTCCAATAACAACTTTTGAGATAGGTAGCATGAGAGTTAGTCCCAGTTTCCAGATGGGTCAACCAAAGTTCAGAGAATCTAAAGTGTTGTGCACATGGTGATCCAGCTAATAAGCAGCAGAACCAAGATTTGAGCCCAGGCATCTCCTGACTCCCACTTTAGTGCACTAGCCACTGCCAGGTGGACCAGTCTGCTCTTCTTGCCTCATTCATTCTCAGATAATCAGAAGACTCCCTGAAGCACTGGATTCTGTGGGTCCTCCTTTCCCACTCCTATCTGTAACAAACATTCCTGGTATGGTCACAGGACATGTGACTACACTTGAGGAGGGGGCAGAGATTTAAAAGAAGTATCTCTGTAAGTGTAAGGTCAGAGAGGGGCATGAAAGAGAATTTAGATTTATGCCTTCCAGGCTACAACCTACTGGGCACAGCCTGGAGCCTTCTACCTTCACCTGTGGGATGTAGGGACATTCCCAAATGAAAGAGTTTCACATCCTGAGCAGCTGTTCCAGTAGGTCACATCCAGTTCGAGGAAGAGACCGAGAGGCAGGCAATGAACAGAAGGGATGGGAGCAGAGGAGAGCACCACCTGGACCAGCCTACAGCTCCAGATGTAACATGCCCAGGTAGCCTGCAGCACCTCGAGAGAGACAAGGAAAAGAACTCAGAGCAGGAACTGAGTCCTGCCAACAGAGTAAATGATAACCCACCAGGAGGCTTTGCTGGGAATGGAAAAGCCCCAAGGTTATATCCTTGCCAGGTCCCAGTGGTTGCTGGCAGAGTAGGTGGCTGCCTGGTCTGAGGAAGATTGTGCAAGCTCAGTCTGGGGAGTGAGGGCCAGGAAATATGCCCTGATTCTTGGTGTTATGGTCGGTCTACTCTACTTCTGTCCTCCAGTCCTGAGCTCTCCATCATCTTTATTTCATCCTGCCTGTCACTTACTACCTGTGTGATCTTGGTCAAGTCACTTAACTTCCCTGGGCCTCAGTGTCCTCACCTATAAAATAAGCATGTGGGACTAGATGCTGTTTAAGGCTCCTTCTAGCTCTAACTTCATAGTCTTATGATCCCCTGTCAGTCTTTGGAAACATGAGATACTTTCCTATTTTGGTCACAGGAATAATAAGCCTATCTGCTTTCTGGATGAAATTGTATCATTTCTTCCATCAGCTCTGCTAACATCTCCTTGGCTCTTCCTAAGAAATGCTGCCTTTAACTGCCTCTATTACTCTCTGTCATTTTCTGTTTCTTTGTCTTTATCATCTGCCTCTCTTTCTGTCTATCTGTCTACCTACGTATCTATCTACCTATCTTTCTATCTGCCTATCTCTCTCTTTCTTTGTTTCTATCTTTCTGTTTATTTCTGTTTATCTTCCTATATATCTGCCCATCTTTCTAACTATCTCTATCTTTATCTATCTAACCTTCTATCTCTCTGTCTGCCTATCTTTCTATCTACTTATCTCTCTATCTTTCTGTCTATCTGCGTACCTTTCTGTCTGCCTAGCATTCTGCTGTCTATATTTCTGTCTTTCTGTCCGTCTATCATCTATCTATCTATCTATCTATCTATCTATCTATCTATCTATCTATCTATCTATCTGTCTATCTTTCTATTTCTCTGTTTATCTATCTTTCTGTCTGCCTATCTTTCTATTTATCTATCTGCCTATCTGTTTAGCTCTCTTTTTTTCTGCCTATCATCTATCATCTTTCTATCTATCATCTATCTATCTATCTATCTATCTATCTATCTATCTATCTATCTATCTATCTATCTATCTATCTTTCTATCATGTATCTATCTGTCTATCTATCTATCTTTCCCCTCCTCCATAATGTAGGCTCTCTAGCCCCTGAATTTTTGATCAGCCATATTAGATTCTCCTGCTACTTACAATATAATCTGGGCCTTGGGAGGGTTCTTACAGATTGTTAGAGGTTTTTAGAGGGTTGAAGGGATTTAGAGACCATCAAACCCAACTCTATTATTTTGTAGATGAGGAAACTGAGTCTAGCCAAAGTAGCTTGCCCCAAGTTCCTATAGCTACTTAGTAGCAGATCCAGAACTAGAACCCAAGTCTTTTGACTCTGAGTCATTCCCCTGTACCACTTTGACCCTTTGTCTTCTTTTTTCTGTTTTTCTGTCTTTTTAGCTCAAGGTAACCTCTCCTCTGAGCCAGCTAGGTGGCACAGTGGATAAAGTGATGGGTCTGGAGTCAGAAAGACCTAAGTTCAAGTCCAGCTTTAGATACTAGCTGTGTGATCCTTGGCAAGTCACTCAACCCCGTTTGCCTTAGTTTTCTCACCTGTAAAATGAACTGGAGAAGGAAATGGAAGGAAGGAAATGGCAAACTGTTCCAGTATCTTTGCCAAGAAAACCCTAAATGGTGTCAGGAAGAGTCAGATATGACTGAAACAACTGAATAACAACAACACTTCTCCTGTTCACCTGGACTAGCAGAAGATCCCTTTTTTACTTCATTCCTGTTAGCAGATACCCCTTTTCTTCATTGGAGACCATAATACCCCTTTGGAATGATAAAAAGCAATCACCATCTTTCTGGGAAGCTGGAATGTCTTCCCTTTTCCTCTTAAACATTTAGAGGTATGTAAGAGCCCCCACTCACAGTCTGACACAAGCACCTTCAATGCCTACCTTGACAGGAAGGACATAATTCACAAGCCTTTTTGGGCTCACCTCCTTGTTAAGTGCTTTGAGTTACTCAGAGAAAGTGTGCTGCTCCTCTTGCTCTATCTGGCTCAGGGGGAACAAGGGAAAGACACTGGTTAATAGTAAAAGGGAAGAGAACAGTTGGCATGACCAAGATGTCCGGAATGTTCTCAGGCTCTGCTCCCCATCAGGACAGGGGGTGACTCATAAGATGAATGAGGCATGAGAACAAGACACGGCTCTGTGACCTCAAGCTTTTCAGATGACGGGGCCACCACCCAACTTGTCAAATGCAGGAAACTCAGCTCTGAGCCCAACTCCCCAAGGGCGACCTGCCAAAGGAGGACGCTCCAGGGACCAAGATGCCAGAAGAAGATTTGAAGTTAGCCCAGGGAGCTGAGGTTGGATGAGGGCATCTCAAATGCATGGAGGTCTCATCGCTTAAAAATGACTGGACAGTGCTCTCAGCTCATATAATTATAATTCAATTCTGCCAATATTTATGGGGCACCTGCTACCCAGGCCTTCCTTTTTGTCTGTAGTCCTCTCTGGACACTGGATATAGACTGTCTTGTCTTCTTGGGGCCAGGCCAAAACTTCCCAGAAGGCAGGGACTGTGGCTTGTCCATCAGTCAGTTAATAAGCATTTACCAAATGCTTACAAGGGGGTAGGCCAAAAGGCAAAAGCAGGTCCCCTGTTCTTCAGGAGCTCACAGTATAGGAAGGAAGCTAAAACACAAATGAAAGTTACTCTCAGAAGGATTCTTCTTTCATCCCAAGTATGTGACATACATTTCTTTGTCAATAAGCCTCATGAACCTACTATGTGCAAGGCCTTATTAGAATGGTAGGACCAATTCACAGTTCCATCAGCCTCAAGTTAGAGTATGGTAGGTGTTGTGATCACCACTTTACAAAGGAGAAAAGTGAAATTCAAATGTAAATGAAAAGGGGCCGCTAGATGGTGCAGTGAATAGAGCCCCAGCCCTGGAGTCAGGAGGACCTGAGTTCAAATACGACCTCAGACACTTAATGCTTACTAGCCATGTGACCTTGGGCAAGTCACTTAACCCCAATTGCCTTGCTTTCCCCCTCCAAAAAACCCAAAAGAAAACAAAACCAAAAAAATTTAAATGAAAAATCAATCACTCAAGTATTTGTTAGATCAGTGGTTCTTAACCTTCCTAATGCCACGACCCTTTAATACAGTTCTTCATGTTGTGGTGACCCCCAACCATAAAATTATTTTCATTGGTACTTCATCACTGTAATTTTGCTACTGTTATGAATCATAATGTAAATATCTGATATGTAAGATGTATTTAAATTGAACATAACCCACAGGTTGAGAACTGCTGCGTTAGAGGCTTACTCTGTGCCATGTACTGTACTGGGTGCCAGGGATAGAAAGACAAAAATGCAATTGTCCCTTCCTCAGGAAGCTTACATTTTATCCGGAGGGAGACAACAACGACACATATAAATATATCATCATTTTCTGTATGGGAAGCAGTTTCCTTTGCCACTGGGAAATCAGGAAGGGCCTCGTGTAGGAGCTGATCTTTGAGCTGAGATTGTGGTCAGTCAATAAACATTTATTAAACACCTATTGTATGCCAGGTGTTGCCCTAATCTATAGGGATACAAAGAAAGGAAAGATAGTCCCTTGTCTTTGAGAGATTCATAATCTAATGAGCTCTGATCGCTAAGAGAAAGCCAAAACTCAGAAACTGAATCCCAGAGAATAAACAGTGAAACCCATCTCCTTCCTCTGGGCTACTAGGGCAGAATGCTGTATGTGTTGCCTGACAAAGTATATTGTCTAGGGTGTTTTTATTTGACTATTTTTCTTTGCTACAAGGGAGAGTCCACTTCTATGAGAGGGGAGTGGGGAGGAAAGATGGAATGACTGTAAGGTAAAAACAAAGGATACCAATGGAACTTATTTAAAGCAACAGAAAGGAAAAGAGGTTTAAGGTGATTTTCTTCATTTTTATAGATAAGGAAACTAAGACCGGAATGGGTCCTACAACTTTCCTAAAGTCAAAAAATAAGTTGGGTTGAGTTAAGAGCCAGTTCTCAATTCTATAGGAATATTGACAAATACCATTGGAGGGTCAGCTAGATGGTGCAGCAAATAGAGCACCAGCTCTGGAATCAGGAGGACCTGAGTGCAAATTTGACCTCAGACACTTAACACAAAACTAGCCGAGTGACCTTGGGCAAGTCACTTAACCTCAATTGCCCTACTTCCCCCCTCCAGAAATTAAAAAGAAAAATCTAAAAGACAAATACCATTGGACCCTTTGCTTCCCCATACCTTGGTGGAAAAGAAGTTTCTTAAAATTCAATGACTTGCCCAAAGCTAATGCTGGAATCTTGAGTCTCCTGACTGTGAGTCAAGTACTTTCTTTCTGCTACAAGATGCTACTTCTCAATATTCATTTTATCTGATGCTGAAGTGAAATCTGCTTTCTTGTAACTTGTCTTCACTGGCCCCATTTCTGTTTTCTGGTGCAACACAGAAAGAGTTTAATCCCTGTTCCCCAAAGCGACTTTTTAAATATTTTAACACCAGCATGATAATTCCTTCCTGAGTTTTCTTTTCCTAAGGCTAGGTATCCACATTTCTTTTGGCAAAAGTTCTTCTGTTATGGTTTCTAGGATCCCTTCACCATCACGGTGACCCTCCTCTGGGTCAATGGCCCTCTCAAAATGATGTGCCTAAAACTGAACATGATATTCCAGCTGTGATCTGATTAACAGTGAATATAATGGGATTTCTTATCTCTTTCCTGTACTTCTGGACACATATGCCAAAGTCTTAAAAGCTAATTTTGGACTCCCTAACACTTTTAAGTGACTTAAACTCAGCTACAACCTACAAGTTGTTTTGGGCTCTTTTTTAAACCCATTAAATATTATTTTTCACTATTAGAATACAAACTCCTTGAAGGCAAGAACTATTTAATTTTTCTCTTTTCCTAGTGTCTACTAAAGTACTTTGCATAAAGCAGATAATCAATTAATGCTTGTTGCATTAAATTGAACTGAACTACAGAGATGATGGTAGTGCTGAGACAGAAGCAAGACATGATTTGGGGCCACTTGCAGCTTATATTCTTGAAAGGGATATGAAACATGAAGACATAGAGCCATAACACATAGAGGCAGGATGTGACAAGAATCATTTGAAAAGTAGAAAAAAGCTTATAAGAATTTAGGGAAAAGAGAAAGCACTTATAGCTGGGAGGGAATAAAGGAAGGCTTTTCATAAGAGGTGTGAAGTTGACAGACCCTTAAAGGACAGGTGGGATTTGAATTGAGGGCATTCTAGGCAAGTGTCAAACAATAACATGAAAAAATTTTCACTTGGGAGTGAGTCGTGAGTGAGTCTAGGGGACAGTGAAGAGATAGGATTATCTGGGAAGTTCACAGTAAGGAACAGTAGGAGATAGGGTTCCCAGAATCAAATCATTTCAGGATTGGAAGGGATCCCAACCACCATCTAATCCAATCCTTGCCTGAAAAAGAGTTCTTGCTATAACATACCTGATGAGCAGCTCCCCAGTCTTTGTCTGAGTACTTCCATTGAGGAGAAACCTACAGCTCCCAAAGGCAGTCCTTTGTAATTTTGGCTAACTGATTGCTAAGAAGTTTTCTCTCATTTTTTTCCTTTACATCATTTAAATTTACTTTGCTGAACTTTCTACCTATTCCCTTTGATTTTGCCCACTGGAGCCAAATAAAACAGGTCTAATCTGTCTTCCATATGCTTGAATACTTGAGTACTCTGAAATAGAGCTTTATTCCTCCCAATTCCTCCCTAATTCTCCTGGTTCCTTCAATTAATCTTCACATGGCATGATTTATCCCCCCTGGCTGCAGTCCCCCTAGATGTTCTCCAACTGGCTTTTGTGATCACCTTTTCCTTACTGGGTAGAATGAATAGGACCAGACTGTGAAGGGACATGAATATCAAGATGAGGAGTTTGCACTTTACCATGTTGGTATTGAACAATAACTAAAAGTTTTGAGAACAAAAGAAATGACACAACCGGTGAGATTCTGGAAGAAGATTAATCTGAAATGGTGCCAGGATACACTGGAGCAGGAAAAACTGAAAGGAGGAAAATCAGTTGGGCAGCTATTACAATAGTCTCTGCCAGAAGTAATGAAGCTCTGGATTATGGGGGCGGGGCAGTAAGACTGGAAAATAAGGACAAGAGGGAGATAGCTTGGCAACAAAGTGGGAAATCATTAGAACTTGCTTACTGATTATATGTGAGGATGAGGAAGAGGGAAGATTCAGAGATAATACTGAGGTAATAATAACTAAAATTTATGTAGCACATTAAGTTTTCAAAGCTCTATAAATAATGTATGTGTTTTATATATATATATTCACACATGTAGGTATATATATGTCAAATATATATGTGTGCCTATATATACTAAATACTTATATATAGATATATGCCCATATATATGTATGTGGATACATATTTACCTAAATATAGGCATCTATATGAGATATAGGTATATATACACGCATCTATATACAGCTACATAGGTGTTGTATATTTGTGTGTATATATGTGTGTTTGTGTATATGCTTTTTGAATGCTACAGATAAGTTCACTTACCTTGGTAATGTACTTTCCAGGGATGTACACATTGATAATGAGGTTGATGCATGCATTACCGGAGTAGCTCAGTGTTTGGGAGGCTCCGAAGGAAAGTATGAGAGAGAAAAGGTATTAGACTGACTACCAAACTGAAGGTCTCCATAGCCGTTGTGCTGACCTCATTGTTGTATGCCTGTGAAATCCGAACAGTCTACCAACGCCATGCCAGGAAACTGAATTGCTTCCATTTGAATTGTCTTAGGAAGATTCTGAAGATTACCTGGCAGGGTAATGTACCAGACACTGAGGTCCTTACTCAAACTCAGCTGTCAAGCATTCAAGCTTTGCTTCAGAGATCACAACTCTGATGGGCTGGCCATGTTGTTGGAGTGCAAAATATGCACTTGCCAAAAAGAATATTCTATGGAGAACTCACACAGGGCAAGTGTTCACATGGTGGTCAGAAGAAGCAATACAAGGATACTCTCAAGGTTTCTCTCAAGAACTTTAGAATTGATTGTGTGGCATGGGAGACACTGGCACAGGAATGTTCATCCTGGCATGCCCACATCAGAGAAGTAGCTGTGCTCTACGAGCAAAGCAGAATTTAAACAGCTCAAAGAAAATGTAGGATGTGCAAATTTGGAGAATCCACCCCAAATGTTCACATGGACTCTTTGTGCCTGACCTGAGCTGAGCATTCTAAGCTCATTTTGCTCTAATCAGCCACAGTCAGATACACTGAAACTTGACTTTAGCATAATGATGTCATTTTGGTCCTCTTCAAGAATGGAGGACAATAACCATGTGTGTATAAACATATGTGCATATGTGTGTGTGTCTATCTACATATAAAATCTCATTTCATCCTTCCAACAATCCTGTGAGGTAGGTGCTAGTATTATAATATCCATTTTATAGCTCAGGATACTGAGGCTGAGAAACAGTAAGTGGCCTCATAGTAAAAGATCTGAGTCAGAATTTGAACTTGGGTCTTCCTAACTATAAGTCCAGCCCCCTATCCACTATCCAGGGCTTCTTACACTTTTCCCACTTGCAACTCCTTCACAACCTAGGGAAGTTTTGAGGCTTTGACTTTGGGTAACTAAGAGGCTGGTGATGTCATCAGTAGGAATAGGAAAGTTAGAAGGAGGGGTATTCCTTAGGCTGTGTTTGTGTGTTGCATTTAACTGACAGCCTCATTTTAGTTTATGTCCTTGCTTTTAGATTTAAGATCCCAGGGACCATGATGTCTTTTTTGTATTTGTAGTCTTTGAGTCAGGGCTGTTACCTAAGTGATTTGGAAATGCCATTTGATTATGGAGGGATACCAGGAGGATGGGGGTGATGATGGTGATGGTGGTGATTTTGGTTATGCTGGTCACAATGGGGATGATGGTAATGGCAGTAGTGTTTGATGATCACATTAGTTTTGGTAATATTGGTAGTAGTGAGGATGGTGAAACTCTTGAGATCTGAGACAACATTAAGAGCCCTATAGTGTCCAGGACAAGAAAGGTGATAGTCCCACTGTACTCTACTATAACAATTTTTTAGACTTAATCTTTTTCCATCCAATAAACTGTCAGTGCCCTGGCCATACCTCTCTTTTTGTCTGGTATCTCCTCTCTGTTCTTTTCCTGTGCCCTCTTATATTTAGACTCTTTCATGCTAGAAATTCCCATATCCTTCACAATAATTAGCATTTCCATTCTTCTTTGTCCTTAACATTAGGAATGGCAAACTAATCAAATGCACATTAGTGAGATATTGCCCCTTCTTACAAAGTACCTGGCCCTGTTCAGATTCCTTGAGTCCTGATGCTTGGAGTAAAGATGGACCCAGGTTTCTTTCCCCCATTAATTTGTAAGAGCTTGCTTTAAGGATATGCCAAATTCTGAGTGCAGTCTCTAGAAACACCATCATGGACTCCCTCTTCCTGTCATGGCCTGAAGGCTATCATGCCTGAGGCCCTCTAGTGATATCCCTGGCTGTATCCTTTCCCTCCCTTTCCATTTCATTTTAGGGGTATCAATTCTGGCTCCAGAGAGTAGGGTTAGCGGTTTGATTCAGTCTAAGGATGTCAGTTGCCATTTGGCAGCTGGATGCTACCCTTCTTGCCTATACCTCCCCATCTATGTTCCCTTGGGTGTCTCTAGTTAAGCCACATGGCCTTCTTCCCTTAGACATAACTACTAAGAAGATCTATGACTTTCAGCTTTAATTAGCTTACCTGATTCTTTAAACTCCCAGTAACAGCCCCCAATATTGGCTTCATTTAAAGCATACTTGGGAAACTATGTAGTTAATACAGTTCTAAGCACCACATTTTTGAAAGGACACTGATGATCTAGAGGGCATAACAAGTCTAGGGAAGCCAGGACCATGCTGCCACATGAGGACCAGTTGAAGGAACTTGGGAAGAGTTAAAGAGGACAGGGTAGCTGTTTTTCAAGTACCCAAGGGGTTATTACTTGGAAAAGATACCAGACGTGTTCTGATTTACTCCAGTGGGCAGAACCAGTGGCATTGAGTACAGATTTAGACTTGATGTGATCAAAAAACTTGCTAATGATTAGAGCTATCTCAAAGTAGAATGAGTTGCCTCATTGGTAGTGTGCTCCCCATCACTGGACATCTTCAAAGGCTGTAACGCCATTTGGCAAGCATGCTGTTGAGAGGATTCTTGATCAGTCATGGGTCTGACTCAGCCATTGAGGGCCACTCTGAGACCTTGTGACTGTGTTGGTGATGGTGATGATGGGAGATAATATGGCAGCAGAGCAAATGTCCAGTAAGTTTGGAATTGAATCTAGGAGATCTTAATTGAAAGAACTCAGTTCACTCTAATATATATATTATGTGTCCAGTGCTAGGCTCCAATGAGGGGCAGGAGAGGTATAGGACATCTTCCTTTCCTTGAAGTAACTTATAATTTCATGACAAGCCTTCTTTAAGACACTAAAGAACAATATAACACAGTAGACAATAACGTTCTACACTGAATAGAATTGAGTGTTAAGAAGTGCCCCTCCACCCCCTACTTCTTATTGTTCTGGAGCCAGCCATCTCCCTTCCACGCTGGCAGTGAAGAGTCTTGGTGAAGTTTCCCACTTCCACCACTGTCCTGTGAGTCATTACCCCACCCTCAGCTTTCCTCCTACATGGTGAGAATCATTCATGCTTCCTTCCCCCTCCCTCCCTGAATGTAAAAGAATAAAGCAAGGAATTATCATGTAGATAAATTATGCTCTGAATAAGGAACTGGAGGCCTGGATTCTAGATTCAGCTCAGCTTCTAACCCATTGTGTGACTCTGTGTGTGTGTGTGTGTGTGTGTGTGTGTGTGTGTGTGTGTGTGTGTGTGTGTGCTGACCTCCCAGAAGCATGTAGTGTTTTTGTTTCTCTGTCTGTAAAACGAAGATGAGGATCTCTGTCTTGCCTGCTCTCATAGGGTTGTTGTGAGGCTAAAGTGAAATAGCAGATATGATAATACAATGGGAAAATGGATGCTTAAAACATTGTCTGAATGTAAGGGATTTGTCAAATCGCATGGGTTTAGTGGCTATGGCCTATGGGAGAATCTACATTTTCTTTGTAAGGACAGAAATCCTTAATTGTTCTAATAATAACAACAACAATAGCTGACGTATACAAAGCACGTTTCTCACAACAAACTGGGTAGCTAAATACCATTGGGGGCAGCTAGGTGGTGCAGTAGATAGAGAGCCAGCCTTAAGTTAGGTAGACATCTTCCTGAGTTCAAATCTAGCCTCAGACACTTACTAACTGTGTGACCCTGGACAAGTCACTTAATGCAGTTTGCCTCACTTTCCTCATCTGTAAAATGAACTGGAGAAGGAAATAGCAAAGCACTCTATTATCTTTGCCAAAAAAACCCCAAATGAGCTCACAAAGAGTCAAACATGATTGAAAATGACTGAACAATAGCAACAGAAATAAATACTATTATTCTTGCCTTAAAGATAATAAGACTATGGTTCAAAGAGATTAAATAATTTGTCCATGGCCTCACAACTAGGAAGTTCTAGGGTTGGGATTCCCAACCTCAATTCCAGTATTTTAGGCAGAAAACTCCTACATTTTGACTTGATTTGAGGGACCATGGAAATATTCTATCTCCTGAAATACCTCACATTTCCCAAATGCTGTAAGATTACTAAGGTACTTCCTTTACAACAAACTTTTTTTGGGAAAATGAAAAGCATCAGACAAATTAGCCTCTGTGATCCCACCTAGCTCTAAGTTTTTGACTCTCTCATAAATAGTGCAAATATTATTATTCCCATTTTAGAGATGAGAAAAATTGAGACCCTAAGAAGTCATATGACTTGTCCATGACCACAAAGCTAGTAAGGGTAGGATTCAAACCCAGGTCCCCTGACTCTAAGTTCAGCACTCTAGCCATTACACTACACTGTCTCTCCTATTGTAGTCCCTGAAATTCTAGAATTAGGTATTCATTCCTTTAGATTAAGGATTTGTGGTCTTTGAGAGAAAACTGTTCAAGTGCAGATGTACTGAAGAAACAGTGATACATGTTACCTGTTATTAAAATCTTGACATGGATTCATTTCTCAACAGCTTTCCAAGTAATGTCTGCCTTAGGGCTGGGTCCTGAGGGAATGGAACGTAAGGATATAAGAAGAAGGAATAAGGTCATAGCATAAGGCACTGACCAAGGGAAACAGATATAGTTGTATTACTGAAGAAGCCCCGGGATGTCAGGGATCAAGGTGTACTTGAAAGTGGAAACCCCAACCCTATTCTCAAGCAACTTCATCCAAGGTGAGACCCCAGCCACACTAAAGGAGGGGACAGAGGCAAGCCAAGAATTTCTCTCTCCATCTTCTGGTGAGTGCTTTGGTGCAACCTCCCAAGTTAGGATTTTAGATTTAGAACTGAAAGACATTCTAGAGCTTATCTGGTCCAAGCCCCTCCTTGCATAACAGTCCCAAAGTGGGGAAATCACTTAGAGACTCATAGAATGTTACGCTGAAAAGGACCTCGACATTATATCATTCACTGTCCATCAGAAACTGAGTTAGAGAAGTGGAAAGAGGAGAGCCAGAGAGGGACGGTGGGGGGTACCATGGACAGGGCTCACTCCTTCACATTCATGCTTTGGAAAGTTGGGAGCCCTGAGACAGGTGGCTCAAGTGTTGTGCATTGGACAGAGTTTGCTTTGTGTAGGTCACTCCATGGCAGGCACTTCCTGCTTTGTATGACCATAGTTTGGGGCCAAGGGGCCGATCTGAGAGGGTCTTCTGCAGAGTTGGGAGTGTTAAAGACTGCCTCCTTGGGAAGTACAGGGGGAGGAGATGTCTCTGACAGCTGTAGTGATAGTCATCACTTCTCCATCGCTGCTAATAACATGTTTAGCTTTCTCACTTGAGTGTTTGGCTGTCTCCTCCTACATGTCAGGAGCTGTGTGTCTCCCAGGCACCCAGGTGTGGGGCGCTTCCCACCCAGGAGTAGGAGTTGGAATCTGCTCAACAAAGGTGGTGGGGACCTGTGGAAGTCCCAGAAGCCATGGCCCTTTTCCATTCCCTGCCCCCCTTCCCAATCACAGAATAAAACCATAAAAACACCCTAAACCCTCTGCGTTGTTGAGGAAAATTAAAATAAGCAAACATCCAATGTCCAGCAACAAACAGGGTGCTCTTGGCAGTTGGGGTGGGGAGAGGGGACATAAATCAAATTAAAAGCCCCATCTTTGCCTTGAAGCAGCTTTTGGGAGAGTGGAGAGACTATAGTCATACTTAGCAAAGAGACAAAATTGAACCAAGTTAACACTGTAAGTACTAGAATTATTTTTTTCACAAGGCAAAAACAATTGAGGGGGGTATGCCTCGTAATGGTACCCAAGAACCAGTGGAGTACCTCTTGAGGTGAGAGGCATAACAGGGATGTTGGTTGCAGTAGGAAAGCAATGAGCTGCCTTCCTGCTCCTCTCCCAGAGATTGCTTCACTCTATGCTAATTGTGTTCCTGGAATCAAGGCAAATTGCCTGGAATCAATCCTCTTTGAGTATCAGATCTAATAGAAACTATCTAGTTCAACCTCCTTATTTTATAGCTGAAGGAACTGGGGCCCAAAGTGGTGTATGACTTGGAATCAAGGAAGGGCAAACAGCAGGGACTAGAATTCAGGTCCCTGAGTTATAGATTAATATTGTAACTTCATTCAAAAATAGGTATCTAGGGCTGGAGAAGATGTGGGAAAATTGGAACACTAATGCATTGTCAGTGGAGTTGTGAAATGATCCAATCATTCTGGAGAGCAATTTGGAACTCTGCCCAAAGGGCTATAAAAATGTGCATACCCTTTGACCCAGAAATACCACTTCTAGGGCTGTATCCCAAAGAGATCATACAAATGGGAAAAGAACCATGTGTACAAAAATATTTATAGCAGCTCTTTTTGTGGTGGTGAAGAATTGGAAATCAAGGGAATATCCATCAATTGGAGAATGGCTAAACAAGTTGTGGTATATGAATGTAATGGAATATTATTTTGCTGTCAGAAATAAGGAGCAGACAGACTTCATAATAACCTGGAAGGACTTATATGAACTGATGCTGAGTGAGGGGAGCAGAACCAGGAGAACATTGTACACAATTACAGACACCTTGTATCTGTGATGACAAACTTTGATAGACTTGGCTCTTCTTAGAAATGCAAAGTTCTAAGATAACTCCAAAAGACTCATGATGGAATGAGTCTGAATTCATTCAGTCTGAATATAGACTGAAGCAAACTATTTGATCTCTCTCCTTTTTAATTTTTTTGTTTTGTTTCTTCTTTCTCATGGTTCACTCCATTGGTTATGATTCTTCTTTACAATCTGACTATTGTGAAAGTATGTTTAATGTGAAGGTATGTGTAGAACCTATTTTGGATTGCATGCCATCTTGGGGGGAAGTGGGGAGGAGAGGAAGAAGGAGAAAATATGGAACTCAAAAACTTATGGAAGTGAATGTTGTAAACTAAAAACAAATAAATATAAAAAGGAAAAAAATAGGCACCTGGGGAGATTGACTCCTCAGGTGTTCTGCCTCTTAGTTGAGGGTCTGTAACACTTAGTGGGGAAGGATGGCAGATCATGAACCAGCCAATAAATATTTACTGAGCTCCTGCTATGAGCTTAGTACTGAACTATGTTGATACTATGAAATATATAGAGAAATCTAAGATCGGGACCCTCCCCTCAAGGATCTTAGCATCAATCAATCAGCAAGCATTTATTAAGTACCTACTACGTGCTAGATGTTTGGATACAAAAACAAAAATAAAATTATTCTTGACCTCAAACAGCCTACATTCTATGAGGGGAGACAATATATACTTAAATAGATTTGTACAAAAGATATACCTAATAAATACACCCTGTGGAGAGACAGGACACAGGCATTCAAATAATCAAATGGATCTATGACTTCAATTTGGATATTCCTCCCAGCAATTTAAATCACAAACCCACCCATACTTGCCTATTCTGTATAACTCATGTCTATAAGTTCATCATGTAGGAGTACCCAAGATGCTGGACGTCTTCCATGCTTTCTTCTGACATCACAAGGCTACTTGCCTCACTCAAGCTGTCCACCTGTCATCTCTCATCATTATTGTGTGACCAATTCTTCTCCTATTCCTAGCAAACATTTGATGGACAACTTTTATGTCTGTTCTTCTAAGTTACTCGTTGGTTATATACCTGCTCATCCCCAAATGCACTTTTCCATTGCCCTCTGTGTAATATTCATTTTCAGTTCTTCAGAGATTGTTGTGTTCCATGCCTTGCAGTCATTTAGCAACACTGACAGAATGTTAGTGTTAAAAAAGATAGGTCTTTTTTTCTGGTAGAATCTTGGGCTCATTAAAAGAGTTTTGCAGTTTCTTTTTTTCACAGATTTTTTTTTTCTCTAGAAGAGGAAGGAGATTTCAGGGAAACACTAACTTTGAGAGTTGCCTCATGAGTGACTTTAATTCTAAGAGTTCCTGAATTCAGGAGTTACAGACACCAGGATCAATCCAGCCTGCTCTCCTCCTCTTCAATTCGGGGCTAAACTCATTGTCCATTTGTTCTATCTATCCCAGATATACATTGCAATGTAGATGCTCTATAGGTTGTTGCTTTATTTGGCCTCATATCTTGAGTTAAAGCGAAGACTTGGGTTTGGGAATTTGTAGGAAATTAGTAGTCAGGAAGGTGATGTGAACCAAAATTTTATTATAAGATGATACAGCAAGCAGGGGTGGGGAGGTGGGAATCATACACACACACACACACACACACACACACACACACACACACACACGCACACTGTATGGCAACATAGACAGATTTTTATCCCCACAAATACAAGAAAACTAATCCAGTGTTTGCTTGAGGGAGTAGTATTGGGGAAAAAAATGTTCAAAGTTAGGGTTCAGGTAGAAATTGTATACCCTAAAAAGAAGCTTAGTAGAAAAGAGGTAATCAAAGCTTAATGTGGGATGGGCGTTACTAAATAGACTCAGATGTGGTAAAGAAGTTCTCTAGCTCATTTATTGACACCAGGCTTAGGTGAGTGAGAGAGCAGATATTTATTTAGGAGATATTTATTAAGACTAGAAATTGAAAGCAGGTTTGAGTTGGCTGTCTAAGGCAGAGGAAGAAGAGTGGCTCCTAGGCCACTGTTCTTAGCCAAGAGTTTTATCCAGTCAGAAGCTGTGAGCAGTGACTGCTTGACACATGATTAATATTTGTTGGAACTACAGGAAAGTACAAAACTGTATGCCATTGCCTGTATGTTTTATGGGCATTAGGACCACTTAGCCTCAGAGACTCCCTATTGGAGACCTATCATTATAGCTATAATATCAAACAGTACAAAAATTATATTTATCATAGTGGTCGATCCAGATGTATCCCATAATCTGTGCAACAGATATTCTTCATCCACTTGATCTTTCTTGTATGGAAGATCATGCCAAATTCATTTGAATTATTACAAATCTCTTCTAGGAACCTCTGAAAGAGTCTAGAGCTTGATGCAATCAAAACAATGTCATCCACAAAGAGAAATATCTGAAGACCCTCACTGTTCATAGAAAACCCCTCTTAAACTTAGATCTCCATCACAATGATGAACACTTTTGGTAAGCATACATTTCTCTGTTTTATACCTTACCTGATGTTTATTACCAGAGATTCACTGAACAGAGTTATTTCTACTGATATGCCTTTCAAGGAATATTGAACGTTTTTTTTTTAACTTTTGTTTATTTTTAGTTTACATAATTCATTTCCATGAGATTTTGATTTACAGATTTTCTCCCCATCTTTCCTCTACCTACCACCCCAAAACTGTGATCCCACTGTGTACCCCCTCCCCCAATCAGCTCTCTCCTATATCTTCCCCCATCACCCCTCTGACTTTCCGGTAGGGCAAGATGGATCTCCCTACCCCAGTACCTGTATATTTCCCTCCTTCCTATTCCACCCCCCCCACTTGTTCTATTCTCTACTTTGTCCCTATCCCTTTACAAAAGTGTATGCTTCTAACAACCCTCTCTCCCAACCTGCCCTCCACTCCA
>CM053581.1:122039309-122092431 GCA_028627135.1 Pseudochirops cupreus | reverse complement strand
ACTATTTACATTCCTACATGGAAAAACTATAATTGTAACTCATAAGACTTTTCTCAGTATGAGGATATCTTAAGGGAATTTATATGTATGTATATACATATATATGTGTATATATATGGGGCACATGATGAGTTGAATATGAAGGGATGATATCTAAAAAATAAAATTAAGAGGTGAGAGAGGAATTTATTGGGAGAAGAAGAAAGGGAGTGATAGATCAGGGTAAATTATCTCATATAAAAGAGGCAAGAGAAAACTGTTACAATGGAGGGGAAGAGCAGGAAGGTGAAAGGGAATGGGACAACCTGATTCTCATTGAATTTGGCTTAAGGAGGGAATAACATACAGACTGAACTGGGCATCTTCCCCTACAGGAAAACAGGGGTGCAGAGGATAAGAGGGGAGAAGATAGAAGGGAGGGAAGATTGAGGGAGAGGGTAGTTAGAAGCAGACATTTTTGAAAAGGGATAGTGTCAAAGGAGAAAATAGAATAAGTGGGGGGTGGGATAGGATGGAGGGAAATAGAGTTAGTCTTCCACAACATAACTACTATGGAAATGATTTGGGTAACTACACATGCACAATCTATATTGAATTGCTTATCTTCTCAATGGGGGTTGGTAAGGAAGGAAGAGGAGGGAAAAATCTGGAACTGAAAGTTTTTAAAACAAATGTTTAAAGATTGGTCTTTTACATGCAACTGGGAAAAAAGATATATAGGTACAGGGGTATAGAAATCCATCTTGCCCTACTAGAAAGTTAGGGGTGTGATGGGGGAGGATATAAGAGAGAACAGATTGGGGGAAGGGATATGTAGTAGGCTTGCTATTTTGGGGTGGGGGTAGGGGAAAAATGGGGAGAGAAAAAATTGTAACTCAAAATCTTGTGGAAATGAATGTTGAAAACTAAAAATATATAAATTTTAAAAAAATATTTAAAAAAGAATCAACTGCTCACCAAAACCAAGCATAATCTTTCAGAGGAAAAGATGGATATTCAATGAAATAGGGGACTTTCCAACTTTCCTGATGAAAAGACCAGAGCCGAACAGAAAATTTGATCTTCAAATACAAGACTCAAGAGAAGCATAAAAAGGTAAAAAGGAAAGTAAAAAACATGGTATTCAATAAGGTTAAACTGGTTATATCCCTATATGGCAGTGGTTCTCAACCTGTGGGTTATGTTCAATTTGTAACAATGAAAATACATCCTGCATATCAGATATTTACATTACAATTCATAACAGTAGTTACAGTTATAAAGTAGAAACAAAAATAATTTTATGATTGGGGGTCACCACGACATGAAGAACTGTATTAAAGGGTTGCAGCATTAGGAAGGTTGAGAACCAGTGCTATATGGGAAGATGATAACTCTTAAGAACTGTATTTCTATTAGTGAAGTAAGAAGGAGTATACTTAGAGGGTATACGTATAAGTTGACTTTGATGTGATGATAAAAATAGTTTGGTTGCTGTTCTTACTTTGCTTCCTTTGCCTGCTCATGATAGCCAGTCAATGATTTTTTAGCTCTGTGGAACTCTCCTTCCAAAGTGGAAAACTCTGTCCCAAATTGCTGGGGTTTTCCCAGATGCCAGAGCTTTTAGGGGGTTGTCATTTTTTTTTGCAGCCCCTACCAGCTTTGGCTCACTGAAAACACCCCCCAGGACCATCACCCAAGACCACAATCCGGATCCAGGCCACTCAATGCAAGAGCACTTGGCCTCTGAAGAATCGCTTGGCCCCCCTGCAATCTGCAGGCCAGGAGCTCTGAAGCAGCTATGTGGAGGCAGCTGCAGGGCCTCTGATTCTGCCACTTCCTTGCCCTGGAGGCAGTTTGGCTGGACCTGCTTTTCTCCTCAAAGTTTAGCTGAGTTCCACTGACCTTTCACTTAGTCCTTGTTTCTTATGGCTTGATAATTCTGGAAACTGCCACAGCTGCTGCTGATCCACTCTTCTGATGCTCCAGCTGTGGCTCGGCTTGTCTGGCCACCCCTGGGGCCATGCCATGGTTTAAGGCTGGTCTGGTTTCAGCTCCCAGTGCTGAGATGGTCCCTTCTAGCCAAGCTGCCTTCAGTGAGAAGTGTATTTGTGTGTGTTTTAGAGCCCTAAAATTTGTTTAGAGTCATATTTTATGGGTATTTGAGGTGGCTGTGTGGGAGCTGCAGTACCTTACTGCTTCTATGCTGCCATCTTGATAAAAAATAGTTAAGGAGTGAGAAGGATTGTACTGGGATAAGAGGAAAGGGGAGGCACAATGGGGTAAATTATATTACATGAAGGGGCATTAAAGATCCATTACAATAGAGGGAAAGAGGGGAGGGAATAAGCATTGCTTGAACCTTACTCTAATTGGATTTGACTCAAAGAGGGAATAACATACACATGAAGTTGGGTAGAGACATATATCCTACTTTATAGGCAAGTAAGAGGGGAAAGGGGAAGAAAAGGGAGAGGAGGATGATAGAAGGAAGGGCAGATTGGGGGAAGTGGTGGTTAGAAGCAAAACACTGATGAGGAAGAATGGGATGAAAAAAGAGAAAAAAATATAAAAAGGGGGTAAAATAGGATGGAGGAAAATACACAGTAAGCACAAC
Organism: Pseudochirops cupreus; assembly: GCA_028627135.1. Classification (NCBI taxonomy): domain Eukaryota; kingdom Metazoa; phylum Chordata; class Mammalia; order Diprotodontia; family Pseudocheiridae; genus Pseudochirops; species Pseudochirops cupreus. The sequence continues at coordinate 122,089,835 of CM053581.1, read as the reverse complement.
TGTAAGCATGAATGAGGTGAACTCTCCCACGAAATGAAAGAGAATAGCAGAGTGGATTAAAAACCAGAATCCTACAATATGTTGTTTACAAGAAACACATTTGAAGCAGAGAGACACACACAGAGTGAAGGTAATAGGCTGGAGCAGAATATATTATGCTTTAGCTGAAGTAAAAAAAAAAAAAGCAGGTATAGCAATCCTGATCTCATCCAAAAGCAAAACAGAAATAGATATAATTAAAAGAGACAAGGAAGGAAACCACATCTTGCTAAAAGATACCATAGACTAATATCAATACTAAACATATATGCATCAAATTCTTAGAAGAGAAAGTGAGTTACAGGAAAAAATAGAGAGGAAAATTATACTAGTGGGAGATCTCAACTTCCCCTTTTCAGAACTAGATTAAATTTAACCACAAAATGAACAAGAAAGAAATTAAGGAGATTAATAAAATTTTGGAAAAGTTGGAGAAAACTGGAGAAAATTGAATGGGGATAGAAAGTAATATGCCTTTTTCTCAGTGGTACATGGCCCCTCCACAAAAAGTGACCATGTATTAGGGCATAAAAACCTAAAATTCAAGTGCAGAAAGGCAGAAATATTAAATATATCCATCACAGATCATGATACAATAAAAATAATATGTAACAAGGGGCCATGGAATGATAGATTAAATTAATTGGAAATTAAATAGTCTTATCCAAAAGAATCAATGAGTCAAAAAATAAGTCATAGAAATAATTGACAATTTTATCAAAGAGAATGACAATAATGAGACAACATAATAAAATTTATGGGATGCCTCCACAGTAGTACATAAGGGAAATTTTATATCTCTAAATGCTTACATGAATAAAATAGAGAGAGCAGATCAATGCATGCAACTAAAAAAGCTTGAAGAATAAATTTGAAATTCCCAATTAAATACCAAGCTAAAAATTCTGAAAATCAAAGGAGTGGTTAATAAAATTGAAAGTAAGAAAACTCTTGAACTAATAAATAAAACTAAGAACTGGTTTCATGGGGGGGGGAAATAAAGTAGATAACTTTTGGTTAATTTGATTTTTAAAAAAAGAAAGAAGAAAACCAAATTACCAGTATCAAAAATGAAAAGAGTGAATTTAGCACCAATGAAAAGGAAATTAAAATGATAATTAATAGCTATTTTGTCCAACTGTACACCGATAAATCTCACAATCTAAATGAAGTGGATGAATATTTACAAAAATATAAACTACCAGATTAACAGAAGAAGAAATAAAATATTTAAATAACCCACTCTAGGAAAAGAAATTGAACAAGCCACCAATGAACTCCCTAAGAAAAAATCCCCAGGGTCAGTTGGATTTATAAGTGAATTCTACCAAATATTTAAAGAACAACTGATTCTAATACTATATAAATTATTTAGAAAAATTGGCAAAAAAGGAGTTCTACCAAATTCCTTTTATAACACAAATATGGTGCTGATACCTAAACCAGGAAGAACCAAAACAGAGAAAGAAAATTATAGACTAATTTCCCTAATGAATATTGATGCACAAATTTTAAATATAATATTAGCAATTTACCACAAATATAATACATTACAACCAGGTGTGATTTATTTATTTGTTTAACCAGGGCTGGTTCTATATTAGGAAAATTATCAGTATAATTGACCATATCAGTAACAAAACCAACAGAAACCATATGATTATCTCAATAGATGCAGAAAAACTTTTGACAAAATTCAGCACCCATTTCTATTAAAAACACTAGAGAGTATAGGAATAAATGGAATCTTCCTTAAAATGATAGGTACTATCTATCTAAAACCATAAGCAAACATTATCTGTAATGGGGAAAAGTGAGAAACCTTTCCAGTAAGATTAGGGGTGAAACAAAGATGTCCATTATCACCACTATTATACAGTATTGTACTAGACATGTTAGCTTTAGCAATAAGAGAAGAAAAAGAAATGGAAGGAATTAGACTAAGCAATGAGGAAACAAAACCATCATAGATGATATGATGGTATATTTAGAGAATCCTAGAGAATCAACTTGAAATAATTAACTTGAAATAATTAACAACTTCAGCAAAATTGCAGAATATACAATAAACTCACATAAATCATAAACATTTCTATATGTAACCAACAAAGTCCAGCAGTGAGAGATAGAAAGAGAAATTCCATTTAAAATAACTATACAATATAAAATATTTTGGAATCTATTTGCCAAAACAAACCCAGGAACTATATGAACACAATTACAAAACACTTTTTACACTAATAAAGTTATATGTAAACAACTGGAAAAATATCAATTGCTCATGGGTAGGCCATGCTAATATAATAAAAATGACAGTTCTACCTAAATTAATTTACTTATTCAGTGCCATGCTAATCAAACTACCAAAATTATTTTATAGAGCTAGAAAAAACAGTAAAATTCATCTAAAAGAGCGAAAGGTCAAAAATTTCAAGGGAACTAATAAACCAATGCACAGGAAGGTGGCTTGACCAAACTGGATCTAAAACTATATTATAAAGCAGCAATCACTGAAAGTATTTAATACTGGCTAAGAAATAGAGTGGTAGATCAGGATAATAGATTAGGTACATAAGACACAGTAGTAAATGATTATAGTAATCTACTGTTTGATAAACTCAAACACTCTAGCTTCTGGGATAAGAACTCACTCTTTGATAAAAACTGTCGGGAAAACTGGAAAATAGTATGGCAGAAACTAGTCATAAACCAATACCTCACACTGTATACCAAGATAAGGTCAAAATGGGTACATGATTTAGACATAAAGGGTGATACCATAATATGCAAATTAGGAGAGCAAGGAATATTTACCTGTCAATCTATGGAGAAGGGAAGAATTTATGATCAAACAAAATTATTAAATGCTCAATGGATAAATTTGATTATGTTAAATTAAAAATATTTTGCACAAAGAAAACCAACACAACTGAGGTTAAAAGGAAAGATGGGAAGCAATTTTTATAGCAAGTGTTTCTGACAAAGGCCCCATTTCTCAAATACATAATGAGTTAAATTTGTAAGAATACAAGTCATTCTCCAATTGATAAATGATCAAAGGATATGAACAGGCAGTTTTCAGAGGAAGAAATTAAAGCTATCTATGAAAAAATGTTATAAATCACTATTGATTGGAGAGACGCAAATTCAAACAACTCTGAGGTACCACTTCACACCTATCAAATTGGCTAATATAACAGAAAAGGGAAAAGATAAATGTTGGAGAAGGTGTGAGAAAATTAGGACACTAGTGCAGTGCTGGTGGAGTTATAAACTGATCCGCCCATTCCAGAGAGCAATTTAGAACTATGCCCAAAGGGCTATACAGTTGTGCATACCCTTTGACCCAGCAATATCTCTTCTAGGTCTGTATCCCCAAGAGATCATAAAAACGAGAAAAGGACCCACATGTACAAAAATATTTATAGCGGCTCTTTCTATGGTGGCAAAGAATTTGAAATTGATGGGATGCCCATCAATTGGGGAATGACTGAACAATTTAATACTATTGTGCTATAATAAATGATGATCAGGCAGATTTCAGAAAAACCTGGAAAGACTTAGATGAACTGATGCTGAATGAAGTGAGCAGAATCAGGAGAACATCCTACACAGTAACAGCAACATTGTCCAATGATCAACTATGACTAACTTAGCTCTTCTCAGCAATACAGTGATCCAAGCCAGTTTCGAAAGACTCATCATGGAAAGTGCTATCCACATCTAGAGAAAGAACTATGCGAGTTTGAATGCAGATCAAAGCAAACTATTTTTACTTTTTTGTTGGTTTTTTTTTTGTGGCTCTTCCCTTTTGTTCTATTTCTTTTTCCACAACATCACTAATATGGAAATAGGTTTACATGATTGTACATATATAACCTATATCAGACTGCTTGCCATCTTGGGGAAGGTGGATGGGAAGGAGGGAGGAAGAAAAAATCTGAAACTCAAAATCTTATAAAAAATGAATGTTGAAAACTGCCTTTACATTTACTTGAAAAATATAAAATGCTATTTACAAAAAACTAAAACAAAAATAAACTAGGTCCTGCTGGTTGAGCTCAAACTTTGACAGAACCTATCAAGTTGTATAGGTTTTGAGTATAGGCTCCCGAAAAAGGCTGTGTTTGAGGATCAGGCTTAGAATTAGAAAGTTATTCACCAGGATGTGTGTGTGTGTGTGTGTGTGTGTGTGTGTCTGTCTGTCTGTCTGTCTGTCTGTGTGTTCTCTATCAGAGAAAGGAGATTTTAAGGAAACACTAACTTTCAGAGTTATCTCATAGGTAAGTCCAATTTTAAGAGGTTTTTAATTTGGGAGTTCCAGGTATCTACATTTTATCCAGATTCCTAGATGGTCTATGCTCCTTAGACAAGGAAGAGGACAGTCCAGGTAGTTTCTGTACCATGTTCTACTTGGAACACAAAACTACCAAAGAATTCTAACTGTAACTGAGCCAGAATCTGGAGATGATGGAAACTATGGCCAAGCAGTGTTCAGCAGTTACCACTGGACAGGACCCAGTGGAATCCACAAGACCAAGGTGAGGAGGAGCAGTGAGAGGACATCAGTGGTCCCAAAGCATCATCAGAGGCACATCTTTACACATGCATTGGACACATGTGTTCCCTACATGTATGCCTCTCTTCTCATGACCTCTATGTGTGGCCACTCTCTCAAGACTCTGAGAATATTTGTGGGAGAGTGAACCTCAGGTACACAGGGAAGTTGTTTTCTCACTTTCTTTCACACCATTTCAATAAATGCCTTTAATTGTGTCATCTGGGTAACTCTCAAAAGGTAGACATGTTAGTGGGGAAGAGCATGAGTTTTAGGAATGCAGAACCTCAGAGTGATCTTATAACAATCTTACAAAGTAGGTAACATGGGCATTACTATTCCCCTTCTTATAGAATAGGTTCATAGATGTGAAATGTGTTTCCTTAGATCATATAAACAGTTTATGAGAGAGCCCAAACCACTGATAAGAGAAGAGGCAAACTAACAAATAGAAAGGAAACATATTCCTCCAGAGACAGGACAAGGAGGTGGTGGGAGGGGATATAGCAACTTGCCCTGGGCACAACAGGGCAGAAGAAGTGTGGGCCAATCCATAAGGTAAATTCTTTTTTAAAATTAATTATTTTTAGTTTACAACATTCAATTCCACAAACTTTTGGGTTTTAAACTTTCTCCCCCTCCTCCTCCCTCCCCCAAGATGACATACAATTTGATATAGACTCTACATATACATTCATATTAAACATTTTTTCACATTAGTCATGTTGTAAAGAAGAATTATAAACATTGGAATGAACCACAAGAAAGAAGAAACAAAACAAAACAAAAAAGAGAGAGAACAAATAGTATGCTTTGATCTGCACTCAAACTCTTTTCTCTGGATGTGGATAGCATTTTCCAGCATGAACCTCTTGGAGATGTCTTAGAGCCTTGAATTGCTGAGAAGAGCCAAGTCTATCAAAGTTAGTCATCACACAATGAGCCTGTAATGGTGTACGATATTCTCCTGATTCTGCTTACTTCACTCAGCATCAGTTCATATAAGTTTTTCCAGGTTTTTCTGAAGTCCTCCTGCTCATCATTTCTTACGGCACAATAGTACTCCATTACATTCATATACACAGCTTGCAAAAGGTAGATTCTAACAGAGAGACCTGCAGATCCAAGGAAAATAACTTCAGGCAATTCCTAGGTAGAATTGTTTGGCATTTTAGACCTGAACCTGTCACCTAAACTAAGCTAATTGAACATGAATTGTACATATGAGTTTCCTCAGACATGTACAATTTATGACCTAAAATCCCCTTACATCAAAGTAAAATTTTGGCATACACCTGAACCTATTGTGAGGGATAATTTATAGTGAAGTTTCCTCATTCTGAAAAATCAAATCTAGAATGGCTTCAGTATTCAGTAGGCCTAGGGTTAGGTCACCTGACCTTCAAGCAATCTGGGGCTTAGAGCAATGGAAACCTTCCCCCAGAGCCAGTTCAGTAGAAGATATGCCAAATAAGGGTAAGACCACTTTCATTGGACACCCACATGTTTCGAAGTCCTTTGTCTCAGAGAGATTCCCGCGCTTAGGTTGTGGGTCAGCCCCTCTACCAATAAGAGTGGAGGCCAGTTGGGGGGGTTGGGTTTCTGTCTTGGAAGATTATATAACCATGGGCTGGCTAATACCTGTGGCTCTCTCCTTGCAGATGCCATGCTGGGTGGCAGCAGAGTCCTTTCTTATGAGAAAGAATAAAGACCTTTTCTGACCTTAGATTCAGACTCTGAACTGTTTCATCTCACACACTATGGTGTGTAATGGGCTTCAGGGGGCAGGTGTGATAGAGGAAGGGGGCCGCTATAGAAGCCAGAGAGTAGGAGGAAGAATGAGATTCAGGGACTCAGGCTTCTGTGGAGAAATCTCTCCCCTTTTTTGCTTCTGACTGATGACAGTGAAGAAGGAACCCAAGATTATTTGGCAGATGAGATGGAGAGAGTCCTGTCCCTATTCCTTCCCCCAGCCAAGGGCAGCTAGATGCAATCAACAGAAACTTTAGACTGGAAAAGCTGGGATACAGGAACCTTAGGCTTTCTGAGTTCTGTTCTCTGTTTGTCTCCATAATGATTTGAGGCTATGTCTGTAGAGGGAAAACCAATATTTTAGCAGGAAAGAAAATGGTGCAACCTAGCACCTGTGTACTTAATACATGCTTCTTAACTGACTGATTGATTGTTGACAGTAGTGTCTTCAAGCCCAGACTGGCTTTACCATTTCCAACCAATTTTATCTCCAAATGTTCATTTCTGCAGTCTATTTCAAATCTCCAGGGAGACAGAGTCAGGAGTGTGCTACAGTTAGCGCTAATCTTTTGAGAGTCAATTGCTAAATTTTCATTGTGAGCATTTATACCTCAGAAATTGCCAATCGCTACAAATTAAGACCTGATTTATTGTTTTGTTTATTATCTTGATTTAAGAAATTATTTAAAATGCAGTTTAAGCTTAAGTGTGAGGGTGTAATCCCCACCCCCTAGCCCCAGGCAGGTTGTTAAACATGTACCAGCACATCTGGCCTACTTTTGATTGACTATCATTGACTCAGTTTCAAGACCGGTTCATTCCTTTCTGTACAATGTAATGCCCAGCTGGAGGGCAGATTTCCTCTTGGTCTTTCTATCTCTAGCACCTAAAACATTATGTTGCACATAATAGATACTTAAGGAATATTTTATTGAATTGAATAGAATTCCACCCCCACCTCAAAGACTCTTAGAGCTCAAAGGTACCTTGGAAATGATCTCATCCAACTCCATTATTTTATATTTCCATGAAACCCAAAAAATGTTGGGGAGGAGAGTGGGGAAAGTGAAGTGGGGGTTGGGGAAAAGAGGTGAAAGACTAAGGAAGAAGAAAGATGATTGGAAATAAAAATTTGTAAACTTATTTCAGGTTACCACAGGCCAAGAGAGATTCATTGGTCATAGCCCTTTTAAGCTAGAAATGAATCCAGGGATTCCTCCAGTGTTTGTGTGAGGAGAAGCTACTACAAAGTCTTGAGATCATTCGTGTGGAGTGGGTGATCAGGGCAGTATTAGTAGTGGTGATTGTTGCTAACACAGAAATATAGAGTTGGAAGGAACTGCCTTAAAGGTTGCCTAGCCCAACCTTTCTCCCAGTGCAAAAATCCTTGCTATGGAATTCGTGACAACATCTTACAGCATCTGCTTAACTGTCTCAAGGGACAAGAGACGGACTCTTTGTCAAGGTGCCGTGGCTGGGCAGCTCTAATTGTTAGGAATTTTGTCCTTATGAAATCTGCCTCCACATGATTATGTGATTCCTCTCCCCCTCCCCACACCACCCCTAGTCCCAGGGACTGTTTTATTAACAGGGTCATGGGACCAGGATTGGTGAGCAGAAAGAAAATAGTGACTTTTAAGATGTTTTTTTGAGAGTGAGGAGACATAGATATTAATTCTAGATTTGTGATTCACTGGGTCTGTGACCTTGGACAAATTACTTCCCTTCTCTGGGCCTCAGTTTCCTCATCAGTAAAATAAAGATATTGGACATGATTTTTTTTCTCTCAAATATCCCTCCTACTACCAATAGACTACATTTTCTGCTTATACCAATTCTTCAGTTAAAAAAAGTTCCAAAATCCAGATTCCACATCTGGTAGTCAGGACTCTTGGGTTCTAAGCCTGGTTTTCCTAGGAACTCACTAGTTAACCTTAAGTAAGCAGATATCTCCCCTCTATTTGAAAGAGAGAAAATAACACCAACTCCTAGTACCCAGTATGCCCAAAGTAGTATGGAAAGGGCCTCTAGAGAGTTGACCAAAAGCCAGGCAACGGTTCCCAGGGGCTCTCTGAGAAGGGCAATCACATGATTTCAAATCCCCAGGGCCTTCTTCATGTGCCACCCCCCCCCATCAGTCTCAGCTTCCACCACCAACTCCCTTCCCCAGTGGCCTATTTGGAAGAAAAGAATGGGGCGGGGGTGGGGGGTTGGAGGAGGAGTTGTGGGAAACTTGCTCCCTTGCTAGCGGAAAATGGGCTCTGCTCCATGGTTCCCAGGCCCATGGCACCCATAATATGCATAGCTTTTCTTCTTCCCCCAATCTCAGTTGCCCCCCCATACACACACAAGCACATGGACACACACTCCCCTTTTCCTTTCTTTGGTGCCCAGGCATCATTGGATCTACCTTCTTGGGTCAGAGGTAAACAGTGACACATGACAGGTCTTTCACTGATATTCATCTGTCCTCTTGTTATTCTTCTACTCCTTTATGGCTTCCTCAAATGAATAAATGAATGAATGAAATAGAATTTATTAAGCACAAACTATGTGTCAAGCACTACTCTACCTCACCATCTTTGATGAAAGACTCCAGTGATTCAAACATCTGCTGGAGCATGCTCTCTCTCTCTCTGTCTCTGTCTCTGCCTTCTCTGTCTCCCTGTCTCTGTCTCTGTCTCTCTCTGTCAAAAGCAGAGCAGCTAATTTCATCTTTTGAAAGGAGGAAGAGGGGGGAGAGCCAAGATGGTGGAGCAAAAGCAGCAACTTTCTTAAGCTCTTGCACCAACCACTTTCAATACCTGCAAAATATGACTCTAAACAAATCTTAGAGCTACAGAACCCACAAAGTGACAGAGAAAAACACATCTCCCACTGAAGGCAGACTGGCAGGCTGACAGGAAGGGTCTATCACACTGGCTGAGGGCTGAGCAGACCCATGGGAGCCACATAGCAGAGACCCTGGGCAGCTCTGACCAGCAGCCCAGACTGGCCAGAGCAGACTTCAGGAGAGTGAATCACCAGCAGCTGTGGCAGTTTCCAGACTTTTCAACCCATAAATGGCAGAGAAAAATTAAAAGGTCAGTGGGGAACTCTGTTGGAACTGAGTGAGAGCATGGGGTGAGAGGTGGCAGAGGCTTGGTGTCTGCAGGTGCTATCGATTGGCTGCCTATGGAGCTCCTGGCCTGCAGATTGTAGGGGGACAAAGCAACCATTCAGAGGGTTATCACTATTGCTTTGACCTGTTTGGATCTGGGTCACAGTCTTGGGTGGTGGTCTTGAGGGGTGTGGTCAATGTGCCAGAGCTTGTGGGGGCTACAGAGAGGGTGCCCTCTTCATAGCTCTGACAACATTTGCCAAAACCCCAGTGATTTGGTACAAAGCTCTCTCTACTCTGGAAGCAGAGTTCTACCACGGCAAAGAGCTCAAAAGTCAAATAATTGGCTGGCAAGATGAGCAAGCAGAGGAAGAGCAATCAGACCATAGAATCCTTTTTTGGTAACAAAAAGGATCAAAACATGGGACCAGAAGAAGACAACAAAGTCAAAACTCCTGCATCAAAAGCTTCCAAGAAAAATATGAATTGGTTGCAGGACATGGAAGAGCTCAAGAAGGATTTTGAAAATCAAGTAAGAGAAGTAGAGGAAAAATTGGGAAGAGAAATGAGAATGATGCAAGAAAATCATGAAAAGAGAGTCAACCCCCAAAATGCTGAAGAAAATAACACCTTAAAAATAGACTAACTCAAATGGCAAAAGTGGCCCAAAAAGCCAATGAGGAGAAGAATGCCTTAAAAAGCCAAATTTACCCAGATGGAAAAGGAATTTCAAAAACTTGCTGAAGAAAAAAAATTCCTTCAAAATTAGATTGGAACAAATGGAAGCTAGTGATTTTATGAGAAATCAAGATACTATAAAACAGATCCAAACAAATGAAAAAATAGAAGGCAATGTGAAATATCCCATTGGAAAAACCATTGACCTGGAAAATAGAATTTTAAAATTATTGGACTACCTGAAAGCCATGATCAAAAAAAGAACCTAGAAATCATCCTTCAAGAAATTTTCAAGGAAAATTGCCCTGATAGTCTAGAACCAGAGGGCAAAATAGAAATTGAAAGAATTCACTCATCACCTCTTGCAAAAGATCCCAAAAAGAAAACTCCTAGAAATATTATAGCCAAATTCCAAAGTTCCCAGATCAAGGAGAAAATATTACAAGCTGTCAGGAAGAAACAATTTGAGTGTTGTGGAAACACAATCAGGATAACACAAGATCTAGCAGCTTCTACATTAAGGGATCAAAGGGATTGGAATATGATATTCTGGAGAGCAAAGGACCTAGGATTAAAGCCAAGAATCACCTACCCAGCAAAACTGATTATAATGCTTCAGGGGAGAATATGGTCACTCAATGAAATAGAGAACTTTCAAGTATTCTTGATGAAAAAAGTCTGAGCTGAACAGAAAAATTGACTTTCAAATACAAGAAGCAAGAGAAGCATGAGAAGATAAACAGGAAAAATAAATCATAAGGAACTTATTAAAGTTGGACTATTGACATTCCTACATGGAAAAACTATAATTGTAACTCATAAGACTTTTCTCAGTATGAGGGTAGCTGAAGGGAATATATATGTATACATACACATATATATATGTATAGGAGGGTGTATGTGTGTATAAATACGTATGTGTGTACATGTATACATTGACAGAGGGCACAGGATCAATTGAATAGGAAGGGATGATATCTAAAAAATAAAATTAAGAGGTGAGAGAGGAATATAATGGGAGAAGGAAAAAGAGAGAGATAAAAAATAGGGTAAATTATCTCATATAAAAGAGGCAAGAGAAAAAACTGTTACAAGGGGAAGAACAAGAAGGTGAAAGGGAATGGGTTAACCATTCTCATTGAATTTGGCATAAGGAGGGAATAACATACACACTCAATTGGGTATCTTACCCTACAGGAAAGTAGTGGGAAGGGGAGAGGGGAGATGATAGAAGGGAGGGCAGATCGGGGGAGAGGGTAGTTAGAAGCAAATGCTTTTTAAAAGGGACAGGGTCAAAGGAGAAAATAGTGGAGGATGGTGGGAAATATAGTTAGTCTTTCACAATATAACTACTATGGAAATGTTTTGTCTAGCTATTCATGTACAACCTATATTGAATTGCTTGTCTTCCCAGTGGGGGTAGGTGAGGAGGGAATAAGGGAAAGAATCTGGAAATCAACATTTTAAAAACAAATGTTAAAAAAAAATTTTTTTATGTGCAACTGGGACATAAGACATACAGGCACTGGGGTATAGAAATCCATCTTGCCCTACTACAAAGTTGGGGGCATGGGGGAGGATATAAGAGAGAGCAGATTGGAGGAAGGGGTATTCAGTAGGCTCGCTATCTTGGGTTGGGGTAGGGGAAAGATGGGGAGAAAATTTGTAACTCAAAATCTTGTGGAAATGAATGTTGAAAACCAAAAATAAATAAAAGATTTTTTAGAAAGAAAGGAGGAAGAACCAATTAAGGGTTGTGATTCTCATTAACAGGGAGGAACTGGTTACCAGGTGAAAATAACAGGAACTCTCAGAGCAAATAATCAACCTCTCTCTCCTAGAATTTGTGATAGAGGAGAAGAAATCCAGGCACGGTTTGATATGTAATCAGGAAAGAAGATATCAAGAATTTCAGAAGATAGTTTCCCTTGGACTAAAATGCTTTAAGGGAAATCAGTCCTGGAGGGATAAGAGATACTCAAGAATGAAATATTGAAGACACAAAGGAAAACAATTCCACTGAGGGGAGAATATGGGATTTGTCTGAAGAGTCTAATGTGGATGCACAGGGAATTCACTAACCAATTTCAATTTTAAAAAGAAACATGAAGAAGATGGAAGCAGGATCAGGAAACAGTGGATGAATACGAATGTGGCACAATCCTAGAAACATGTTGTCCGGAATAGCATCAGCTGAGGATGAGTTGAAGCTCTCAAGAAAAGCTAAGGATGATTTTTAAAAAGTCTTGTTTTATTAAAAAAAAACTACATTGGGAGAAAAAGAAGGATCAAAAAGAGGGGATAGGACCTTTACTTGAAGTGAATGGGCAACCATAACTAACAACAGAGAGGAGGTAGAGCTCCTTTCCTGCTTTCCCCCTCTTCCCACCCACTAGTGTCCTCTCCTTTAACATTATCTTTCATTTACTCTTTATTTATAAGTTTGGATTATCTATCTATCTGTCTGTATATTTAGCTATCTGTCTATTTGTCTGTCTATCTATCTATGTATACTCTCCATTATTAGAATGTAAGTTCTTTGAGAGCAGAGGTTATTTTTTGCTTTTTTCTCTGTATCCCTAGTGCTTAACACAATACCTAGCACATGGCAAGTACTAAATACGTGCTTATAGATTGATGGGTTGTTATTTTACACCTGCAATTACAAGACAAAAATTATTAACAGGGAGCTGATTCTCAAGATAAGTAAGGAGAGAATACAAAAACATCTTCTGCCTTTGATGAATTCAAGTCACCTCATCCAGATAAACATACTTGGATTCCGAAAGAATTGGCAAATACAATTGCTGACCTACTATCAATGATGTTTGAAAGATTATGGAAAATGCGAGAGATAGCATAAGATTGGAAAAGGACAAGCTTTTCTAAGGAAGATCACTTTGACAGCTGAGTGGAAGATGGACCAGAGTAGGGAGAGATGTGTGGAAGGCAGATCAGTCATCAGGCTTCCTGATTTTCAAAAAAGGTAAGAAAAGAGAACCTGCAAACTATAGACCTGTGAGCTTGACTTCAATTCCTGGGAAAAATTCCAGCATGGGTCATTAGAGATGGCTGGCAGATACCTAGATGAGGAAGAGGTGATTCCAAACAGCCAGCATGGCTTCATCAAAAACAGGTCATTCCAGAGTAATTTCACTTCCTTTTTTAACAATACAATCAAAGTAGTAGGTAAGGGGAAAACTGTGGATGTAGTTTTGCCTAGCTTTTAGTAAAACTTTTGATGAAGTATATTATGGTATTCTGGTGGAGAGAATAGAAACATAAGGAATAGATGACAGTATAATTAGATGGATTCAGAGTTAGTTTAGGACAGCCATACCCAAAGAGTAGTTGTTATGATTCAGAGTCAATGTGGTGAGAGGTCTCCAGTGGAGTGCCTCAGGTCTCCTGTGCTGTTTCACAATTTTATCAATGACTTTGATAGATAAATGTTGTGCTCATCAAATTTGCATATGATACAAGGATAGCTAAGATGCTGGATGATAGTCAGGATCCAAAAAGATCTTGGCAGACTGGAGCATTAAGGGGAATCTAATTAGATGAAATGCAATAGGAATAAATGTAAAGTCTTGTACTTGGGTACAAAAAATCAAATTCATAAGATGGGGAGGTGTAGCTAGATAGTAGTTGTTCCAAAGAAGGTAAAAGAGTTGGGACAGCTAGGTGGTGCAGTGGATAGAGCATCAGTCCTAGAGTCAGAAGGACCTGAGTTTAAATCTGACCTCATGCACTTACTAACTTTGTGACCCTAGGCAAGTTGTTCAACCCCATTGCCTCTGAAAAAGGGGCGAGGGAAGATAAGGGAGTTTTAATGAACTACTAGCTCAATATGAGTCAACAGTGTGATGTAGTAGCCAAAAAAGGGCCCAGAGTGCCTAGAACCTGGCTTAGCTTTTCTGTAGATTCACACGTGAAAGGTGATTCACAGCTGATTCACATAAAATGATTGGATTAAATATCTCTAAATTCTTTTCTATCTCTATATCTATTATCCTAATTCAAAATAAAGACAAAAGAACCAGAAAAATAGGAACACTCGTAGCAACTATGATTCATAGGGTTTAGACTGAGAACCTGGTTCAACTCCTTTATTTTCCAGAAGAGGAAACTGAGTCTCAGAAAAGAGATGTGACTCCAAGACAAGGAGCAGACACAAGACATGAGCCCTGCTCAACTGATTCCATCCCCAGTGCTCTTCCCATTATATCCTGCCTTACCTTACCTACATAAAAGGAAAAACATATCCACAAATGCAGAGCTAAATGGACAAGAGAGAATCGGAGGAGACACAGGGCTACTATGGACATATTACAAATGTTTAATTGGTTTTGTTATTGTTTAAAAGTAAGTGCATAATGAATTAATTTTTAAAAAAATAAATTAAACTCCATCTAAAGGCAACCTGACCTTCAGCCTATTCAACAGACATTTATTTATTAAGCACTTCTGGCATTCAAGGCATTGTGCTTGGTGCCATACCAATTCCCAGTTATTTGCCCCTTCTTTCTGCCACCGCCCATCTTCGAGCTGTTCCAGCAGCCACCTCTTTATTTCTGTCTTCCCTCTGCCACCACACAAATGATGTGTCAGGTACATATGGTTTGTACACAAGGAACAAGACCAATAAACAGAATCTAAAGAATAAGGATGTAGATAATTAAAAGTATCAAAAAAAAAATTACCCAGGGTAGACTCAGGTATACTCAGACTTTCTAAGTTTTCTAAGTTTTCTAAGCTAAGTTTCCCAGGCCTAACAGCCCATGATTATCCTAGTCTGGAGTCTATAAAGTGATATGACTTCCACATTGCCCCTTATGTTCTCCCCATACCCCACCCCAAACAGCATCTTCCACATCAATACATCCCCATGCCAAATTGGAAATCTCCCACTTGGACACTTTTGATGGAGCTTATTGGCCCATTCTACAATCTCAGACTTGTTCTTGGATGATCAGAAAGCCTCCTAATTGCTGGCCTAGCTTTTGATATTCTACCCATAGTCTTGTTGTTGTTGTTCAATCATGTTCAGCTCCTTATGACCCCACAGGGGGTTTTCTTGGCAAAGATACTGGTAGTGGTTTGCCATTTCCTTCTCCAGCTCATTTTAGATGATTTAGATAATTAGATGAAATGCAATAGGAATAAACGTAAAGTCTTGTACTTGGGTACAAAAAATTAACTTCATAAGATGGGGAGGTGTAACCAGATAGTAGTTGTTCCAAGGATGAAGAAACTGAATCAAACAGGGTTGAGTGACATGACCAGGGTCCCCAACTAGTAAATGTCTGAGGCCAGATTTGAACTCAGGAACTCCAGAATTGGACCTCTAACCACTGTGCCACCTAGCTGCCCCCCATAATCTTACTTATTTACTTGACTATCAAGATATGTTGGTCCCTTCAACTGGAAGGGACTTAAACAGAAGAGAACCAATGAGAGGGAAGTTTTTAAACAGCAGGGTTTGAGATGGCATCTTTTCTCTCCTGGGTAGTCTGGATTGCTCCAGAACACTAAAAAAGAACCTGCTACAAGCCCATGGGAGGGATCTGAACAGAAGTAGACTGATTCCTCGTACGGCAAAGACAGAAAGACAGATGCAATGAGAGAGAAGGGCAGAAAAACAAAGGAGGATGAGAGTTTTGAGCACAAGCAGCCAGGCTTCACCAGGGCAGCTGGTGCTTTCATCCATCACGGAAGATGAGGCAGCTGCTGCCAGAGCAGAGGATATTTCCATTTGGTGGTGAACTTTACCTTGACCAAGAATTGATGAGGATGGCAAAGAGCCATTTTCCACCCTTCCCTCCCTTTCTGGATCCAAAGATGTTCTGTTATTTAAAGTTCTGTTTACACTTTATATTTTAATTAATCCTAAAGAAAGCTTACCCTAGATTTTTAAAAACAGGATCAATACTAACTTTTTCTGGTTGCGTGCTTCCTTATTGGTGAAAGGGTTGCAGAGACAAAGGAGTGAGTAAATGACTTATGATATACAGAAGCTAAAAGTTAAGTCCATGAGCTTTCATTATGAACTTGCTATGTGCCAAGATGCCGTGCTAAGCACTGGAGACACAAAGGGGAAAAATTTTGTCTCTGCCCTCAAGGAGAGCACATTGCGGGGGGAGGGACGGGGGTAAGAGAAACCACATGCAAGCAGCTATGTGCATAAAAGATAAATGCCCTGTGAATGGAAGGTGAATGTGAGAGGGGAGGCCCTAGCACTGAGAGGAGCTGGGAAAGGTGGAATTTTAGCTGAGACTCAAAGGAAGCCAGGAAAGCTAGGAGGGAGAGACAGAATTCCAGGCATGCGGGTCAGACAGTAAAAATGTGGGGAGTCAGGAGATGGAGTGTCTTGTTCAAGGAACAATAAGGAGGCCAGCATCATTGGATATCAGGCAGTAAAACAGAAGAAGACAGCAAAGGTAAGAGTGGGGCTGTTTTATGAAGGGCTTGACACAAACAGTGGATTTTATGCTTGATCCAGTATCACTGGAGTACGGGGAGAGGGGGGTTGGCGGTAGTGAGCAGACATTATCAGGTCTGCACTTTAGGAAAATCACTTTGGGAGATGAGAACAGAAGGTTGCCTGGGGTGGGAAGAGACTTGAGTCAGGGAGACTGACCAGAAGGCTATTGCAGTAAACAATAGGTGTGTGGTATATGCTGATGAAGGCATCACCAGGATGGTAGCAATGTCAGAGGAGAGAAGGGTACACATATGAAAGATGTTGCAAAGACATAATTGACAGGACTTAGCAACATATTGGATATAGGGGGGGAGGTGAGAGAAAGTAAGGATGACATTGAGGTTGGGAATCTGAGAGACTAGGAGGATGTTGGTGCCCTTGACAATGATAGGGCTGCTTGGAAAAGGGCAGGGTTTTAGAGAGAGATTGCAGAGAAAAATCATGATTTCATTTTTGGATGTATTAAGTTTAAAATGTCTACAGGATAACCAGCTAGAAAAAAGACAAAGGTTTAAACCTAGGTCCAAAGTGTTAGACTTTTATCCTGGTTGGGGGTTTGATTCAAATGAGAAAGAATCTCACTGTTTTTATTTATTAATTTGGCAAAAACTTCCCAAAGCAAAACAAAACTGAACCCAGGTCTTGATCTTCTTGACAAAAAGAGTCAAATAATCAGCAACTTCTAAAAATGGAAAAGAATCTGGGTGAGTTAAACATTCCTTCAGAGACAGGCACCTCAGGAAGTTCATCTCCTTACCCACCCACCCCAACCTCCCCTCCTTATCCTTGTACCCCTCATTGTTCCCTCTGAAGACCAGTCTGCTCCTGGGTGAGGGGCCTGGCAAAGAAATGAGCTGAGGAAAAGTCATAGCACCCCTGGGGCTGACCAAGAGAGGAATTAGGAAAAAGTGACTCTAGTAGGACCACTACTAGGCCTATGCCCCAAAAAAGATTAAAGTACAAAAATGTTTATAGCAAAAAACTGCAAACTGATGTGGTGCCTATCAGTTGGGAGTGATAATAATAATAATAATAGCTATTATTTATCAAGCACTTGCTAGATAGCAAGTGTGCTAAGCACTTCATAATTATCTCGTATGATCCTAACAACCCCAAGGGGTAGATGCTATTATTATCCCCATTTTACAGATGAGGAAACTGAGGAAAACAGGTTAAGTGACTTGTCCAGGGTCACATTATTAGTAAATATCTGAGGTCAAATTTGTACTCAGGTCTTCCTTACTCTAGGCCCAGCACTCTAAACACTTTGCCTCCTAAGTTGCCCCATAATAATTCCATAATATTGCATGATAATGCAATGATGGAACAAATTATGACGCATGAATATTATTGTTCTAATGTACTGTTGTGAAAAGATTCAGAGAAACCTAGAAAGATTTGTATGAACCAAAATAGAGCAGAACCAGAAGAACAATTTGTAAAGCAACAACAACATTGTAAAGATAAGTAGCTTTGATAGACTTAAGAACTCTGATGAGCACAATGAACAATCATTTTTCCAGAGGACCAATGATAAAGCATGCTACCAGCCCCTTGAGAGAAAAAGGATGAACTCAGGATGCAGAATGAGACATTTAATTTGTTTTGCTATAGTCATACACATTTGTTATAAGGGCTTTATTTTTCTTCTTTTTTTAGTAGGGTCTTGAGGATGATAGGAGGGAGAGAAAATAGATTTTTTTTAATTGAAAAAAAAATTAGAGAAGAGTAAAGACTGGCACCATCCACAAATCAGAGGTGAGGACCAGTTAAGGAGGGACTAGTTGGTTTGCCTGTGATACCAATCACCTCCATTCCCCAACCAGTATAAGTTCTACCTTTTCCTTGAGACACTGACAAACAGTACCCATTTCTCTCCAGTTGTATACTAACCATAAGAAAAGGTTATAAGATGGTTCTTAGTAGCATCTGAAACGGATTCCAGTTCCACGCCATATGAACTCCAAATAATCAGAGTGTTGCAAGTTCATCCTGTAAGGCAGTTGATCACTTGCTCACCCAACAGAATAACCAATGGACCCCAATGGACAGGGTAAAGGGGCAGAATGCTTATTTTCTCAATTTTGTTCCCCTTTCCATGGAATCCCAAAGGCACTGCAAGGACAGGGATTGGGGAGAAGTCTGGGAGTGTATAAAGAAGTTTTGCAAGCTACTCCAGAGACCATATTTGCATGGAAGGCTGCTGAGAGATGATTACAACCCCTCCACTTATGACCTAAGCAGGGTGGGAACAGGGAAGTTTGCCCATCACCCTTCTGATTCTTTGGCGCGTCCTGGCCTCCCTGAGGAGTATGGCTTAATCAGCTCTCTGTTTAAGAGAGCTGCAAATAAAAAGAAAGGTCAGTATTCTTTCTCACTAAGATGAGGGGGACTAAATGATCTTTAACCTCTCCTTCCAGCTCCAAATTCTATGATCCTAAGGATTTACATTTTGAAATTCACTGATACTTTAAAAAAAAATTTCTTGCTTTGGGTGAGAGCTCCCCGAGCTGTAAGGGTGATTCAGAGGCCCACCCTCATGTGACTCTCCTTTTTTTACAGACTCAAGAACATCTGACTGCTTCTGTGGGGGAATAATGCTTATGGGTGAGGGGTGGTGGAAAGGGGCCAGGGAGAATGATTTCAAGGACAAGTAGGCTATGAGGGAGAAAAAGTTAATCTGTCTAAAAACACTGAAATCAGTTCCTCATTAGTGCAGGCAGACCGCTTCATTCTCCATGGGAAACTGGGATGCTTGGCTTCCCCTTCCCAGAAGCTCCCAGAGATGTGACTGCTGCATGCCGGGGGCCACAGCCTCTGGGATGCTCTCTGGGGGAGAGCCATGGCAACAGTAGAGGTGATGTCCCAGTTTTAGGCAGTGGTTTTAGTTTAAATCTCAGTCCCTCCAGGCAAAATTTTGCAATTAGTCCCTTTGTCCAGCCCACAGCTCCCCCCAAATAGTCTATTCTATAGACCCACTAACACTCGCGCTAATGGTAATCACTCTGCCATCTCTGGGTCCACTTATGCTCTCCCATTGTCCCCTGGGATGTTTTGGGGCTTCGGGGAGTGCAGAACTGTGCTATTCAGACATTGTGTCATTACGGTTATTTGCTCATTGCTCCCCAGTTACTGATGGTGCAGTACGGCTGTGGGAGGCAGGAGGCGTGGAAGCAGAAGGGAGGTGAATAGATGTACATAGTCTCAGGGTTGTAAGCACCAGACTCACCCTTAGCCCTTTCTGTCCTCCCATAGTTCAAGGGTCACTCAGTAACTCCCTGGGCCTCACACCCGACCACACCCTTGCTCTCACTCTCACACCCAAGAGCTCCATTGAGGATCCACGCCTGGAAACAGCTCATTCACTATTTTCTCTCCTTGTACTTTATACCTTGCTCTCTCCCTGCATCACTTGGAATTCCCAATGCTCTGCTCTATGGAGCATTTGAACTCTACTCTCTATGCTCCTTTTGCATGGTCAAAGCATCACGACCATAAGGATGGACGCTGCCTGTGTAGCCAAAGAATCTGCAAGTGTAACTCGCTTACACTGAGGTCAAAGGTAGCAGAGGGAGAGATAGAAGTGGGGGGGGGAGGAAGTTAATGGGATAGGACAGGGAATTGAATTCCCAGTAAGGATATCATTTTCCTTCAGCCCCTTCTTTCTATACCTACATCAATAGACACAGGGCCTCATCCTAAAGTGCTGAGATTCTGTGCTTGGGTGTCCTAACTAAATCACTGAGGTCACAGAGAACCTTGATTTCTCCTAGAGGAATTTTTTCTTCTTCCCTTTCTCACACCTTCCAATCTTTCCTCTGGTGCAATAAATTCTTAGTTCGTGAGAGGGGGAGAGGTGCTTAAAGGACCCCTGCTCCTTCCCCACTAATTGCCACCCATCTTCCCCTCCAATCTTCCCCTAAATGCCTAGGCTCAGAGTTAAACACCTTTATCTATATATCCCTTGCCAAAATAATGGGCAAAATTGACCCTAATAAGCATAATTAACTGCCCAAGTAGTCCTTGGAGCCTCAAAGGTCCACAGAGAGAATGAATCAGAAAATCTCAGAGTTGAAAAGGACCTTTGAGGTCTAGCCCAACTTTTGTTGTTCAGTTGTTTCAGTCATATCTGACTCTTTATATCCCATTTGGGGTTTTCTTGGCAAAGATTTTGCAGTGGTTTGTCATTTCCTTCTCCAGCTCATTTTGCAAATGAGGAAACTGAGGCAAGTGGGGTTAAGTGACTTTCTCAGGGCCCACAATTAGTAAGTGTCTGAGGCCAGATTTGAGCTCAGGTCTTCCTGACTCCAGGACTGGCATTCTATCTACTGTATCAACCACCTGTCCAACCCAAATATATATTCTCCAAATATGTGACTCACCTCCCTTGCATGCAAGCATTTGTAAGTCCTGTAACTTCTCCGGTCCTCAGTTGCAAAATGGGGGATTGCATGCTTTGATCTCTAAGACCCTTTCTGGTCTGAAGTTCTATGGGTCTGTCCTTGAGAAATCTAACTTCTGCTTGAGTATCTCCCTACCTAAACAAGGCAGCTCATTCCATTTTCAAACATTTCTAATTGTCAGCATGTAACTGCTTTATAATAGACTGAAATCTGCCTCTGTTTAACTCCACTTCTTCCAGCTCCACCCTCTGGAGCTTTGGGGTACAAGCCTAATTTTCCTTCCAGGGAACAGTTCTCTACCCCTCCCCGGATCCCCAAGTCTTCTCTCAAGTAAACATTCCCAGTTCCTTCAGCTGATCACTGTGTGGCATTGTTTCAGGTCCCCTCACCCTCCAAGTCATCCTCCTCAGCGCAGACTGCAGTTGTCAGACTTCAAGAGGTTTGAAGTGCTGCTTGTTCCCAGAACTAAACAGGAGCCTCCAGCTGGGGTCTGACCAGGGCAGGGGACAGCAGCTTTATCACTTCCCTCATTCTAGACACAATGTTCCTAGCAGGCTAAAATCCCAATTGCCTATGGTTACTATGTAACACTGTTGACTCATATCGAGTTGGCAACCCATTCAGACCTCCGGGGTTTTATTCTCCCTCAAATGAACTGCTCTCTGAAAAAGTCTCAAGGGTCTGATCTGAAAGTCATCAATGTCAGGGTTGAGGGGGTGCAGGGTACCCACCTACCTAATAGCAGGTTCTGTTCATTCAACAAAGGATAGTAACAGAGTGTTCTCATGACTTGGAGGTTCCATGAAATGCTGTGGTTACCCATGATACCTACTTCAGCTCAAATCTCAGGAGGAATTACCTACCCACTTACCAGTGATCAGCTTGTTCGGGATTTATGACCCATATTTTCAAGTCAAACAAGATCTGAAGAAAAGAACACATACTTTGAAAGAGGCTTTGTGGTAGGAGTGCTCTTTATTGGACCACGTATCCTGATTTGGGGATCAGAAAATACTGTCGCTGTACTCATAGGGCTCTAGTCTGGCTGGAAAAAAGTGTCAAAGGCCCTGCGAAGGAGGTGAGATTGTAAGAGCCAGGAGACATGTTTGGGTTTGAGTATTTGAGAAGTCCCTCTTCAACATCTTTCCCCAAGCAGGCACCAGAGGACAATTAATTGGTTCTGTAGCTAATAAGGACAAAGTGGATCCTTTTACTTGGGAGACTCAGTTTTTTAACTCTGGGTCTTTTCAGAACCCAGTGACTTCTAAGTGCCCAATCCAAGGTCCCAGTCCTCAGCTTTCAAGACAATTCTTTCCTCATAAATAAATGCCTCAGAAGGGTGGATTCCTACCTTCTCTCTCATCTGCTGTCATCATTCTAAACCTGAGCATTTCCTGCCCTCCCCCCCCCCCACTCTCTGAAGCTAATGTGAGCCTAGGAGGCAGGAAGATTTGAGTTCAAATCCTTTCTCACATACTTACTAGTTGTGTGGCCCTAGGCAAGTCTCTTTATGTCTCTGTGTCTCAGTTTCTGCATCTGTAAAATGGGGAGAATAATCGCACCTACCATACAGTGTTATTGTAATAACTAAGTAAAGAGCTTTGCAAACCTTAAATCACTTTATAAATGCAAGCTGTCGTTGTTGCTGTATGTGGTATTTCCGTTAACTACTGGCAGTGGCAAACCTACCTTTCCTCAATTCTACTGAGGCCAGGGTCTCAGTCTGAGGCTATCTCTAAAGCCTGACCTATCTGTATACCCAGTCAGAAACCCGGAATACTTCCTGACCCCAAGGAAAGTGTAAGCTTTTGGAGGCAGTGACTATTTTGTGTTTTTTTTTTTTGTGAAGCATCCCCAGTGCCTAGAATGGTGCCTTACACAGAATAGACACTTAATAAACATTTGTTAAATTTACTTCCTAGGTGTAGGAAAACTTGATTCTTCCCTTTGGGGAAACTCTTGTCCTTCATCTCTAGCTGGGGCCTCAATCTAACCTAGGCTCAGTTCATGTAGCCCTAAATGGCTCCACCATTTTGAAGTCATGGTGCCAACTTCGAACATATTCTCACTCCCAGGACCAATGACATCATCAAGACTGGTGCTGCCTTAGGAACCCCTCTTTAAGTCCTAGAGCATAACCTTAGAGCCAGATGGGACCTTATCAACTAATCCAACCTCATAATCTTACAAATGAGTAAATGAAGGCCTAGAAAGGTCAAGTGATTTGACTATGATATCACAAATATTAAATGGCAGAGGCAATCAAATTCAGAAATTTTTCCACTGCATCTCCCTGATAGACTAGTGTTATCCCCACCCTAGGGCCATGACTGGGATAAGTAGATATTTGTCCCCCACCCATCCCCCAAGCTAGACCTCCTACACAGAGTGATGACTATAACATCTGCTAACTGTCTACCCTTCATTCATTCAAATGGTTGCTCAGAAGGATGCCCCCCAGAATGCAGATACTTGCCCATGTGGTAGCTCTAGAATTGCACTGTCTCCTGGGCCAGAGAGTTTCTTGCCTGAGATAGCTCTGTGTCCTTTCAAAGGGCTGGAAAGACTGACACCTGGTGGGTCCAGGGAACACATCACATTTTCCCCATCTCATCATTTCAATCCGTTTCAATCAAATCTCAAGATGATGAGTGATTTTTCAGTTTGATGCTAGCCCCAGGAGAATGGTCCTGTCTTAAAATCTCAGGCTGCAGCTCTACAGAATTCCAAGATTTTACACAAAGAGTAATAATGCAGACAATTTCCACCCACAGTAAGAGAAATGTCCTTTTATTACACCCCCTCCCTTCCAGAGAGTTTGACAAGCAAAAGTGTGTACTCTTAACAAGGCCTTACCAAAAAAAAAAAATCCTTTATCTGACTGAGTGTCCCTATTTTTGGTTCAGAAAATAAAAACCAAATCAAATCTAGGGCCAGTCCATGTGGTCATAGAGCCCAGGGGGCTGTATGGGGAATGTGCCAACTGCCGTGGAGACTTGAATTGGGGAGATTTTAGAAAGATTCTCTTAGGGACGGCCCAAAAAATGTGAAGTGGAACTGGGCAGCTGTCCCTGGATGGGAGAAACCTGCCCTGCTCCTGAGCTGGGGTAAAGACTGCTCAGCCAGCATGATGGGATCAGGGCCAGCTCTCAGAAGAGCTGCAAAGGCAAAGTTGGGCTCCTTTGCCCTTGGCCTCATTGTGGAAGAAGCACTGAATTTAGAGTCAGAAGATTTGGGTTCAAGTTCTGCCTACACTGTGTTGTTGTTGTTTGTCCTTCGTTCTCAAAGGGGACCAGTGATATCAGGGAGGTGATGCCATGACATACAAGTGAATTGGATTTAAGTGGGGGGGGGGGGAGGCTGTGCAAAGTCACCAGCCTCACTTTCTCCTCCTTGAGCTACCTGGGTCCAGATCAGGATGACTGGAGATGGTCCTGGATGCAGAGGGAAACCTTGGTCTTTTCAAGGTAAGGTCTTTGGGTGAATCACTTAACTTCTTATGCTTCAGTTCATAAAACGGAGGTGATAATATCTGTAAGACCGTCCTCACAGTGGCCTTGTGAAGACCAAATGAAATCATGGTTGTGAAGCATTTTGCACTTTGCCTTGTCAACTCCATTGCCTAAACACATGTCAGATACATCCCCTCCTGTCCACTACTCTGCCACCTGCTACAAGTTCTCATCATCCCACAACTGGAATATTACAATAGTTTCCTAACTGGTCCCCCTGCCTCTAGCCACTTTCCCTCTTGAATATTTCCTCTAAACAGCTACCAAATTGACATTCTTAAAATATAATCTGACCGTGTCACTCCCCTGCCCAGGAAGCTTCCTAGGCTCCCTATTATCTCTAGGATAAAATACAACTGTTTGATTGGCATTTAAAGACCTTCAAATCTGGCTCCAGCTTCTTTCCAGACTCATTCCACATTATTCTCCCTCCAACACTCTGTGCTCTAGCCCAGTTGGGCTACTGCTGTCCTCTTTATACATCATTTCATCTTTCATTGATGTGGTCCCTCCTGCCTGGCCTGCTCCCCATCTTCACCTCTGCCTTTGGGAATCGCTAGCTCCATTCAAGGATCACCTCAAAAGCCTTCTCCTATACAAGTCACTTCCTGGTTCCCTGACCCTGATGGTTACCACACCCCCTCCAAAATAACTCTGTGCTTACTTCATATGTATTTGTGTTGTAGTTCCTGTTTCCATATTAGCCTCCATCTCCTTCCCTACAGGAGACAGTCAGACTTGTTGAGGTTAGGGACCTAGTCATTTTGACTTTGTATCCTTCCCTGAGGCCTAGCACAGCACCTGGCCCCTAGTAGGAGCTTAATATTCACTTGTTTTATTGAATCATAAAGCACTACATAAAGGTGAGGTCTGATATGGGGATGATGCACGATGCAAGGCAGGCCTAGTCTGTGAAGAAGGAAGAAAAAAGGGCTCTAATCTTTCATATTTCAGCTTCTGAAGCCATCTCTTTCTTCTCAGTTCCCCCTCCCTACCCTAATTTCTGCTGAGCTGCTGCTTGGCAGAGATCCTTTGGGTTTCTTTTTTTCTTTTCTTTTCCTTTTTTTTTTTTTGGTGTTTTTCTTTTGAATCTTTGGGGGAAAAGAATTGGGCAGAAGCCAGAGCCCTTTAGGGCCTAAGGAATGCTTAAGCAGGATTGATGACTTGGGTTGTTTTAGTCAGTTTTATTAGCAGGGGCTTCAGTCTACTTCCCCTCAAATTTGACCTGCACGGCTGACATCTTATCTTTTGCTATTCCCCAGTCCCTTGGGAGCTCAACAAACTACATCTCCCTAGGCCTCTTTGTAGCTATCAACCACATCTCTGTGACCAGGCATTTTTGTCTGCTCTTTTACCCCTGAGCTCTACTCCAATCCCATGATAAAGAATATTCAATCTATTTTCCAAAGGAAAATGGGTTTTTTTGCATATCGATTTTTATGTGATATTCATATGAATTAGAAATACACAGACTCAGCTTTGGTTAATTCTCCCCAGACCCAAGTCTTTCCCTGCACTTTCTGTCTAAAGCTGGGCCAGGACAGCCAGAATGCAGCTACAGTCACTCACCCCTAAAATAGCAACACTACTTTCTTTTCTCTCTTTGGGATAGGAAGTGTCTCTGATTTAGCCTCCCCGTTGTTTCAAGACCTGATATTTGTCATTCTATCCATCAATCAAGTGATAGGCACCTGCTGTGGACACCACAATTGTCATCATGAAGAATTTGTAGTGGCAGAAAACACAGTCCCTGCCCTCCTGAGGCTTATAGTCTAACTAGGGAAATAAGACCCAGAGAACTAAATAACACTACGGGAAGGATGAGGTAAGAGGCAAAGGGATGAAATGGACAGGTTCTTCAAGGAGCTCAGAGGAAGGACGAGGTCATTGGGCTAGGGTGGCTGCCCACAGAGAAGGTGAGGTTTGAACTGGGTTTTGATAGCTCATTTGCATTGGGGGGTTACACAGGATGATGGCTCTACCATTCTATGGTTCCATGATTCTATCATGAGTAGGAGTTGAACATTGAAAAGATAAAAAGTTTCCAAGAATTGTGAAACACCTGAGCTCATGCCATAGGGACATTTAGCCTTGAAAAGAAGAAATTTGGGGGAACATAATAGTTATCTTAAATTTTAAAGCACTATCAGATAGAGGAAGGATTGGCATTCAGCTAGGTGTCACAATGGATAGAGTGTTGGATTTGGAGTCCAGGAAGATCTGAGCTTCCTCAGACATGTAGTATCTGTGTACCTGGGGGGCAAGCCACTTAAATTTCTTTCTGCCTCTATTTCCACAACTGTAAAATTGAGATCATGGCTCACAGGGTTGCTGTGTGGATCAAATGTAATAATGCATGTTAAATGTTTTGCAAACTTTAAAGCCCTATGTAAATGATAGATATTATTATTATCAGATTTGTTCTACTTGGTCCTGGAGGGCAGAACTGAGAGCAGGAAGTGGAAGTGGAAGAGGTAGACTTAAGCATGATGTATGGAAAAATTTCCTGACAATGAGAACTAACAAGATGAATGGGCTGCCTAAGGAGGTAGTGGGTTCCCCTTTATTGGATGTCTTTAAGCAAAGACAAGAGTTACATTGTGATGGGGTTTCTCTGTCAGCCCTAGGCTAGACTACATGGCCACTGAGTCTCTTTCTACTCTGAAGTTCTGATACCGTGACATTCCAGGCAACAGAATCAGGAAGAGCAAAGGCATGAAGATAGAATGAACATGGAATATTCCAAAGCGATGAAAAAGTGATGAAAATGACATCATTAATATTAGAGCTGTAAAGAACCTTGAATATAAAGTATTACAACTCTTCCATTTTACACTGGAGAAAACCAAGGCTCAGAGAGGCAGTATGTTCTGCCCTTGGCAACACAATTAATTAGCGATATCATCAAGACTAGAACTTAGGTTCTAACTTCTAGCTTATTGCTCTGGCTTCTGCATAATGCTACCAGTTTGGTCAGAGGACAGGGAATGGGTAGGAAGATGGCCTTCAATATAATAGCCTTGAATGTCAAGCTAGGAGTTTTGTCTTTATTCTATGTTCAACAGAAAAACACAAAATTATTGATCTATATATTTATTTATTCTGCATGCTAAATCTTTTTGTCTATTCATGGGGTTATCTATTTGTTGTGGTTGTTCAGTCATTTCAGTTATGTCCAACTCTCCATGATTCCATTTGGGGTTTTCTTGGCAAAGATGCTACAGTGGTTAGCCATTTTCTTCTCCAGCTGCTCACTTTACAGATGAGGAAACTGAGACAAACAGTGACTAGCCCAGGGCCACCCAACTAGTAAGCATCTGAGGCTGGATTTGAGTTCAGGTCTTCCACAACTTCAGATCTGGAGTTCTATCCACTGTGCCACCTAGCTACCCTGGGGTTGTACATAACCTTATGCTAATTACCCTAAAACTCCAGAACTTGAGCTGATTCAGAACATGGGGTTTTGCTAATAGGTCTTCTGCCCCAAACCTGGCAATTATAGTTTTGGAAAACTCTGTATCTACTAGCAGTGGGATCTTGTACTAGTCACTTAACTTTTCTAGGTCTCAATTTACTCATCCAGAAAATGAGGGAGTAGATTAGATGACCACCAAGGTCCCTTCTAGCTCCAAATCCTAGAAGTATAATATAGCTAGAGGTACCTGCCCTTGTCAGTCTTACAAATCAATGTGTATGAATGTTGTGTGTGTGTGTGTGTGAGAGAGAGAGAAAGAGAGAGAGAGAGAGAGAGAGAGAGAGAGAGAGAGAGAGAGAGAGGAGAGAGAGAGAGAAGGAGAGAGGGAGAGAGAGAGAGGGGAGAGAGAGAGAGAGAGAGAGAGAGAGAGAGAGAGAGAGAGAGATAGCAAATGACAAGGACATTCCACTCATGCTAATGTGCATGTTAGTAGCACTTAAAAATATATTTTAGTCCAAGGCTGATGCTAGTTTGTTTGGAGCCAGAGGTCAGCTTTCCAAAATCTGGAAACATTGTTTGTATGAACCTTATGTCCTGCCATGGAAGGTCAACACATCCCCAGTGAAGAATTCTGAAAATGTACACAATCACAGCCTTGAATTTGGGCATGAATCTTCAAACACAAATTGAGAGAGGATAAGGAGCTAAAACCTGACTAATGCTCAAACAGCTCTCATTTATTATTCATTACATAATGAAAACATGTTCATTAAGCCACCCAATTACAGGAAAAACTAAGTACTGATTGCATGATGTCACAGCTATGAAGTCATAGGTGTGGGAGCTCCCTTTACAAAGGCAGATGAAAGCCTTGGAGAGTTGCATAAGTCTCAGGGAGGTTAAGTCATGTGCTCATGATCATACTCTTCTTGACTCCAAATTTGGTTCTTGCTAAGTTGTGCCATGATGTCTCTCTTACTCAGATTATTCCTTGAGTGTAGTTTCCCCTTGAAAACCCAGGGCCCAGGGCTGTCCTTTAGTAGCAGCCTTATCTCAACCCTTGTGAAATGAGGAAACTCAGCTTCTTTCAAGTCCCACCTAAAATCCCACCTTCTGCAGGAAGCCTTTCCCATCTCCCTTAATTCTAGTGCCTTCCCTCTTAAGTATCCCCATTGATTTATCCTGTGTGTTATTTGTACATGTTGTCTTCCCCAGAAGACTATGAGATCCTTAAGGGAAGGGACTGAATTTGCCTTTCTTTCTATCCCCAGTACTTAGCACAGGGCCTGACATACAGAAGGTACTTAATAAATGTTTATTGACTGACTGTTGAAGGTCTAAATAGCAATACCTAGCCTTTATTAGTTTTTAACCACTTACAAAGTGTCATATCCATTACCACACTTGATCCTCACACGATAGGAAGGTAAAGTTTTGAGGGTGGGGGGAAGAAAGGGGGAAGGCTGAACCTGTGATTTCATTGGTATAAGGAGCCCCCTTCAAGGAAACTTCTGTTACCAGGACCTCTACAATCTACTGTCTTAGTGAGTTGTCTTAAACACTGAGAGATCAAGGGATTTATCCAAGATCACACAGCTAGTATGTGTCAGAGACAGGTCCTGAACCATGGCAGTGCTGGAGCCAGCTTAAAACAGCTCCCAAGAGCGAATTGTGAAGTTGCCTTATGAGCGTTCACATCTCTGAAATTGGCAATCGCTATAAACCATGGCATGATTTATTGTTTTGTCAATTGTCTAGGTTTAAGAAAGTGATGTATAAAATGTTAATAAAAGAGACTAAAAAACCTAAAAGTATGTCATATGTATATATATATGTATATATGTATATATATATATGATATATATATGTGTATATATATATATATGATATATATATAAAAAAACCTAAAAGTATGTCACATATATGCATATATATATTTCTGGAGAGCTAGTTGTTAAATATTTCACCAGCATACCTTAGCCTAGAACCTAGGTCTTCCTGACTCTGAGGCTCTCTCTATCCATTCTATCAGGCTGCCTCTCAGGGTAGATATATTATCCTCTGTAACTTAGAGATGCAGAAAGTGAAGCCTGGAGAGGGTGAGGGGCTTAAATAAGTTGGACCAACACTAAAACACAGCTTAGAGGGAAATTTAAGTTCAATGTCAGGAAGAACTTCCTAACAATTGTTGTTGTTCAGTCATTCAGTCCTCTCCCATTCTTTGTGACCCTGTGGACCATAGCACACTAATTCTGTCCATGGAGTTTTCTTGGCAAAGAAACTGTGGTGTTTTGCATTTCCTTCTCCAGTAGAGGAAGGCAAACAGAGGTTAAGTGACTTGCCCAAGGTCACACAGCTAGTCAATGTCTGAAGCAGGATTTGAACTCAGATCTTCCTGACTTCAGGCCTAGTACTCTATCCAAAGAGCCATCTAGTCACCCCCCCTAACAATTAGAATTGTCCAAAAGTTCTGTAGGATGGTGGAAAGAAGCCTTCTAGAAAGAAGCCTCCAGAACTCTGATGATTTTTAAAATGATATATCATCTTTTATACTTCTCTAAGTGTTTTTACTTACACTGTCATTCGATCCTTATAACAACTCTATGTATTAAGTGTGATATTATTCCCATTTTAAGGATGAGGAAACTGAAAAACAAGAAAGTTAGGTGTACATACACATTGTGTAAGTCACCCATATGACTAGAGCTAAGGGGCAGAGCCTGTCATCCTACCTGTTCTATGTAGACGAATTTCTCCCACGTGTATCGCATCATATTTTTCCACATTGATTCTAACTGCCACCCTTGGGCCCTTCACAAAGTGAGGAAGGTGCTCAGTGGCATGTGAGGATTTGCTTTTTTTCATTTTGTCCCTATTGGCTTGACATTTCCAGACTGAGGAGACTTTAGCATCCTTTGCAAATGTGGAGGCCTTCCTTGGCCAGATTGTTCATAAAATTTTAAATTAAGACAATGGAGAACGCCATTGCTGAATCCTTCTTTCCCTTCATTAAGTGAGATTTGAATTCAGGTCTTCCTGCCTCCAGTCCTAATGCTCTATACACCATGATACCTAACTGCCCTTAGATAAGGGTGGATTCTAGTTTGATACAAGGGAGATAATCTCTAGCAAGGAGGGTTAGCTACAAAGTAGAATGAACTGCATCATTGCTGAAGGTTCTCGACTGGAGATCAGACAACCACCTGTCAGGAATGTTGTCAGAAGGGTTCCTATGTTTGTATAGGACTAGATACCTTCCAAGGGCCCATCTAATTCTGAGATTCTGTGATGCTAAAAGTAAAATGGGTTGTCTTGGGAAGTAGTGGGTTCCCCTTTATTGGAAGTCTTTAAGCAAGGGTTGGATGAACACTTGTTGAATCTATTATAATATGGAATTCTTTTTTGGGTATGGGCTGAACCAAATGGCCATCAAGGTCCCTTCCAGCTCAGAGGTTCTGTGGTTCTGGCCTCCTTGACTCATCCCAACACATGGGACATCAGGATTCTGAAAGTTAACAGGCCAGAATATTAAGCTGCATTTAATAACTTAGGCCTAGATACTGGACCTATGATTTCATTGTTAAAGAGAACCCTGGATAATGAAACATCTTCAACTGTTGTGCCAAATAAAGCGAGTAAGACCCCAAATGCAAATTGAAAGTGGATTTTATTAGTGCACAACTACTTGGGGAGAGACCCAAATCAAGCAGGGGTAGAGCCTTGGTATATAAAGGCAAAAACCACAAGTCTTAAAGGTCAAATCTGATGAAAGAAGGAACTTACAGAAGCCAAAATCAGCAATTGGTTAATACTAGTTACATGGCCATATGACAAATGACAGGAAGTTTCGTTTCTCAGAACAGGATGGGTGAGAAAGTACCTAGGGTGGGAAATCTTGGCACGAGATGGTTTGTTTTGGCAGGGCTTATCTTCTTCTGTGAAGAAAGCGGGGGAACAAAATGGCTGGTAAGGCCCCAAATGGTGGCCCATATATTTTGGGCATAACATAACCAATGCATTCTTTCTGCAATTTTTGCTTTTAGAGAGTTTCTCAGAGCTCCAGGTAGTTAACAGCTTTGCCCCAAGATACAAAAACTATCCTCCATTTCCCTTCCTCTGAGGATGGCACCACCACCATTCTCGGCTCAAAACGGGGGGGTCATCCTTGACTCTCTCTGACTCTTTCTGTCTCTGTCTCTTTCTCTCTGTTTCTGTCTCTGTCTCTGCCTCTGTCTCTGTCTCTGTCTCTCTCTGTCTCTCTTTCTCTCTCACAGACACACACACACACATACACACACCCCATATCCAATCTGTTGCCAAAGCCTGTTGATTTCAGCTTTGTCACATCTCTCAAATATTTCCCTTTCTCTCCTCTGATGCTACCACCACTCTGGGGCAAACCCTTACGCCTGGACTATTGCAATACTCTGCTGATGGGTCTGCCTGACTCTAGTCTTCATGGTCTAATCCATCCTCCATTCAGCCACCAAAGTGATTTCCCTAAAGCCCAGGTCCAATTATGTCACACACACCCCCACCACCACTCAATAAACTCCAATGGTTTCTATCACCTTCAATATCCTCTAGTGTTCAAGGTTCTTCCTAACCTACCTAACTCCCTGCCTTTCCAGTGTTCTTAACTTTTATAGCCATCTATGTACTCTTCAATGCAGTGATATGGGATTCATTACTATTCCCCAAACAAGACATTCCATTCATCTTTCAAGTCTGACCCTTTTCTGTGGCTGTCTGCCATGCCTAGAATGCTCTCCCTCATCTCTGCCTCCTGGCTTCCCAGGCTTCAACTCTCAGCTAATTGTCTGCAGGAAACCTTTCCCAATTCCTCTTAACTCTGGTGCCTTCCCTCTGATGATTATTTTCTATTTATGCTGCATCATACTGTACCTATGCTGTATTTAGCTTGTTTGTACATAGTGGTTTACATGCTGTCTCCCCTATCAGATTGTGAATTTCTCAATAGTAAGGATTCCCTTTTGCCTTTCTTTGTCTTCCCAGCACTTAGTACAGTGCCTGGAACATAGAAGGTGCATTTATTACATTTATTAAAATGCTTAGTGACTGATTGGCTAACATCTAATAAACAGGAGTAGAAGGATTTGAACCTAGGTTTAATTGTTTCCAAGGTTATCTCTGTTCATCATGACTCTACTGAAATATAATGGGAACAAATGTGAAGTATTACAGTTGGGTTAAAAAAAATCACTTCACAAATGCAAGAGTAGGGAGGCATGGGTGAACTGCAGTTTATATAAAAAAGATCATGGAGTTTTCTGAATTTCTGTGATTCTAAGAAACCCTGATCTTCTGACTTGGTACCCAATGTTCCTTCTCCAGTGGAATATTGTCTCTGTGAGGTGGTAGTTAGTCCAATGGAGAGAAGATACTTAATTCTACCACCTGGTATTTGGAGAGCCTCTAGAGCAGGGGGTGGAGAACCTGTGGTCTTGAGGTCACATGTGGCCCTCTAGGTCCTCAAGTATGGCTCTTTGACCTCGAGGCCACAGATTCCCCACCCCTGCTCTAGAGGATCGGCAGAAGCTTTCTCTGGTGAGAGGCTGAAGGCCTAGAGACTCACTCCAGCCCTATGTCTGGTTTCAAATTCCAATCTTTCTGAAAGCATCAGGACCAGCAAGTCTTGCTGGATGAGAATGAAAGAAGAGTCTGAGGAACTGGGTAGCAAGAGTGTTTCAGATGTCATAGTGCTTTGAAGTTTATGAAGGACTTTCCTGACAACAACCCTGTAAGTCAGACATTGTAAATATTATTATCTTTATTTTGCAGGCAAAGAAATTTTAAGTGATGTGCTCATGGCTATACAACTACTAAGTATGAGAGGTTGGATTTGAACCCAGATCTTATCTCCAAGTCCAAGGCTCTTAGCTGAATTAGATCCATTTCGTCCTTCCTGCCTCAGCTTTCCTAGATATTCAATGGACAGGGTTCAGTTCATTAAACTCCATAGAACCATGGCTACCATTAACTCTTTAGGGAAAATTTTAGCAATTTAGCTGGGCCTCTGCTGGAAACATGGTAGACTTGGGGGAAAAAAAATCTCTAGGGGAGGGATGTGGGGGAGTAACTTGCAACCATTCAGGGCTCCTTGTAATAAGTAGATCTCTGAAAAAACCTGATATAAAAAAGAGCCAGGGAGCAAATGTGCCATTAGGCGCAGAGAGAAGAAAACACTGTCAAAGATGCAGGAAGCAAGAGACGGGGGAGGGTGGGGAGGAAAGAGAAATATCATTGGGCAATCCCTGCCAACAAGCTTCTAAAAGGCCAGCAGAGATATTAAGGAGGGGGCTGAACTTTCAATTAAGAGACTCTGATTGAACCTTTTAATTAACAGATTAGAGCACTGCTATTTTCTGAATCACTGACTGCTGATTCAGAGTGGGGAGAACCATCTGGGGGGTGGGGGTGGAAGAGGCTTTGCTCTGTCAGTGAATGAAATGCAGCCTATCAGAAATGGAAAGGGAGGCTTGGAGAGGACTCTCAAGAATGGAGTAGGCGGGGACATCTCTGGGGTGTCTCTGAGAGCCTAGAATCAAGGCAGTCATTGGAGCTCTAACCCCAGGGTGAGAGGTTGGGAGAAAAGGGAAGAGAAGGGGCTTTTTAGCAGCCTGTTTCATTGAAACAGTACCTGTTCAAAGGCAGCTCTGACTGTTTGGGGTGGTTTGGCAAAGGCTGGAGAATAATGGATTGGTCACAAATGATTAAGGAAGATAAGGAAGTTTAAGAGAAATATAGTAGGGCAAGGCTAGCACAAAACTATGAAGGAGGGGAAATCTGGGGCCTCTTCATTCCTTTCCCTCACCTCCAACCTATATTTTTGTGCCCCATTTCCCCAGGATCTAACTTTTATCTAGCTGCTAACAGGGTAGGTGACTCAGTGAATAGAATGCTGGCCCTGGAGTCAGGAAGACTCATCTTCTTGAGTTCAAATCTGGCCTCAAACACTTACTAGCTGTGTGACCCTGGACAAATCACTCAATACCTCAGTTTCTTCATCTGCAAAATGAGCTGGAGAAGGAAATGGCAAATCATTCCAGTATCTTTACCAAAAAAAAAACAAACAAACCAAAAGGGCTCATAAAGAGTTAGACACAACTGAATAACCGATGTTCAGGTTGCTCTGAAAGAGAAAATACAGGAAGAGGAAAAAATCTTTAAAGTTCACAAGAATGATTCTTTGACAGTGGAATTTCAGGCATTTTCCTAGACCATCTCGGATTTAAAGCTAGAAGAGTCCTTAAAGATCATAAAGTAGAGAAGTGTCAGACATTTAGCCCGCTGACCACAAAACTCCAGAGAGCCAAATTAAAATGTAATTGGGAAATATTTAACAAAATAAATAAAAATACAACAGAACACAGATAATGTTAATCTGTGGTTTTCTAAACCAATATGCAGACCCCTGAGATACTTATGTATGGATTTGTGGTCCCATTTCTATTTGAGTTTGACACCACTGATCTACTGTTATTGGTGGTTTCAGTCCTCCCACTCTTCCTGACCCCATTTGGGGTTTTCTTGGCAAAGTACTGGAGTGGTTTGCCATTTCCTTCTCCAGCTCCTTTTACAGATGGGGAAACTGAGGCAAACAGGGTTAAGTGAATTGCCCAGGATCACATAGCTAGTAAGTGTCTGAGGCCAGATTTGAACACAGGAGGATAAGTCTTCTAGACTCCAAGCCTGGCACCTTATCCACTGCACCAGCTAGCTGCCCCCCTGCTCTGGTACAACCCCCTTTATTTTTTATTGATGTGATGAAGTGATTGCCTAAGATCCCACAGGCAATAAAAGGTAAAGCCAGGATTAGGTTTCCTGTTCCCTGGATCTTTGCATGGCATTATGCTTCTGCACAGAGGAACCTGCCTGGCAACTTCCACATCACATCATGGAGACAACCAAATACTCTGCCCAGTTGTATTAATCAACCTCACGAGGTTGATGTGAGTGAAATGCAACATTGTTGTGAATTCTTCCTTGTAATAATGATGGTGGTAGTATTGGTAGGAGGAGGAAGACAAAGAAGAAAAGAAGGAAAGGGAGGAGGAAGAGAGATGGAGGAAGAAGAGGAGGAAGAAAAAGAAGAAGAGGAGGAATCCTACCCTAGTTTAGGGTTTGTCTTTATGTGTTAAGATCTTCCTGTCCTGGGGTACCTAAAATTTGCTATAGTTAGCCTCCTGACATCCCTGTTAAAGGCAGAACCCTGGGCCAGAAGGATCATGACATTTGACCCCTTTGTACTCAGACTTGTTATTTGCCACATTTTGCTCTTGCAATCCCGGACCCAGGTGTCAATATCATCTCCCAAACCTCCCTACACATACAATCTGCACCAACCCACTCAATGAAAGCCAGCCCAAGCTTCTGTGGTTCATTGTTTAGATTTCGATGGCTTAGAAAGTCTACAAATAGCATTGTTTTCTGTTCTGACCAGAAACTCTGAGGGTCTTTCCTTCCCAGATTGACATTTTTATGATGGCAAAATTAGGCCATCTTTTGTCAAAATTCTTACATAGCTCTTAGTCATTGAACGAGCATTTTCTTCAGATAAAGTGAGACCTGGGAAAGACTTTCATTTAAAAAGTTCAAAGTCACCCATTACATCCCAGGCCACTGCCAGCCTTAATTTTTATCTTGCCACTGGACTTCAATGACTATGAGAGAAAATGAGGCTGATGATCTTGTTCAGCTCTGCCTCACTTAAATCCAGCTCATGTTCAAGTTCTCAAGATATTACCCTCAAGATGTCATTGGTACTCTTTAATAACAAAGAACCAACAACAAGAAGCACCAGACCAAAATGAGCTATTTACCAGTCCCCAAAGAAGTCATTTGTACTCCGACTAGGACTTTTTTATACTTGTCCATCTATCTGGAATGCCCTCCCTGCTCCTTTCTGATTATCTGGATTCCAACTATCCTTTATGGTCTAAGAAAAATCTTTCCAATCCTGCCTTAGCATTCCAGCCCACTGCAATCTTGACCTCTTCTGAATTTCTAGTATCCTTGAGGTCTGGGCCATTCATTTTGCACTTGAATTGTCAATCATCTTTGCAAACTTGATGCCTGTCTCCTTGCATTTCGTTATTTCCTCTCCAGGCCTAGCTCTGTGCTTTATTCAGAACAACTCCTCAAAAAGCATAGATTGATGGGTTGATTTAACTGACTGACTGATGTTAGTAGGAGGTTATTTGTTGGGCAAAGCTTATGAGGAGCAAATGAAAGAATGGGACAGAGGGCAGAGAGGGTTACTTCTGTCTGCCAACTCAACAGCTACCTTAAGGTGGGATCCTGGTGAAACCCCTGCTTTTTTCTGTCTCGATGCTTCCCCTAAAACAAATGGGTGGGGAATGAAAGGTGTTTAATGAAATAAAGGAAACACCTAAACAATTTTCCCATTAATTTATTTCTGGTGGCAGATAGCCATACTCTATGAGCAATAAATTCTAAAGTCTTAAACATAAATGAACATTTCAGTGTTGTAATCGAGCAGGATACACACAGATTAATCTGGCCTGTATCACATGACATTCAGGAACTCAGGCAGGAGAGTCAAGAAACTCAGAGTCCTAATTGTTAGTCTGCCGTTAACTCACTAACCAGGGGTTAATACTATACTTCTCTCTAGCTCAGCTTTTTTCATTATAAAATGAAAAGTTTAGACAATCAGCAGCATCATCACTATCATCATCATCACCATAATTGACATTTATATGGCACTTACTATGTGTCAGACACTGTTAAGCACTTTATATCTCATTTGATCCTCATGCACCCTAGAAGGTAGGTGCTATCTATCATTAACTCCATTTTACAGATGAGGAAATTGAGGTAAACAGGGGTTAAGTGACTTGCCCAGGGTTACACAGCTAGGAAGTATCCAAAGCTAGATCTGAACTCTGACTCTAGGCCTCGCACTTTATCCACTCCTCAGTATGCTACCTAGAAATCAGATGATCTCTAACATACCTTCAGGTTCCAGCGATTTCTGTTCTGTTCTGAATCTCTAATTAGACTATGGATTTTGTCACAGCAGTGATCCTCATTTATTTCTTCTTTCTCCCTGAAAACGACTAGTACATGATAAATTTATATCTCTTCAAACAAACTGAGATTTGACATTCTTTTCTTTTCTTAGTTTGTTAGCTCCCCAGTTTCTATGACCAATGTCAAAACTGACATTTTCCTCTGATACCATGCAGAGCTGAAGTTTCATCTCTCTGTCTCTGTCTCTGTCTCTGTCTCTCTCGGGATCTTACACCTTAATTGTTGATGCGATCTCTCTGTCTTTTCTACCATTGAGGTCCTTTCTTCATTCTTAGGATTGCTGGGTTTCCCTACCTCTCCTGGGATAGGTTTTGATTTTTTAAAATCCTTTTAATTTTCCTATAATTGAGCCACAGAAAACTTTCTTTCTTGTAACCGCACATAATACTATCTGAAACACACTCATGAGGAGGTTCCCTTTCTTCCCTCTCTACCTATCTACCTCTCCACCCTTGAGCTGGAAAAGAAGAATCACCTTTCAAACATAGATTCACAGACTACTAGAACTAATATAGATATTAGATATATTTAGTCAATCATTTTAAAGTGGAGGAAACTGGAGCCCAGAAAAGCAGAGCAGTGTGACCATGGCCATGTAACCTTTGTCCTTATCTCTCTTTAAGGATATTATGGCTTTTCAATCAGCCTGGTAGAAATCCAAATAGTCTTCTTCTTCCCTCCCTTTGTGTAAGTCAAAGAAGAAGAAGAAATAAAAAGAAGTAAGGGAAAAGTCTTTTTTTTTTTAATGGAGGATGTTTGAATAAGAATGTTAGAATAAGAATAGTTGGTCATGGAGGAAAGTTGGGGCAAAATACATAGAGGAATCTAGGGTATTAAAGAGGGCATCCTTGAAGGAGTTGATTGTAAGGTTCAAGGGATGGGGAACCTGTAACCTTGAAGCTGCATGTGGCCCTCTAGGTCCTCAAGTGCGGCCCTTTGACTGAATCCAAAATAAATTTGCTCTGTCAAGTTTGGATTCAGTCAAAGGGCAGCACTAGAGGACCTGGAGGGCCACAGGTTCTTCACACCTGGTCAAGGCTACACAGAGAAGCAAGTAAAAGTGGGAGAGATCAAAGGGATTGGGAGAGAAGAGAGAAGTTAAGAGATACGGGAGCACCCTTGGGGAGAAGAGCAGTATTGCTAGGTATAAAAGAGTGGGGAGGATGGAGAAAGAAAAGAAGATCATGAACAAAGAAGGGAAACCTCTAAATCTGAGACCTTTAAAGTGAAGCAGATCCAGGTGATACAGTCCACATATGACTACTCTAGTAGGTGCCTGATAGAGTATCAACCTAGATGCTAAAGTTGTTGAGGATAGTGGCAGGAGGAAGAAAAGGATGTCCTGATGAGTATAAGATTTCTGTAATTTTTCAGAGAGTCCTGCCCTGGATAATAGGGAAAGTCATAGAAAGTGCTATCAAAGACACAAGTGCATGGGCATCTAACCTTGTGACAGAATTGTCACTGCCCTGCTCTTTGGGCCTAAGACCTTGAGCA
Organism: Pseudochirops cupreus; assembly: GCA_028627135.1. Lineage (NCBI taxonomy): Eukaryota > Metazoa > Chordata > Mammalia > Diprotodontia > Pseudocheiridae > Pseudochirops > Pseudochirops cupreus. Next base: position 122,050,320 of record CM053581.1, on the reverse strand, counting down.
GCACACCAAAGGCCCAATGGCCAAGAAGTTTCCTAGGGATGCAACAGCATAAGGAAACATAAATGCAAACACAGGAGGAAAACCAATGAAGAAACCAGACTCCCCAGAGCCACACTGTTCTGCTATGAGTTCTCAATTAGTTCTCAATTAGTCAACAGACTCTGCTCTAAAGCATTCAAAGAGCATCAGCCCAAAGGCCTATGGGTAGATTCAATGTGGGAGAGCTGTTGATATTCTCATTTTCCTAGGATTTAAAGTTAGAAGTCATCTAGTTCATTTCTTTTATTTTTATAGGGAAGGAAACTAAGACCCAGAGAGGGAAAGGTAATGTAGGTAGTAAGCATTAGTTGAGGTGGGAGAGGGGCAGGAGGGAAGGATTTGAACCTAGGCCAAGTCAAGTCAACAAGCATTTATTAAGTACTTACTGTGTGCTAAGTCACTGGAAATACAACTATAAACAAAATGAAAGGCAATCCCTGCCCTCAAGAAGTTTATATTCTAATTGGGGAAGATGGTACATAAAAAGGGGCTACTCATCTTTCCTATGGGAAAAAGAGGGCCACAGGGGAAAAGGGATCTTTCAGGGTGAGAAGGGCTGAGACTTGGTGGCAAAGTATGACTTCTAGAAGCAGTGCTTCTTGCCCTGAATTAAGTTTCTTCCTCAGTGTATATTTATTTCTTCCTTCTCTGAATTCCTCTAGCACTTATAACTAATCCTTCATAACCTGGTGCTTGTCTATGTTCTGCTTTTTATTACTCCACATGTGTAGGTCTAATCTCCTGCTCCTCAGGTGCAGGGCCTGGGCTTTTTCTTTCTTTTTGAGTGGGAGAAGGTGAAAACTTCCCAGCCTATATCCTAAAATCTAGTAAGGTTTCTTGTGGGAACAGGCCTGAGTTTTGGTTTCACCCTTCCCCCTTCTTTACTACTTACACATCAGCATTAAGCCCTTTAGGAATCTCTTAGGACCCTTCCCCTTCTTCACTGTAGCATTTGCCAAATAAGGATATGTACACTTGGATTGGTTATACCGTTTCCTTTTTCTTTGTCTTTTTCACGCCCAGACTGTAAGCCCACCTCCCAGCCAGTGAGAGATGGTGGCGGGCTTCTTTGTTCTTGTCATTGGAGAAGATTTTGTGCTCAGACTGTAAACCCGCCTCCCAGCCAATAGGAGCAAGGGCTAGTGGTGGGAGGTGGCTTGACTGTATTAGGGTATAAAGCCTTGCTTTGTCTTCTGTAACATGCCTCCTTCCACTGATCTGTCTTGGTGGAAGATGCCCTCTTCTCCTGAGAACCCAATAAAAGCTTCCTGTTCATCCCTTGGACACCTCTGATTCTTAATTTTTGGGTAAGTGGTTTTCTGACCCACACATTTTGAACCCCCTTACCTAGTACTAAGCATAGCACTGGCAGGTGCTCCATAGATATTTGTGCTACTGATTGATTAATTCCTAATCTATCAGAATTTCCAATCAGCCAGAAGCAGTGTGAATCTAGTTGATGGGGAGCTGGACTTGGAATCAGGAAGACTGGGTAAAAAAAAAATCCTGTTGTTGAACACTTACTAGCTGTATGACCATAGATAAGTTATTTAACCTCTCTCTCTGTGCCTCAGTCTCCCTATCTCTAAAATAGGAATAATAATACCTGAAGTACCTACCCCATGGAAGCAGTTGTAAGGATTGAATGAGATAATGTCTGCAGTTTTCAATGATCGAATGGAACCAATACTCCTCTCTTGTGCTCCCTCCCCAATCGCAGGGTGGTCCAGAGGGATGAGTAGCATGGTACGTGGCAACATAGGAAGAGAACAAAAGTGGGGAAAGCTGACCTTCGGTCTCTAGCTCTAACACTAACTTATCTGGTGACCTTCAGTTCGTCATCTTGCCACTCTTTGGCCTCAGCTTCCTCATACATAAAATGAAAAGAGCTCTGTGGTGAGCAGAATCCCTCAGTTTTCTAGGACAGTTCCAATTTCAAATACTTTGCCCTGCTGTCCCCAAAAACCAAATAACCAAAACCATCCTATGCTAGACTGTTTGTCCTGAATGTTGGGTTGGAAAATTAATGACACCTAGCTGATCTCTGAAGTCCCTTCTGGCTCTATCATGACAGCAGGATTGAGCTGGAAGGGACTTTTGAGATGTTGCAACCAGCTCCTTTGGCAGGGAAGCCCAGAGAAGTCAGGGTGCCAGGGACATAAGGAGAGGAGAGGTTTGGACTTGGAATTGGTTCTGTGTGCTCCATAGGAATTGAGCTAAACTATGAAGTTAATCCCCTTGCCCTTCCCAAGTATGAGGTGGTGCAAAGGAAAAGATTAGGTTCATAGTTGGCTCTGTTCCTATGGAGCACACAGTCCCAGTTCCAAGTGCAAAGCCAGACTTGGGCTCAAGTCCTAGGCACTGTGGCTTCTCAGGGCAGCCCTGCCAGGCTAACTGGCTATAACATCCCACCATCCCACCCACAATCCTGGCTCCAAGGTCGCTGGGGCTTGAGCCCCTGGTCTGGGGGCTGCCTCCTGAAACTAATAAGGACAAATACCACAGAACAGAGACCCCAGGCCCAATTCTCAGAGCCAGGGTAAAAGCCTCCTTACACTGAGATTCAACTGTATAAAGTAAATCATTCTCTGGTTCTAGTGGCTGCTGCTCCCTGATCCTGAATCAGACAGCAATGAGCATAGGCACTGGCAAAAGATATTCTCTCCATTACTCCCTCCCGCCTCTCCAAAAAAAAATCTATTCCTTCATTCTCTGGGCAAAGAGCTCTTTGTCCTACATAGCCACAGGCTACAAGAAAACTTTCCTGCTGTGAGTTGCATATTACATTAAAAAAACAAAACACACCGCCACTACCCCTCCTAATTCTGGACAGAATTTATGTAAGGAAGGAGGCTAGGAACATGGTACAGTCCTGACTGGTAAATTGCCCTGAACTTAGGAAGAAAGGGGGAGTTGCTGTGGGGGCAGCACAAAGGAAGGAGGTATCCTGGCCCCTCTTAATGAAGGCCTCCTAACTGTAGTCCTGTGGAGGGCCCTGCCCAACACTAGCTCTTCTGGGGGCTGGGGGAGCTGGGAGTAAGCAGGGCAATGCTTGAAGCCACCCACCTGCTCCCCAGCAGGTCTGGAAGGGCCAACCAGTCCTGAGTGTTAAATGCTTGAAAAATCTGGGCAAAAGGGGCTGGTCCCCAAAGGGTTTTTTTGTCCTGGGTATTTGACCACTCTGTTTCCCACTGTTTCCTTAGTGGAAGATGAATATTACCCCCAGTTAAGTACCTTTCAGGGAAATGATTATATAGATTTACACATAAGCTCTTACTTCCAATGACTGGGTGCCCCAAGCTGGTCTTTTCACCAAGTCTGCCTGATTCCAAACCATTTGTGCCAAGTACACCAAGAACACTTTTCCCTCTCCCTCCCAAGAGGGTAGTACTTCGGGTTTTTTGTTTTGGTTTGGTTTGATTTTTGGTTGTTGTTTTATTATTTTTTCCTATGAGAAGAAGAAAGATCTTTATGAACAGACATGCATGATTTTCTAAGACAGAAAGACCAAATACCTTTTTCTGGAAAGGCTCTGAATATTCCTTATCCTGAACCCCCACCCTACCCCTCCAGCCAGGCACATTGCTGGGTAGTAAGAGAAAAATGCTTAATGATACTATATAAAACATTTACTGCTTTCTTGGGGGAAGTTAAAAAAAGGCATCAATAAAAGACTAGAGCAAGGAAGGGAACTGGAAGAGGAAATAAGAAGACAAGCCAATATAATTACAAGAGCACTCATTTTATTTTTTAAAAATGTTTTAGTGGTGCCTTTTTTGGGGTTATATCACTGTCTCTCCCAATATCCATCTCCCCATATAAAATACTCTTTTGTATCAAAGAAAAACAGTAAAGCAAAATATTAACCATATCTGATAGCAATCTAAACTTCTGTACCCATAGCACACCACCTCTCCACTAAGGTGGGGGTGAGGGAGGGAGCAGTTTCCATCATTAGCCCTCTGGAATCAAGATTGGTTATTACATTAATGTGAAGTTTAATATTTTTGAGTGCATCTTCTGTTTCATTATTATGGTGATTGCCTATCTTTTTCTTTTGGTTTTGCTTTCTTTGCTCTGTATCTATTCATATGTTTTCCCAAATTTCTCTTAATTGCCTATATCTTTTGTTTCTTAGAGTAAGCTAATATTCCAGGTTGTACAATGGATAATAATGCTAGATCTGGAATCAGGAATAATGGTATTGAATCCAAAATTCAAAACCCAGCCTCAGACACTTACTAGCTGTGTGACCCATGGCATGTCACTTAACCTCTCTCAGACTCAATTTCCTCACTGGTAAACTAGAGATAATAATAGCATTTCCCCTACAGGGTTATTATGAGGCTCTAATGAGATAACTCATGTAAAGTGCTTTGCAAACCATAAAACATTATTCTATAAATGGTCATATACCACAATTTGTCAGTCTATTCCCTAATCAATAGGCATTCACTTTGCAGTTTGGAGAGTATGTGCGTGTGTGTTTACTACTATAAAAATTTTTGCTGTGAATATTTGGACATATAACGGACCTACAGTTGCCACCTGAGTCTGGGAGAGTAGGGAATGTTACCCAAACCAGAGCCCTCCTCATGCTATGCTCCAGGTTTCCCACACTGGGCTGGTTTACTCTTTGCACCACACCTGGGATGCCCCTGATTCCCGTTCTGGCATTCTCCTCTCTGATTCTTAACTCAACCTTCTTTCTCTTTCAGTAGACATGCCCCGGGGAAAGGAGCTCCACACTTACCGCTATTCCAGTCGAGTCTATTTCCGGCTCAGAGAGGGGCATTTTCTGCCCCGCCCTCAGTCTCCCTTTTCTCCCCCTCCTCCTCTCCACCATCTCCTCTTCCCCCTCCCCTTCCTCATCTCCCCTATTACCTCTGCTCTTCCCCTCCCTCCTCCTCTCCTTCCCCACCCGTCTTCTTCCCCTTTTCCCTCTTCACCCCTTTTCCCCCTTCCCCTCTTTTCTCCTTCTCCTCTCCCCTTCTCTTCCCCTCCTCCTCCTCCTCCTCCTCCCCCCCCTTCTTCTTCCCAGCCGAAAGATGAAGGGGTGGGGTGAGGGATGGGGATCCTCATTTGATCCCAGAGAGGAGCAGGGTGGAGGGTGGAGTTAGGAACTCGAGTGCCCATTGGCTACTCGGACTATCAATCAGTGTCTGCCTCCCCGGCAGCCTCTCTTTCAGCCTCCCTCCTGCTGGGAGAGGCCTGTTCTTGGTGGGGAGGCTGGAGCTGGGCCAGGTGAGGCTGGGGCGGTTGGGGACCAGGTGGCGGGCCGGGGCCCAGGGCTTCCTTTGAGGGTCAGACCCTGTGCTAGGCCCCTCTCACACATCCGCCTGGGAGAAGGAGCCCTGCCTTCAGGGGGCTTCCACTCTCACCGACTTGACAATTATCCGCGGGTGGAAGCTCCGCAGTAAGTTAGCGAAGCCCTCTGAGCGCCCTTTGGGCCCTCCCCGGGGCAAGCTCGATGGATTTTAATGGGGACCTGGGCCGGGGCAGAGAAATGTGCCAGAAACCCGCCGGGAGGCAGGTTGTGGGGAGCAGTGTTGGGGCAATTGATCACCCCCTGCCTTTATTTTCATCTTTACTTTTTTTTGCCTGGCTTTTCTTTGCTATTCAACCAAAGGAGGCTACCTGGATCTTAAGAGTTAAGGGTTAAGCTATGTGTGTCTGCTCCCTTTGAGAGAGGGGTGGGTGAGCCCTTCCACTCAAAGATCCTTGGCTGCCTCAAAAATATTATTAATGACTCAAATTTACATAGCACTTTGGGGTTTAAATACAAAAAACTTAAATATACAGGACAAATATTCTCCATTTTATAGATGAGAAGACCCAGAGAAACGTAGGTAGCACAGATATTCCTTATTTTATAGATGAGGAAACAAACCTAGAAAAAGGTAGATAGCACGAATATTCCTTATTTTGTAAATGAGGAAACAGACTCAGAGTTATAGATAGCACAAATGGTCCCCATTTTATAGAAGAAACAGACCCACAGAATACTAAGTGATTTAACTCCAGGGCCACACACCTAGGAAGCATCAGCTCCAGGTTTTTAACACAAATTTCCTGACTACAGTGCTTTGGCCACTTTCCACTCCACAACTGCCTTCAGCCTCATTGCCCCAACTGACCTGGAGAGCTATACAGACTTGATTTAAAAAAAAAAAACTTCTCTCGCCCTTAGGGGAGTGAGATGATGTTTGAAGTAGTAATACTGAAAATGGCTTCCATTTAAAAACAGTGTTTTAAGCTTTACTTAGTGCTTTGCATATATTAACTCATTTGAGGTTCCTAAAAGCCCTGGGAGGAAGTTGCTACAGGTGTTGTTCCTATTTGCAGGTGAGGAAACTGGAGCTCAGGGAAATTGATTTGTTGATAGTAACAGAGGCATTTGTGGATGGTCCCAAGTTGTTTTCTGGGTTGTTTTTTCCTTCAGTTTTTCATACCCAGTTGTTTTGGTAATTATCAGAGGCTAAGTATTAACAGCTGCCAAAGATTGTTATAGATAGGGAAATAGTCTACTGGGCCACACAAGTAGCCGCGCTAATTGTGTTGTTGAGCTGCATTATGGTAGGAGGTGCTTCCTGGTGCAGAACCCAAGACCTTTGTTAGAATCCCTTGACTCTCAGGGACTCAGGAATAAGCGGAATCAAATCATGTGAGGAGACCGATGCTTAGAGAAATTAAGTGACTTGTTGATGATGGAGTATGAACCTAGGTATTCTTGACTCCAAATCTAGCATTTGAGCAGATCTTCCATCCTAAGCATTAATCCTAGAACAGCTTATGAATATTTGGGGGACCCACCTGACCAGTACTTTCCCAAGCAGGGTTAGAGTTTGATGGAATGCAACCTTGACAGTCTTAAGCATCTTTTCTAACCTGACCTTGCGTCCATTAAGTTAAAGGTCATAAAATCTAGAGCTGGAAGAGATCCTAGACATCCTTTGGTCCGTCTCTGTCTTTACAGATGAGGAAAATGGTCCATAGAGGGGGATGACTTACCCACTGACATACAGGTATAAAGTAGCAGAACTGGAATTCAAATCTGCATACCTGACTCCCAATTCCTGTGTTCTTGCCGCTTGGCCACACTTGAGGGCCACATGTGGCCTTGAGGCTGCAGGTTCCCCACCTCTGCACTATACTGTAGTGCTCTTATCCTGGTGGAGATTTTGTCCCCACCTAGGCAAGGGGAGTTGGGAGAATCTGAGTACCCTTGTAGCCATGAATGGAATGGAAGCAAAAAAAAGGACGGAGGGTCTTCCACCCCATCAACTTTGGGATATAGATCCATTAGATATTAGTATAAGGACAGACTCATGGAGATTGGTCTAGAGTTCCAGGTCAAGGGCTATTCTTCTTGCTTTGGGGAAAGGGAGTGTTTCTTGACACAAGTATCTTTCATTTGATAAATTAGAGGTGGAGAATGGCAATGCCTCCGATATGAAGATGATGCTCTGGACCTGAAATCAGTAAGATGTTTTGTTAGTCAAAATTTGTCCAATGGGACATTGGGGAATTGGTTTCCATTGAGTGTCATCATCCTAGTGTTATAAGCTATGGCAGGGCATGGGGTGGGAAGTGGAAGGGAGGGGTCTGTCACCTAGGAAGAAAATGTTTTTCTCAGTTCGAGAGTGCTGACTGACTTATTCTGGGATTCGATTCACAACCAGAGCCATGGACAGTCTTCAGTTATAACCAGATTTCTGTAATTCAATATGGAAATTTTATTGTAATGCTCCCTATCCTTCACACTGCTGACAGACTGATCTTTCTTTTATACAACACTCCTTAAAAATCTTCATTGCGTCCCCATGGCTTGCTGGGTGAAGTTCACATTTGGCCTGACATTCAAGGCTTTCCAAAATCTAGCATCCGACTATTTTTCCAACCTTACTTCACTGCTCTACACATTCTGTGCTCCATTCAGACATTGTCTCCTGAACCAGCCCTGCTTCTCTGCTTCCATTCTCTTTGTTCTCCATTCCTCCTAGAGAAATATAGATAGCATTGCTTTGCTTGTGGAATTATTATTCCATCTCTAAAACCACCTTCTCTAGGAATCCTTCCCTGATCTCTGGGGAGGTAATGTTTCCACCTTGGAGTGCACATAGCACTTTGTTCTATACTTCAATGGTGCAGTTATTATGTATTATTTGTCTTTATGTCTTATTCACTCTTGCTTAAATTTGGCTTACGTAAACTTTCTATCTGCCCCTGTTCTTAGCACAGTGCTTTATACATACTAGGCACCTAATCGGTCTTTTGAGTGCCATTTACAAAGTGGGGAATACATTAGGTGCAGTTTATCTGAAACCTGTGTGTTTCAGGCAATGTGACAACACTCTTTCCCTTCCTCAGAGGAACATACTTTGTTTCTTTATCCAGCATTGCCCAAGTTCTCCAGAAGGCAGAGAGATTCAGACTAGGGAAGAAGCAGGAAGGAAATGAGTTTGATTAGATTAGCTGTATAAGGGTTATGGTTTTAGCAAGTAAATATTTGATTCAATTCAGTTCGTCAAACATTGAACCAGGAAAGAAGAGGGAAAGAACATGGGAGAGGGGTTTACTGGAGGTTGAAATGTAAAAGTGATTTTGTAAATAAGAATTTTGGGAGATGTTTTGAGGGCTAGGCAGTAAAAACCAAATAACATTTATTGAGCACCTATTATGGGCAAGGCACTACACTGTTGTGCTGTGGGGAATGCAGGTGCCATAGAGAGATATGTAATAATATAAGGCTGCATATATATTTTTTAAATTTATTTTATTTACTTTTAGTTTACAAAAGGCTGCATATATTAAGTGGTAGAGATTTGTAGGTGAGACTGGGAGATGAAAGAAAAGGATTAAGGAAGGCTTCACAGGCCTTTTCAGGCCTGTGGGGTAGGATTTGGATAGGGGACAAATGGGAAGAGCATCCCAGGCTGAGGAATGTTACATACAAAACCACTGGGGGAGGAATAGATGAGTGGGACATATTGGGGAGCCTTAATTAAATCAGATTAGTTCATAAAAGGAAATAGAGGGAGAAAAAATTGGAAAGATGTATTAGGGACCAGATATTGAGGTCTTTGAATGCCAGACCAAAGAATCTGGACTTTATCTTCTAAACAGCCAGGTAGCACAATGGATAGTGTCCTGGACTTGGAGTCAGGAAGACCTGGGTACAAATCCTGCATCAGACACTAATTTAGCTGGATTCCCTACCCCAGCACCTGGGCAAATCTCCTAAGCTCTCTTAGCTTCAGTTTCATCATCTGTAGAATGGGAATAATAATAGCATCCCCCCTCACAGGGGTATTGTGAGGATCAGATGATTTAACCTATGTAAAGCACTTTGCAGACCTTAACACTTGTATAAATGCAAGCTACTATTACTGTGAATGATAATAATAAAGAATGGGAGGCCATTGCAGGAAAACCTAATTTCAGACTTTACTATTCCAACTCCGACATTTTATGTCATGGTTTGAGCTATATAGGAAGTAAAATAGGAGAGGTCATGCATGAACACCTGGGTTAGCTTGGTAAAAGGAGGTTTGAGGTAAAGCTGAGAATGGAAAGACTCTCTTGTCTCTCCAGTGGGAATCTATATATTTTGAGGGTAATCTCTGCATCAAGAAATGTAAGGAGCCTAGTACAATAGTGGCACACAGAGCCACAGAAAATCAGAGCTAGAAGGGGCCTTACAGATCATCTACATCTCCCATTTCACGGAGGAGGAAACTGAGACTCCGTGAGGTGAAGTGACTTGCACAAAATCAGATCTAGTTAGTACTGTAACTAGAGGGGGAGTTGGAATATCCTTGTTCTCATTGCTGTTGCCACACTATTCCCTCTGCTCCTGTCACTCAGCAAATCTCTCTTCCTTTGAAGTTCATTCTAGTTAATTTTATTATCCAGTCTAGATCCTGGTGGCACTCACCTACCAGCTCCCAGGTCATTCTCTCCCCTTTCTTTATTTTTTCCCCCCAGACTCCATAGTTCTTTCTCTGGATGTGGATAACATTTTCTTTTTTTAAAATATTTATTTATTTTTAGTTTTCAGCATTCATTTCCACAAAGATTTTGAGTTACATTTTTTCTCTCCCCTTCTTTCCCCTAGCGCCACCCCAAAATAGCAAGCCTACTGAAAACCCCTTCCCCTAATCTATTCTCTCTTATATCCTCCCCCCATCACTCCCCTAACTTTCTAGTAGGGAAAGATGGATTTCTATGCCCCAGTGCCTATGTATCTTATTTCCCAGTTGCATGTAAGAAACAATTTTTTTAAACATTTGTTTATAAAACTTTGAGTTCCAGATTTTTTCCCTTTTTTCCTCCTCACCCACCCCCACTGGGAAAATAAACAATTCAATATAGGTTGTACATGTGTAGTTACCCAAATCATTTCCATAGCAGTTATATTGTGAAAGACTAACTCTATTTCCCTCCATCCTATCCCGCCCCCCACTTATTCTATTTTCTCCTTTGACACTATCCCTTTTCAATAATGTTTGCTTCTAACTACCTTCTCCCCCAATCTGCCCTCCCTTCTATCATTCCCTTTCTTATCCCCTACCCTCCAGTTTTCCTGTAGGGTAGGATACCCAATTGAGTGTGTATGTTATTGCCTCCTTAAGCCAAATTCAGTGAGAATAAGGTTGTCCCATTCCCTTTCACCTTCCTGCTCTTCCCCTCCATTGTAACCGTTTTCTCTTGCCTCTTTTATATGAGATAATTTACCCTAATCTATCTCTCCCTTTCTCCTTCTCCCAATAAATTCCTCTTTCATATCTTAATTTTATTTTTTAGATATCATCCCTTCATATTCAACTCATCCTGTGCCCTCTTGTCTATGTATACATGAACATACAAATGCCCACACCCACATATATATTTATATACACATACACCCTCCTATACATACATATATATGTGTGTGTGTATATATATATATATATATATATATATATATATA
>CM053581.1:122021296-122038809 GCA_028627135.1 Pseudochirops cupreus | reverse complement strand
TAATCAGTCTCTCACGATATGCCCACTTTGGAGAGGTTCTGCGTAATTACACATGAACAGCCTGTATTTAATTGTCCTTCCAGTGAGGGTGGGTGACGAGGGAGGAAGAGAAAGAATCTAGAATTTAAAGTTCTATAATAAAATGTTAATATATATATATATAATAATAATAATAATTATTATTATTATTATCATTAACTACATCCCACTGGGACTTAAGATACACAGGCACTGTGGTAGGGAGATCCAACCTGCCCTACTGGAAAGTTAGAGGGGTGATGGGGGAGGACATAGGAGAGAATAGATTGGGGGAGGGGTTATACAATGGGATGGCTGTTTTGGGGTGGTGGGTAGGGGAAATTTGGGGAGAAAATTTGTAACTCAAAATCTCGTGGAAATGAATGATGTAAACTAAAATAAATGAAAGTTAAAAAAAAAAAGAATTCACTGATCACCTCTTGAAAAAGATCCTAGGAATGTTATAGCCAGGTTCTGGAGTTCCCAGATCAAGGAGAAAATATTACAAGCTGCCAAGAAGAAAAGTTTGAATACTGTGGAAACACAATCAGGATAACCCAGGATCTAGCAGCTTCTACTTTAAGGGATCGAAGGGCCTAGAATATGATATTCCAGAGATCAAGGGAGCTAGGATTAAAACCAAGAATCACCTACCCAGCAAAATTGAGTATAATGTTCCAGGGGAAAATATTGTCATTCAGTGAGGTGGAGGACTTCCAAGCATTCTTGATGAAAAAACCAGAACTGAATTGAAAATTTGACGTTCAGATACAAGAAGCATGAGAAGGTAAACATGGAAAATAATTCATACGGATCTTATCAAAGCTGAACTATTTACATGCCAACATGGAAAAACAATAATTGTAACTTATAAAACTTTCCTCAGTATGAGGGTAGGTGAAGGGAATGTAAATCTGTATATATATATATATATATACACATATATATGTATGTATACACATATATATGTATGTATACATACGCATATGTCTATATAGGAGGGTATATATGCATAAGAATACATATGTGAGTGTGTATATATTTATATGTGTACATAGACAGAGGGCACAGGATAAGTTGAATAGGATGGGATATTTTAAAAGGTGAAATTGAGAGGTGGGAGAGGAATAGAATGAGAGGAGATAGGGAGAAACAGAATGGGGTTAATCATTTCATATAGAAGAGGCAAGGGATAACTGTTACAATGGAGGGGAAGAACAGGAAGGCAAAAAGGGAATGGGTCAACCTTACTCTCATTGAATTTGGCTTAGGGAAGGAATGACTATACACTCTAAATTGGGTATCTTGCCTTGCAGGAGAGTAGGGGGGAAGGGAATGTGAGGGGGGATGATGGAGGGGAGGGCAGGTTGGGGGGAGGGTTGTTAGAAGCACACACTTTTGAAAAGTGACAGGGATAAAGTAGAGAATAGAACAAATAGGGGGCAGAATAGGAAGGAGTCAGTCTTTCACAATATGTCCATTGTGGAGATGTTCTGCATAACTACACATGCACAGCCTGTATTGAATTGCTTGTCTTTCCAGTGAAGATGGGTGATGAGGGAGGAAGGGAAAGAATCTAGAATTCAAAGTTCTAAAATCAAATGTTAAAAATATACATGTATATATATTATTATCATTATTATTATTTACATAAACTGGGAATTAAGATGTACAGGCACTGGGTAGGGAGATCCATTTTGCACTACCAGAAAGTCAGAGGGGTGATGGGGGAGGATATAGGACAGAGCAGATTGGGGGAGGGGGTATACAGTGGGATTGCTGTTTTGGGGGGTGAGGGAAAGACAGGGAGAAAATTTGTAACTCAAAATCTCATGGAAATAAATGATGTAAACTAAAAATAAACAAAAGTTAAAATGGAAAAAAAAAAAGAAAAAAATAAGTTAAACAAAAAAATAAATGAATGAATGAATTGCTCACCCTGGGGCAGAGATAAAAGGAGGGTCGGCACAGGATCCAAATGATTCTTTTTTTTTTTTTTTGGAGGGCAGTTGGGGTTAAGCAACTTGCCCAAGGTCACACAGCTAGTAAGTGTTAAGTGTCTGAGGCCGGATTTGAACTCAGGTCCTCCTGACTCCAGGGCCGGCGCTCTATTCACTGTGGCACCTAGCTGTCCCCAATATGATTCTTTTGAGAGAAATGATCTTAACATTTTTTTCTCTGTTCCCTCATTTGTCCAGCTGGTCTCGATCAGTTTCCCTATTCAGTTCCTTCTTTCCATCCCCTCGTTCTTTATTGCCTCCCAGTCGCCCAGTATATACTATGCTTGTCTGAGTCCTTGGGGCTCTTCTCAGACAGGTCTTGTGTATCTCACTGTGGGCTGGGCCAGGAAAAAGTGTGGGTGGGACAAACCAATTTTCTTACTTCTGTGGAACTGCTGAAAGTGTAGGTGTTCTCTCCTGGATTGGTGTTGGTTTGTGCTGTATATATTGGAGTTGTCTCTTCATTGGACAAATTCAGTGCTTAGCCTGTTCCCGTGAGGGCCATTTGCTCCCCTAATTGGGGTTTTGGCCCCTTTACTCATCTGATACATCTCTTCATCTCTGGATCCTGCTCCTAGTGTCTTCAGGAGCAAGAAGAGCTCTGGTGTATTCTGTACCTAAGTCCCATTTCCTTCTGGGAAAGGAACTTTGACAGCACAGAGCATGTACAGGGGAGGTAGTCACTCTGGGAAGCATTTGGTTTTTCATTTCCTGTCCTCCTGACATATCATAAAGGGTGTGACCTTCTCTCTCCCTCTCCCTCCACCCCCACCCCCAGGACAGACTTCTTAAGACTAAAATTCTATCTCTCTTATGCTCCTAGGAATTTATCACAGAGCTCTGAATCAGTGCCACATGGGGAGCCAACCTCAGAGTAATAAGGAGGTATGTGGTAAGGGAAGATGAGTCTAGGGCATGGGGAGTCCTCATTCATGGCTGTTTTCTTTTACCCCTCAAATCCATCTGCTGTGGCCCTCACTGGCCTCTACCATCCAGAGGCCCATGACTCTTTCCGTTGGAGGGCTCTGCTCTGATTAAGGGTCAAACTGGAAGCCCAGAGATACCTTGGAAATCCTGGTTTGTTTTTCTCCCAAAGCTTTGAGCTGTGCCTTTACCAGTGATCTCTTTGCCAGTAATTCTGTATTTATTTCCCTGTGTTAGGCCAGCATGTGGCCCAAAGCCTTTGGGGTGAAGCTGGAAACCATCACCCCATTTCTGGGGAAGTATCGTCCTTTTGTGGGACGCTGCTGCCAGACCTGTACTCCTAAAAGTTGGGTAAGAGTTTATCAGGGCCACGGGCAGTAGGATGCTTTGGAAAAGGGCTGAGACAAGAACTGGAAACATAATAAGGTGTGAGAGACAGCAACAATCAGTTGCTTCTAGGAAATGGAGGACCTGGATGTTTTTTTATGTTGACATTCCTTCTCCTAACCTTTATGAAGCTACAGTGAATCTGACTACATGTAAATTTTCTGTGACCAAGGAGACTGCAGTTGGGAGTTGGGGGGCACGAGGGAGAAGAGTGGAGTTTATAAAGTCAGGGCTTAATGTTGCTAGCCAAAACCAAGAAGGAAGGAGGGAACAGACATTTATTAAAGGCCTACTACATGCCAGACATTGTTAAGCACTTTATAAGTATTATCTCATTTGATCATTACAACAACCCTGGGATTTTATTCTTGATATTTTATAGTTGAGGAAACTGAGGTGGGCAGAGGTTAAGTGACTTGCCCAGGGTCACACAGCTAGTAAATGTCTGAGGCTGGATTCAGACTCAAGTGTTCCTGACTATAGGCCCAACACTGCACTCACTCTGCTACCCAGCTGTCTCTAAGCAAGAAGAAAGTGGAATATTGAATATTTCTGAATGACATGGGCTAGATATTGATAGCAATCTGTCTATGAAAAACAGAACGTGTAGCATACATACACACACACAGACACCACCACCTGTGTCTAGATGTGGGCCATTCTCCAGACTGACCTCTCTGGGGCAGTGAGGCAAGGGGCTGACATATGACTGATTGGTAACCCAGCTTTGGTGCACAGAGGGAGGGCGTAGAAGGCACCCCTGCATACAGGCCTTGCTGCTCTCACAACCTCCCCCATTTTGGTGTCCCTAGGAGGCTCTTTTCCACAAAAACATTGCTGCCTTGGGCTTTTACAACATGATCCTGGTCACTGAAAAGAATACCAGGTAATGTGCCAAGGGGCCAAGGATGACTCACAGCGGTTCAGAGCCCAGACAGATAATGCTATGGATTGAGATGGTTAGCTTATCTCCCTGCCTGAGCTTCTCATTCAGTCAGTCACCAGGCATTTATTAGTTTCCTCCTGTGTGCCAAGCATTGTAGCAAGCTCTGGAGATACAGATCCCAAAGGCTGCTTATGTTCTGCTGGTGGAGGGATGGGTACCTCTTCAAAGATAAGTGTATATGGATGTACACAAAATAAATGGGCTGTAATTTTGGAGGGGGGAGGGTAGGCACCAACAGCCAGGGTGGCAGGAGGTGGCCCTTGAACTGAATTAGGGAATTGGGGGGAGTCTAAAAGGTGGAGGTGAGGAGGGAAAGCATTACACACGTGGGGGACAGACAGCTTATGCAAAGACATAGAGGTGGGAGAGGAAATGAACATGAAGGACATCAGCAAATACAGTAATATATCAGCATGGAAAAATAGGCTTGAGCCAGATGGTGAATGTTATTGAATTACAAACAGAGGACTTTATGTTTTTATCCTAAAAGCAGTGGGAAAGCACTGAAGCTTCTGGAGCACTTGAAGGATATAGTCAGAACTGAGCTTTAGGAATAGAGATGTTGTGACTTCACATGCATTATCAGTGTATTGCTGGCCTTCTCAAGGGATGGGGGAGGGAGGGAGAGAATTTGGAACTCAAAATTTTAAAAAGTGAATGTTAAAACTTTTTTCATGTAATTGGGAAAGATTTAATGAAATAAAGGAAAATATATTTAATTTTTTTTTTAAAGAATAGCAATGCTGTGTAAAGGATAGACTGGAGAGGGGAGAGACAAGATGCAGGGAGACAGATTAGGAGGCTGTTGTAGTAGTCCAAAGGAAGAGGTTATGAAGGCCTAGAAAGGAAAAAGAAGTAGAAAACCTGGTATGTGGCAGGGCAAGGGAGACCACTCTCATGTTGAGGCTGACAGTCTTAGAGGCCCCAGTGTAGAAATGGGGGTGTAGGCTGAAAAGACAGTAAGTGTAGTCCGAAATGCCTCTGGGATATCCCAGTAGAGATGTTCAGGAGGCAATTAGAAATGCATGTCTGTAGCTCAGGAGAAAAAGGCGAGCTGAATGTCAGCTGGGGAGTGCTCTTCATAGAAAAGATAATCACTTTCTTGGAGGCTGACAAGAGCCTCAGATGAGAGAAGAGAAGAGGGCCCAGGACAGATCACCAGGTAGGTGGCAGCTCAGATACAGGAAGAGAACCATGACGGTACGGTGCCAGAAAGACCAGACGCTACAGAGAAGTCCAGAAGGATGAGGACTGAGAAAAGGCCATCCAGTGTAGCTGTAACAGGTCATCGATGACCTTGTGGAGAACAGATTCACTTTGAGTGTGGCAATTGAAGCCAGATCAAAGGGATTGAGAAGTAAGCTGAGAGGAAGTGGAAGCAATGAGTATAGACATGGGGAGGGTGTAGAGAATGGTTGTCTTGAGAGTCACATGCAGTTTTTTTCCAAGGAAATAGTGGATATGGATAGATCAAAAATTAGGACTTTTCTCTCCTCAGAGATGGGGCAGCTATGTGTGTTACTTGCCCTGTTCCTGCAGACCCAATGGGAAGCAGTACAAAGAACCTTGTCATTGATAAAGTGATGGTTTGTCCCCACTCACAGGGAAGGGAACCTGATCTGAGTCTTCTGAGGGTGGGAGTGGGAGGGTGTTCAGTCTTATATAATCTCCTCCAGTGTTTCCTTCCACCCTAATGCAGACCTTGTGGGCTGCCTCCCTCCAGGTACCGGGGCTGGTTAGTGCGAAGGCTGTGCTATTTCCTGTATGCAATGGACTGGAAGATCCCTCTCACCCCAGATGCCTGGGAGAAGGTTTTGGGCAGCAAGTGGTGAGGACGTTCTTGACCCTGCCCTTGGGTGGAACTGGCATGGAGTATCTTTTTGAACAATGATTTTTCACACCTTGATTGTTGCTCGTTTAATTCTCTTTCCCTTCTGACCTAACACCAGGATCATCCTTACTTTAAAAAATGGGAGAAACTGAGGCACCAAGTAGATAGGCCTCTCACCCTCTATGGGTCACAAATTCTAAGGAGTATTAACCCTCGGTGTGCAATTCATTGTTGGACAGTAGTTTCTAGATATTCCAGTGAAACTCAGGAGGTGGTTAAGGGAGAGGACCCTAAGCCAGAAGCCCGGAATCTAGAGTTCTGTTCTGGGTTTACCTTTCAGTCCTCCCCTCCCCCAATCTCTCCTGGTTGCCTTTGGGTAATAAAGGCTCTGATGTGGATGCTTTCCTTCTATCCTGGAAAGATTGTGGAGCTAAGTGTTATAGAATGCTTTGAGATCCCCTTCCATCATCCATGTGTGCTGACCCAAGGCAGAGGGTTTCTGCTGCCTTTCTCTCCCACAAATGCTGACCCCCAGCTCTTTTCCTAGGATACAGAAAATCCTTGCAGGGAGGGTCTCTGGGGGAGCAGGTGAAGGCCCAAAGCCCAGCTCTTTGAGAAGAGAAGTGCAGCATATGTTGGGCCAGATCCAGGCTTCAGTCTACCCTTTTTTGCTCAGGTAAAGCTCCTGCCCTGACTGAGCAGAGAGCCCAAGATCTGTGAGAATAAACCTCCTGCTCAAAACCAAGTCAAACTAAACTTTGCTCTCTGGCAAGGAAAAATAATGGGCGTAGAAGTAATGAGGACTATGGCTTCCTGGGTTCTCCTCACCACTCTGCTGCTGTCCCCTGGGGCACTGGGAAGTGGGAGTGTGGGGAGCAGGGGGCCAGCCTCAGAGAGAGCACTAAACCTCAGTCCAAGCTCTGCTCTGCCAGTTACTAGCTGTGGGACTGTGGGAAAGTCCCTTTGCCTCTCAGAGACTCAGTTTCCTCATCTGTCAAATGCAGATAAAAATACTTACATTTCCTATGTCACAGGGTAATGGTGAGAACAATCTCTTGTAAACTGTAACAAGTCTTATGTAAGCGTGAGCTGGGATTATTCTGCTAGAGCAGGAGTTGGTACCCCATAGTAATGCTGTTGCCAGTCCCCTTCCCTCACACCATCACTGGCTGAGAAAGGGCTTGAGATGCAGAAGCTCTATACCTGTGGATATTGTGCTCTCTACTCAGAAGAGTGCCTATTATCCCACCTATATGAATTTGTAGGTAGCAGCAAATTGGGGGACAGAGAGGCTGAAAATTGGTGCTCTCCCCTTTCCGCTACATATCAGAAGAAAGAGGTTCTTAATGTGTTTCAGAGAGCTTTGGGGCTCCTGTGATAGAGTTCTTAATGTTTTGGTACTATACCCTCCCTGGTAAGTGGAGGAAAGGGACAGGGGAATGAGAATATCTGGGTTTTTGGGGTTCTGGTCTTCAGGAGGCCTTCCATTGTGAGGTCCTTTGTTCTTCCATCATCATCTGACCTTTTTGGCTTGTCTTCCCCATGTTTCTGCTGCTTATGTTTTCTCATTCCCACCAGGATATTCAACTGGGCTTTGCTCAAGTTCTTAAACTGCATCTTCCTGAATGTGCGGCTTCACCAGGGTCAGCTGGCTATGGTCCGTCAGGCTGCACAAGCAGTGAGTTTTCTTGTTGAGACCCCATTCTCCCGTCCCCAAGCTTTCTCTGGGAACTTGCAGCTCACATCTCTTTCTCCTTGCCACTAACCCTTGTGAGCCTTGTTCTTTGCTGCATTTTGTTGGGGGAATGGTAGGAGAAACTCTTTCTCTTTGAATAAAGCCCATCTTGCATAGAAATTGGGGAGGCTAAGCTCTTGTCTTAGGGAGACCTCTTGGCCTGCTACTTGTTTATGCTCAGAGGCTACTACGTTCCTCCTTCTAGGATGACTGTGGCTGGGTGAAGGAAGGCAGGTTGGCTAGCTCCCTCCCATTGCTATTCTCCTTACTCCTATAAATAACTCCCTTGTGTCTGTTACAGAAGGATACACCTCTCATCTTTCTCTCCACCCACAAGTCATGTTTGGATGGTCTCCTGCTGCCCTTCTTGTTGCTTTCTCAGGGTCTTGGGGTCCTGAGAGTGGCCTGGGAACCCCGATCTTACTCCCCAGCTCTCAGGTGAATGCCCTGATCTCCCTTTCCCCTCCCCCCCTGGTGAATGAGAGAACACTCAGAGGAAGTCTGTGGTCACACACCGTTGGAATAAACTAGGGGAAGGGATGAGAATACTTCTGGGGATGGAGAGAGCAGTTTGAATCCAAAGATTTCTTAGAAACTTCCCTGTAGGCATTTTAATGTCTGAATATTTTCCAAATATTTTAGTAAACCTGCTAGTACCATGACACAGGAACTAATCCTGTGTGACTAGGGCTAGGCATCATGATATAAGAACTAAACATTTCTTTTTACATGGACTTGTGCCTTATTGCTTGTGAGATGTTCTAAGCTGGTACGAGAAAGGAAGAAAAGAAGAAAGTTACTCTCCTGTCTGTTGTTCCTTCTGACCTCTACCACTCATTTCTTTCAAACCCTTTCTATCTTACCACCCTGCAGAAGCTAGACATAAAAAGTGTGTCATCTCCTTCATCTACAGAAGCTGGTCTAGTTTGAGGCTTAACAGGACTTTTGGTCCAGATCAGGACTTGGAATGTTTAGGGCAGCTTGAGGCCACATGTGGCCCTCTAGGTCCTCAAGGGTGGCTCTTTGATTGAATCCAAACTTCACTAAACAGGCCACAGGTTCCACACCCCTGCTCTGGACTATAAGGATCTGACCCTTGTTGTTTCTGGCCCTGAGGGCTTTGAGGAGAAGAAACATAGCCAGGAGACTGGGTTTATTCTGAAGGAGACCTAGAGGGCTATTAAGTCAAATGGACCTTTCATAGTGGACATAAGCTGCCCTGCCTCCTGACCAGTCACTTTTTTCTCCTTCCTTTGGAAATGAGGCATGTTTCCCTACATAGCTTCTTCTCCTGTGTCCCTAGGGCTTTACTGAGACATCTTGGTGGCCTTTTCATGCCCCCAGAGGCTAACCTCTTCCTGGACAACCCCAAAGGGATCCTCTCCAGGGCTGTTCTCAGTGCAGTAAGTGCCCAGTCACTGGCTAACCTGGAGGTTGGGGTGGCCAAGCTCAGAGAGCTGAATACTCATTAAGCTCCTTTCTCCCACCCCTGAACTCTGCAGGCTGTAGAGCAGCTCCTGATCAGCAAACAGCCCCTGCTCATTTTCTTGGAAGATCATCCTGGGGCTGTAGGACCCCGCCTGTCTTCCCATGGACAGGCCTGGCTGGGGCTGGTGCTGCAGGTGTTCCGAGAAGGTGCCATCCCTGATGTAGCCCTAGTGCCCGTGGGCATTGGCTACGATCTGGCCCCTGATGTGCAGCATATGGGGCCTTGGGTGAGAACTCTCTGTCAGGGCCTCTGGCTCTTCCTCTCTCCCTCTCTAACCTGACCACCCTCTGAATTCCTTAGGAGTAGAGAGGGGACAGCTTCAAGTCCAGGGCAAGTTCCTACTCTCTGGGAAGGACAGAGATAAATAGATGAGCCCTGCTATCAAATCCATGGGCAGGTCACACCCATGTTGGAGATGATGGGATCATGGTGACAGGGATTTTCCATGAATCTCAAAGAAGCAAGGAGTGCTCAAGGTCCCCCTATCTCCTGTTATAGCAGTACCAGCCTTCTGTCCATGGGATACCTAGGCAGGGGTAATTTATACTCAGCCCACTTTTGCCTCTTTCTATAGGCCTCTTCTTCTCCCCTGGGCCTATGGTGGGGGGCTCTGGCCATGTTTCGAGGCTTGAGAGGTCATCGGGGCTGTGCTCGAATAGACTTTGCCCAGCCCTTCTCCCTGCAGGTATGGAGCCTAGGGGAAGCTGAAAGACCCAGATATTCAAAACAGTCTCAGGTCTGAGATGGGGCAGCTTTGGGAATTGAGGGGACCTTCATCCAATCCTAAGACCTCTTGGTGTCTATCACAATACACTGACCCACAGAACCCTGCAGCTCCTCTCATGAGTGTGGGTTTTAAAGTTTTCTGGAGGTTCTGTTGCTCACAGTTCACCTACAGGTGAGATTCTGGGTCAGTGGGTAGAAGATAGAGCAGGGATCATCTGACCTTCTGTCCTGGGCAGGAATACATGACCAATACTTGGAGTCACGGGAGGAGCAGAGGACAGTCTCTAGAGCAGCTCCTGTTGCAGACTGTGCTTGGACAGTGGTAAGCAAAGTGTATTGGTTTGATCTTGGGGAAGCCTAGGATAGATGTCCACCCAAGCTCCTTCATGGTTTCTAGCTGTTCCTAAAGTGTTTTTTGGGGGAGTGAAGGTAGCAAAGATTGGAAAGAGACCCCTATGAGACCTAATTTCCCTTGAACTACCCTCAGTCTCCAGCCTTGACCAAGGTTAGTAATTTTCAGTCTTAGTTTTAGATTTAGATTTAGACTTCTAGGACCAGAAAGGGCCCCAAAGTTATTCCTCCAGAGTTCATCCCTCTGTCCTTAGGCAGGATGACTTTCCACCTTCACAGAGAGAGAGGGAGGTGTAGCCAATGATTAAATTCCCTGACAACCACTAGTAATGTGTCTCTGTGCTTTTGGCTCAACCTGACTATCCCCATGTGTTCCCCACCTCCAAAACCCCACTTTGCCTCTATTATAGGTCTGTTCTTCCTGATTGTGAGAAACAACAGGAGTGGACTCCAATGTCTGGGCCCCTTATGGCCCTGGATGAAGAGGACCAGCTTCTTGTGAGCAGGCTGAGCCGCCATGTCTTGAGTGGTAAGGGAGGCCAGGGGGGTCAGGAACAAGGAAGAAACATGTTTATTCTGACTTGGGTATGTTCATAGGGCAATGCCGGGACTTTCTGCTTAGGGGATACTGCCAGGGCTATTCTGGGGTAACATAGGGTAACATAGATATTCTAAATATTTACTCTTTCTCTCTTCTCTCACTTATCCCTGGGCCTGTAGAGCAATGAAATCAGTCTCAGTCAGTATACTGTTGGTAGCTCATAGTCTGTTGAGGGAGACAACATGCAAACATTATTATGTTCAAGTGTGTATACACACACATATGTGCATGTGTAAACACTATGTGCCCAACACTGCTCTGGGTGCTATAGAGGGATACCAAAGGGGTCTAAGACATCAGTGCTCATCTAGCTGGGGAGGAGGGTCAAGATGTGTAAATCTGAAACAAAAACCACGCACTACTGTGGTCAGCCAAATTGACAATATATATTATCTGGGTTGAGGAAAGGATGAGAGCACTTGAGGCTGGAGCTATTGGGAAGTGGACCTGGATAGAAATGGGCTTTACACGTGTAAGACCTCAGTGAACATTTGCTTACTCATAGTGTTGAGTTGAGACAGACTCAGATAGAAGAAAGATAATTCAAGTGTTTGCTACCTCAGGTCCAGCCTTTGACCACTTTGGGTTGAGAACACAGACATTTCTTCTACCCAGACAACTTTCACAGTACTTAGGGTCCCTGTGAGGGCAGGGTAACAGCGTTTGTTGTCAAAGACTAGAGTGGGGATGATTTGGAATGGTCCCTTTTGCAAAGTTTTGCTTGAGGTTCTAGAATTTAAATTTGAACCATGGTTAAGAGCACCACCTGCCAAGCTAGGCTGTTGCCTGGGAACTGCGTGGAGGGGTGGGGAAGGGTGTGAAGGAGCTCCTTTCCCACTGTTCCTCTCAGCGTCTTCTCTGATTGCAGCCAGCATCGCCTGCTCAGCAGTGATGGCTACAGCAGTGATGGCGGCTCTACTATTACATCGGCATCGAGAGGTAGAAGTCGAAGTAGGGAAGGGGGCAGTCTGATACAATGAAATGTTTGCCTTTTGCTCGGGCATCTGGAGTGGTGGTCCCCCTGCCATGGGTTTGGGGTGACATAGGGAAGGGGTGTTCACTTCTTCCTCAAGCCTCAATTCTTTTCTGTGGGTAGTCTCAGCATCTTTCTGGCCTCCCCACCTACCCTTCACCAGTTCCGTACTCTGACAAGTGAGTTCTTTCCCCCAGGGAGTATTCCTCTCCAGGCTCATGGAAAACTTCTCCTGGCTCACAGAGGAGACTTTGCTTCGGGGCTTTGATGTGGGTTTCTCAGGGCAGCTGCAGGACCTGGTGATGCATGGACTATGCCTGCTCCGTGGCAGCCTCTCCTTGTGGCTCCTGCCCCAGGGGGATGTCCTGGTGCTGCCCAGGGCGGGCCCCACACTTGCTCAGCTGGCCTACCACAGTGCTGCCCTGCTGCCTGTCTTCCTTTGTGAGTCTATAGGTGGTAAGTCTCATGGCATTGGGTTGGGAAGGGAGAGAGGTAAATTTCAAGGTGACTTTCTTATGAATATTCTTGGGGCTCTCCCTCTAGCGCCCTTTCTTTGTGGGTACCATCAGAGCCTTTCTCTCAAATACATTCTTTTCTCCCTACTACCTCTCTTTCTCCTTCTGCCCCTGTCTAGCCTGTGCAGTCCGAGCCCTCCTGGCAGGCCGAGTGCCCCCAGAGGGACCCTGGGAGGTGCAGGGGGTGGAGCTGCTGAGCCAGCGGGAGCTTCATCGCCAGACTCTGCTGCTGCTGCACCTGCTTCCCCAGGACCTACTCCTCCTGCAGGTCAGGGGCTGGCGTCCTTGCCCAGGTGCTGGCCCAGAGCTACACCTCTGGCCCCTCTGGTGGCAGCTCCTTTTTCTCCCTCTCTCACCAGCCCTGCCAGTCATCATACTTTTATTGCCAGGAGGTGCTAGATCGACTCATTCAATGTGGACTCCTTATAGCTGAGGAGGTAAAGACTGATTGACTGAAGGAAGGAACTCTGCCGTGAGGCCTCTTTCCACCCCCTCCTTGCTTTGTCTACCAGTGATCTGGCTTCTCCCTTTTATTTGCTGTATAACTTCAGCGTTAACTTCCTCCCCTAGGCCTGGGACTTGGGGAAAGGCCCCCAAAGTCTGCTCTTCCATACCATTAGCAGATGTGATCAGAGGAGGTAGCCCTTCCTGGGGGCCTGCTGGACTGAGCAAACCCCCAGCATTCCTATAAAGCAGCGGTTCTCAACCTGTGGGTTATGTTCAATTTGTAACAATTTAAAATACATCCTGCATGTCAGATATTTACATTATGATTCATAACAGTAGCAAAATTACAGTTATGAAGTAGCAACAAAAATAATTTTATGGTGGGGGGTCACCACAACACTAGGAACTATTAAAGGGTCGCAGCATTAGGAAGGTTGAGAACCACTGCTATAAAGGATTTTTCCCACAAAGTCACACTCTTTGCTGGGTGTGCTCTTCATTGTTTTCGATTGTTTCATATGTGTAACTTGCTTCCCCAATTAAGCCATAAGCATGTCAAGTGAATGACTGAGCAGAGAATGGCGCCTGTACAGACTCTCCCCTGAAGTTCCAGGTGTCTGCCAGGAGTCAGAGAGGGGACCCTCTACCGGCCATTAGGTGGCCTTTGGCAGGGGGAGAGGGAATAAAGCACCAACTCCCACCCCCAGGCCCCTGGCACTCAGCTGACCTGTGATACAGGAAATTGGCGCTTTGGAGAGAAGATGCTTTGGCGATCAATGGAAGACTTCAGTGACAGTGACAGTGACTATGAAGACAGCACTGATAGTCGCTGCTTCAAGGTGTGATGAGGCCCCTGGCAGAGAAGCAGTGGTGACACCCTGCTTGGGTGTAGTGGAGGACTCATGCCTCTTTCCCCCTCTAGCTCAGCCAGCAGCTGCGCTGCCCCGACTTCTTCCTCTTCCTCTGCCGGTTGCTCAGCCCCCTGCTCACAGCCTTTGCCCGAGCTGCAGCATTCCTCCACCAGGGCACACTGCCTGACACAGGTCAAGCCACACCTTCTCCCCACCTTCCTCCAGTCCCCTCCCCATCACCTTCAGGCCCCTCAGAGCTCCTAGCACACATCCTTATGTCTTTCCTCTCCTGTGTTTTCCCACATCCTCCATTTGTCCTACCGTGGCCAGAAGCCTGTTCTTGCCATTGGCAGTCCTGCTGAAGCCCTCTGGGGTGGGGGAAACAGCAGGACAGAGTCTCAGGGGAATGGGGGGTGGGGTTTGGAGGAGTGACCTTGGGGCTTGGCCCAGCTCTAGGATGAGACCCTTGAATGTCAGCTGCATCCAGGTTGGTCTCCTTCGGGCTGGAGTCTAGAGCTGGTTTCAGGTTCTAGCTTTACCTCTTACTAGTGATGGGAACTTGGACAAGTGACTTGACTTCTCTGGACATCAGTCAGTCAACAAGCATTTGTAGTGATGTGTCAGGCACTGTGTCAAGTTCTAGGCACAAACTTGGGCACACTTTGGTCCCTGAACTCCAGGAGTCCCCTTTCTCACGGGGGAAACAGCATGCAAACAACTAGACACAGGATAGAACCAGGGTAAATTGAGGTAATCACAGAGGGAGGTACTGGCAGTGAAGCCAGTGGCCTGCAGGCGACTGGGAAAGACCTCTTGCAGAAGGTAGGATTTGAACTGAGTCTGGAAGTCAGTTTGACTCAGCTGAGCCAAATCCATTTGGGGACCTACTGGGTGATCTCTGAGGTCCCTTCCAGCTCTAAAACTCATAATCCTCCTTGTAAGATGGGCTGCTCCTGCTGCAGACCAGTAAAGGGCACATTAATTTGGGGTTCTGCCCTCTGTCAACAGAGTTAGGTTACACACAACAACTACACCAGTTCCTGCTGAAGAAGGCCCAAGAAGATGGTTCCTTTGGTGAGTCAGGAGCAGTTGGTGGTCTATCTCTCCCATTTTTCCCCTTCCTAAAAGGCAGATCCTCCTTCCTTCAGTGTTGGGATTTCAAGGCTTAGTTTCCTGGGTGACTGCTGTCACCTCTTGGCCACTGGAAGAATAGCATAGAGATGGCTCTGCCCCTCCCTTCTAGTCTTGCAGTCTTCCCAGAATCCCGAGTCTCATACCCTTTTCTCACAGTGCCCACCTTGGAGCTCTGTTGAGCAGCAGGCTAAGGTCAGAACTCTAGCTCCCAGCCCAGAGAAGAAGCTTCATGTTAGGGTGCAGAGGTCTCTCTGTGTGTAGGTGGTTTTTTCCTATGAACCCAGTGGTGGGGACCAGGCTGCAGCATCTCTTCTTTGCCTCAGCTATCTCTTTTTTTCCCTTTTAGAAAGTACTGATCTGAGCCAGGCTCATAGTGCTGTGATGACCTTCAAAGATTTGGGGGTGAGTAGAGGTAGATCTCTCCCATGTCTGTCTAACTTCCCTATTCCTTTCCACAGTAAGCCCATTCATTAGGTTTAACCTCTCAAGAAAGCCTAATTTGACTCACGGGTGGCTGACAGGGACTTTGGATTTTACCCAAAGGCAAAACAGAATACAGTATAGGACTGATGTGTTCTGGGACCCCAGGGGTTTGGACGATGGATGGGAAAACTTCAGGACAATTCCACTTGTCCACTTTGAACTTTTGGTTATTATTTCCTTAGAGATTTCACCGTAGGCTTCTTGGGTGTGTCCACAAGCCCTACCATGCCCCTACCCTCCTGGACCACTTTTTGTTTGAGCTGTTGACAGCCACTTTCCCAAACTATCTTGCTCCTAGGTGCTGAAGGAACAGTCTGGTTCCACTGGCTCTATCCTCCATTTGTCCCCAACCTTCACTACCCAGGAAAACCAGGAAAAACTGGAGAATTTCATCCGTCAGTTCATTTGTGGCTAGAAGCCCCTGATTTGAAGAGAGATTGGAACATCCTGTCCTATTCCAGCAAGAAGCACTTTCCAGTCCCAGAGCAATGAAGCAAGCTCAAGATGAGGAGAGTGACTAATAGTTGAGATTCTAATAAGTTAGCACATATTTAATGGCTTATAAAGAGCCCCTTAGGTTTGATTTTGAGATACTTCTGTTGTGTCTTTGTCTCCCCTTCCAACTCCTTTCTGTTCAGACTTACACCATGGGCAGTGTTTATATCAAGATGAGTATAAAGGTGACCCTCTCTCCCCAAGGCCAGCGTATTCTTCCCATGTTACATAAATTCTTCAAGTCCTTCCCATTCCTCTTCTCTGCTAAGGCCAGTCCTAACAGTTCAGAGTCCCTAGTCTAAACCATCTCAGGAAGGGAGATAACCCCAACCTAGTCCTGAATGAAGACAGTGGTAGAAGCCAGGGGCCACCCTCCCTGAAGCAGAGTTAGTGATGAGGAAGGGTTGGTTGGGCTTCAAGTCAGGAGATCTATGGGGGAAAGAATCTTGCCTCAGTCACTTATAAATTGAGTTGGCAGTAGGCAAGTTGCTTAACCTCTCAAAGGCTTTCATTCCTCTAAATCTGTCAAATGGGAATGATATTTTTGCACTAACTACCTTAGACAGCTATTGTGAAGAAAGTGTTTTGCAAACCTTTATTTGCTATGCTATATGAAAGAATTATTAACCTTATTAAGAATGTGAGGGGGCCCAGTTCTGTGGACCCTTTACCTTCTGTGCAAGCCTGAAGCCTCTGACCAATTGACAGAGCGAGTACAAGGGACAGCCAGACCAGGTTCTGCCCTGTATTTGTCAAAAGCATTAGATGCAGCACCTTCCTTCCTCTGAGCCTGATTCATAGCAATTTGAGTAGGAAAGTAGAGTTCTTCAGTCACAGGGGGAATGCCTGCATCATACCTCCTTGCCAGAAAACTCCCAGCCCTTAAGGCTTAAGCTGGGCTTGGTCCAAGACATTGCTGTATCCTTTACTGTCTTGCCCACCCCTCCCCCCAACCTTACTTCTCCCTGTCTTTTACACCTACATGCTCTCTCCTCCCTCCCTCTCCCCTCTCCCTCTTATCCCCTCTCCCTCTCCTCTCCCCTTTTAACTCCCTCCCTTTCTCCCCCCAATCCACCCTGTTTTTGCTGTCTCCACCCATCAGCCAGACCTTGAAGAGATTGGGGGCGTCCTAAACATGCCAACACCTGCTGAACTCTCCAAAGACATCTGGACTAATGAGACGGTATCAGGGCAGGTTTCTCACGCTGTGGTCTCTCACTTTCAGGGGGAAAAGAGCTAGGCTCACTGCCAGAGAACCTGAGACAGGCAGAGACAGATCTCTCAGGGATGCTGCTGCATTCCAGAAGTGGGGCAGAGGTGACAAGCCTCCTGTTTACTGGAAGGCCCAGCTATGAGAACCTCTGGCTTAAGTGCTGGTCCTGCTGTTCTGGACTCCCTCCCCATTCACAACAATGGATCTGCCAATTGTACACCTCTGAAAAGATCACATTGCCTTGGATATTAAGGGCCACTTTCTTCCAAAACACTTAAAACATATTCTCTCATTTTCCTTGGTGTCCTTCTTAGAAAGACTGGGGAAGCTATCCTCATTTCATAGATGGAGAGTATGGCAAAGGAAAGGTAGTAAGCAACCATGTCCCAAATCC
>CM053581.1:122008778-122021196 GCA_028627135.1 Pseudochirops cupreus | reverse complement strand
AGGAGACTGAGTTTTGCAGACATTGAGTGACTTAAGTGTGACTTAAAGTCATGATTTAAGGTCCAGTGTCTCTTCATCCCTTTCATGCTACAAATTATTGAGACAAACCTTTAGTCAGTAAGCAGTTAAGTGCCTACTATATGCCAGACACTGTGTGGTAAGTGTTGGGGATACCAAAAAAACCAAAATGGGCAAGACAGTACCCTCAGGAAGCTTCCATTCTAGCGGGGGCAACTGAGGAGGAAACAACGTATGTGTGGATGTGCGTACATAGGTACAAGGTGATGTTGGGCGAGGAGGAGGTTGTAGTAGCTCAGGACACAATAAGAGGCCTCACGGGGGAGTGCTTAAGCTGTCTTAAACACACAGGAAAAGCCAAATAACAAATGTAAATTGGGTAATGGCTCATTTATCTGGTGGCTTTTCACTTAGGTCAATCTTCAAGGTGTGTGATACTCCTTCAAACACCAAACCTTTTTTTTTTAAATAGAAATCTTCCTAAAATGTTTTACCCACGTTCATAAATAGGAATATATGAAGCATTAAACTTCTTGATGACTCAGTTATTGTGCTGTATTAGAGTGAAGCTTTCAGAGCCACCAAGATGTACAGTTCTGTTTAGACGGCCACAGGCTGCTGGGTCATACGGTTCTCAGTCTTCTCCTTAAAAAAGCCCTTGCCTCCTTTCTTACCTACATTATCGCTCTTTGTTGCTGCACATGGGAGCACAATACTTATGAGCTGCTGTATTATTGTACACAGTGGTCTGGGTAGGGGCATGAGAGTTTTCATTGTCTCCTATTGAGGAGTGGGCAGGGTCTTTGCGATGACTATTTTTCTTTGTAAGAAACCCTTTTATGTTTATTTCCTGATTTGATGTTATCTGAGCTCGAGATAAGTGGGGCATTACTGTACCTAAATACAGAATGTTGATGGCAGACTTAAGATTAGAACTAATTCTCAATTCCTATTCCACTGGGTACTCTGTGAGAGTACACATGGCAAGATAAATTATGTTAGAACCAAACGTGGAAATCATCCAGCGAGGAGAATGGGAAGACTTTTAAGTTAACTATATGGGACATTCCCCCCTCCTCCTCCCCAAGCAGTCTTTTTTTGGACTCTTGCTTGGAATATAGAATTCTCTGGAATTCTGCCTTCGAATAAACTGTATACGGAGACCGATTCAATTCAGCAAATATTTATTAGACATGCATTGAAATAAATTCCTACAAAATTAAAATTGATTCTCAACAGGTCAAGCGAAAGTACAAAGAATAGAAAGGGGAAGGCTTAAGGAGTCTGTGAATCAATCAGTGGCCCTGCTCTGCCCTAGCAGCTAGGTGGCGCAGTGAATAGAGTATTAGATCTGGACTTAGGAAGACCTGAGTTTCAGATACAGCCCCAAACTCTGGCTGTGTGACACTGGACAAGTTACTTGATTTCTGTCTTCCTCAATATCCCCTAAATGGGGCATATAATGGGGTTAATAACAGCACCTGCCCCCGAGGAATGTGAGAATCAAATAAGAATATTTGTCAAGTACTTAGCACCAGGGCTTGGCACAAAGCAAGTACTTAATAAATGCTCATTTTTTATTGTTCCTTTGTCCCCAGTGCAGGGCCCACATGGAAGAAGGAATCAAAGGTTTATCCTAGTACCCACTGCTTCTCATTGCAATTCAAGAACCAGTTGTATGAGAAATGGCATTTGTGAATTATGGGGAGTGGGAAGACCTTGTACGTGAAGGTTAGATCTAGCCAGGTTGAAAATTAGGTACAAATACAACTAGCTTATCTTTCTCAAAGCCTATTTTCCATAATAAATAACTAAGGCATTCCTAAGCAAGAAAAGCAGACTGAACCATAGAAAATAGCTGCTGACCAAGTCTGTTTCCTCCAGCTACATCTGAAGGCCATCAATACGATTAGTAGAACTAGTAACAAGCTTTTCTAATATTCATAGATCAGAGTCCGAGAGTCCTGCTCAAGCTCACCATCCTTATTACTTTGATATGTTTGTTTTTCTTTGTAATGACAAAAACCAACTTCACCTCCCAAGAGTATTATGAGGAATAGCATCACCATTGAGTTAACATCTCTATTCCTCAAAGTGTGAAAAAAGAGTCACACCAATAGACAGAGACAGAGATTTAGGATCTATTCTAGGCCTTATAAGACTGAGTCTCTAAGACAGTGGTACTCATGATCATGTGACCATATTTGCAATTACCCATCAGCCAGAAAAGCCACAAGACTCTGCCTGAGACAGAAGGTGGTTCCTAAGGAGTTTGAAAACAAGTTTTGAGCAGTAACAGCATTATTAGAACATGCACACAGCCTCCTTTATGACCATATTGAAGGAGAACATTTACTTAGATGAGCAAAATCTGACATGATTGAGTTTTTGCTAAAAGCCTCGTTCTATTTTAGTCATTCTTCACAGGCTATGTCACAGCTAGCAGATCAGGATTTTGGATCTGATCCAGAAATAAGAGGTCTTGTACTGTCTGATTATCGTGTGGTAAGGCCAGAATGCCTTCAGGATTGAGCTTTGAAATAGACAGATATAGCAAAGAGGAAATAATGGAAAAGGGATTTGGGGGCATTAGAGCAAAAGGCTAGAACCCAGCTGAGGAGTGGGATTGTGTGGAGAGGTGCATGGACAAAGGCAGGAAGTCAGGGTTAGGGTTGAAAGAAGACAATGAGGAGACCAAGGCTCTGAAGTTCCAATCCCAGGAAGAGAGCATCTCTTTGCCAAAACTAAACCATTGAGTTTTAAAACACATTTTATGCTGTATCAGTCACCACTAGTTTCAATGCAAATGTTAAAACCAACTTGCATTTCATCATCCTAACAAATCCTTGTCTTTTGAAAATCTCAAAGCACTGTACACACCAGATCCCATGGGGCTGAATGTGAGACCAAAAATAAACAACCCCCTCCCTCACTCTGGAATTTTGGTCGAAGAGACTTCTAAACTGGGACTGAGGAAGGATTTTTATAGGATTAGGATGAACAGGCTTGGCCTAGGGAACAAGGCAGGGATCTCCAGTATAACATAGTCAGAGGAAAGTGGCCATTTCCAGGGAAGACAAATACTCTATATGCCTAGATGCTTCCCCAAAGCCTTGTCTCTATTAGCATTTGAGGATTTACTTTGGGTCACAGATGTAATTTTCTGCACACAGCAAAAGGCAAAAGCTATACAGTGAAATTTAGCAGGCCAGAGGCTGAAGGGAGCTTCAGAATTTCTAGAGACAAAATTGGTCCAGAGGTACTGGCCACAACCTACACAGGGACTAGGGAATTCAATTAAATTCAACAAACATTCACTGCCTACTAGGGGTGATGATGCTAAAGAAAATAAAGTTGGGAAAAATGCTGCAGAAAACAGAGTCTTACTCTGCTTACTCTGTTTAATTTTTTTTAAAGCATTTTTACGTGCAGAGCAAAATGCCATCTTAAAGGTTTCCCTCTGACTGGGTGTCTCCCATCGTGTACAGAAACAATAATGGTAATAATAATAATAATAATAACTGAATTTACACATTCCTTTAAGGTTTACAAAATACTTTACATGTGTTATCTCACTTGATTATCCAAAATGCCTTAAAAGATCTAATTAAAAATAAATGTTCAGCAACTCTGGTTATCAAGATCAAATGAATACAACATGTAGCCATGCTTTACAAGGGTATTTGCCACTGTGCTGAAGTAGATCAATCATAGAGTCCAAGTCAAAGAGGAATTTTCAACAGATGATGAAGTAAGTCCCTGGTACTTTTCAGAGCCTCCTAAATGAAATCCATAGTCCCTCAAAAGAGGTTAGACTGACTATCTACAGAGGAAAAACCAAGTGGGTGAAGAATGACTATTGTCCATATTGTGATAATTTGTGGATGGGCTGCACAAAATCATCAGTACAGATCTACATCTACCTAGATATCTATGTTTAGATATCTATACCTGCCATATAGCTGTCTAGATATCAACATAGAGGTGTGTGTACATATATATAGTTTTTTTAAATATTAATTTTTAGTTTTCAACATTCACTTCAATAAGATTTTGAGTTCCAAATTCTCTTCCCCTCCCTCCCCTCCCCTGATCCCAAGATGGTGTGCAATCTGATACAGGTTCTACACATACATTCATATTAAACGTATTTTTATATTAGTCATGTTCTAAAGAAGAATTAGAACCAATGGGAGGAACCATGATAAAGAAGAAACAAAAAATAAAAAACCAAAGGGGAGCAAATAGTATGCTTCAGACTCCATAGTTCTTTCTCTGGATGTGGATAGTATTTTCTATTATGAGTCTTTTGGGGTTGTATTAGATCCTTGCATTGCTAAGAAGAGGTAAGTCTACCAAAGTTATTCATCACACAATGTTGCTGTTACTGTGTAGAATGTTCTCCTGGTTCTGTTCACTTCGCTCAGCATCAGTTCATCTAAGTCTTTCCAGGTTTTTCTGAAGTCTGTGTGCTCATTATTTCTTATGAAACAAGAATATTCCATTATATTCATATACCACAACTTGTTCAGCCATTCCTCAATTGATCGGCATCCCCTCAAGTTCCAGTTCTTGGCTACCACAGAGAGAGCTGCTATAAATATTTTTGTACATGTGGGTCCTTTTCCCTTTTTTATGATCTCTTTGGGATGCAGCCCTAGAAGTGGTATTGCTGGGTCAAAGGGTATGCACAATTGTAGATCCTTTTGGGCATACTTCCAAATTGCTCTCCAGAATGGTTAGATCAGTTCATAACTC
This sequence comes from Pseudochirops cupreus, assembly GCA_028627135.1. Taxonomy (NCBI): domain Eukaryota; kingdom Metazoa; phylum Chordata; class Mammalia; order Diprotodontia; family Pseudocheiridae; genus Pseudochirops; species Pseudochirops cupreus. The sequence goes on along the minus strand of CM053581.1, from coordinate 122,016,420 downwards.
CACCAATAAGACATTAGTGTTCCAATTTTCCCACATCTTCTCCAACATTTATCATTTTCCCGTTTTGTTGTGTTGACCAATCTGATAGGTGTGATATGCCTCAGAGTTGTTTTGAATTGCATTTCTCTAATCAATAGTGATTTAGAGCATTTTTATATGACTATAGATAGCTTTAATTTCTTCCTCTGAAAACTGCCTGTTCATATCCTTTGATCATTTATCAATTTGTGAATGACTTGTATTCTTATAAATTTGACACAGTTCTCTGTATATTTTAGAAATGAGTCCTTTACCAGAGACACTAGTTGTAAAAATTCTTTCCTAGCTTTCTGCTTCCCTTCTAATCTTGGTTGCATTGACTGTGCAAAGCCTTTTGAATTTAATGTAATCAAAATTATCCATTTTGTGTTTCATAATGTCTCTATCTCTTGTTTCATCATAAATTCTTCCCTTCTCCATAAATCTGAAAGGTAAACTTTTCCTTGCTCTCCTAATTTGCTTGTAGTATCAGCCTTTATACCTAAATCATGTACCCATTTTGACTTTATCTTGGTATGTGGTGTAAGGTGTTGGTCTATGCCTAGTTTCTGCGATACCATTTTCTAGTTTTCCAAACAGTTTTTGTCAAATAGTGAGTTCTTATCCCAGAAGCTAAAGTCTTTGCGTTTATCAAACAGTAGATTACTGTCGTCATTAACTGCTATGTCTTGTGTACCTTACCTATTCCACTGATGCACTCTATTTCTTAGCCAGTACCAAGTAATTTTGATGACTGCTGCATTATAATACAGTTTAAAATCTAGTATGGCTAAGCCACCTTCCTTTGCATTTCTTTTCATTAATTCCCTTGATATTCTGGACATTTTGTTCTTCCAGCTGAATTTTGTTATTATTTTTTTTTAGCTCTATAAAATAATTTTTGGTAGTTTGATTGGTATGGCACTGAATAAGTAAATTAATTTAGGTAGAATTGTCATTTTTATTATATTAGCTTGACTGTAAATATATATCTTGAAAGGACAATAAACTGGGTCCAGAACTGAACAAAAGGAAGAGAGTAGGCTGCATTGCTTCTGGGAAATTGAGTAGTGCTTCTAATAACCCCAAACCTCTCTCTGAAACAAAAGCAGGTCTTTCAATGGCATTATTTTCTCTATGATTCTGTAATACTATGAGGTATGGAATACTATATATAGTCTCTGAAGAACTGAAGTTGACAATCACCTAGGGGACAATGGAAAAGTATGTGATGGGAGGGAATGTACTCTATCACATTACAGGAGAAGAACTATTTAGGAGAAGCAGTATAAAGGATGTCCTCAGAGAGATCTATGATTGGAAAATGAGTGAACTAGTCGTTTGAGGCAGCTAGATGGTACAGTGAATAGAGTGCTGGGCCTGGAGTCAGAAAGACCTGAGTTCAAATTCACTGAGACACTTGCTAATTGTGTGACTCTGGGCAAGTCACTTAACCCTGTTCGCTTCAGTTTCCTCATCTGCAAAATGAGCTGAAGAAGGAAATGACAAACCACTCCAGCATCTTTGCCAAGAAAACCCCAAAAGGGGTCACGAAAAGTCAGACAAGACCAAAATGACTGAACAACAACAACAGTCACCTCGTAAGAGTGAAGGGCAACTGATGAACAGTCTATGTGTTTCATTGGTATCCATGCAATGTAAAGGGAGCTAAAGAAACACCTCCCACTTCCCATGTATTGGGTATACCCCTTAAGAAAGATTTTAATCTTTTTTGCATAATTTCAAATGTCTTTTCAATATTGTTGGCCCAATTCACAGTTCCAGCAAATGCATGTATTATTAGTATGTCTGTCTTCCCAAAGTCCCTCTAGTGTTTACTACATCTTTTGTCATTTTTGCAATTTACTTAGTGTGAAGTAAGGCCTCAGAATTGTTTTGCTTTCATTTATCATATTATTATTGATTTGGAACAATCTTTAACATGGTTGTTAATTGTTCATGATTCTTTTGAGTCCTGATCATTCATGTCTTTTGACTACTTATCTGTTGAGGAATGTTCTTGGTGTTACATATTTGTGTTATTCCCTATGTACCTTGGATGCTTTACAGAGATCTTTGATGCAAAGATTTTTTTTTCCCAATCAGCAGTTTCTCTTCTTATCTTAGCTATACTGATTTTGTCCATGCAAAGGCTTTCTAACTTCATGTAATCAAAACTATTTATTTTATTTTTTCTGATCTTTTACCCTTTGTTTAGTGATGAATTATATCTCTAGTCATAGTTCTATAAAAACACTTCCATCTGTTTTCCTCTAATTGTTTTATGATGTGACCTTTTAAGACTTTTTACATGTTACACATAAAACCTTAAGTATATGTATAGTATTCCATTACATTAATATACCATGGTTAATTTAATTACTCCTGTACTATTGGAAATCAAGGTTGTTGGCAGTCTTTTACAATTACATATAATGCTGGTATAAAAATCTTTGAACATATATTTTTGTTGATTTTGATACTTTTAGAGTATGGGGTGTTTTGTTTTTGTTTTTGTTTTGTTTTGCTTTTTGGAGGGGGGAAGGCAGGGCAATTGGGGTTAAGTGACTTGCCCAAGGTCACACAGCTAGTAAGTGTTAAGTGTCTGAGGCTGGATTTGAACTCAGGTCCTCCTGACTCCAGGGCTGGTGCTCTATTCACTGTGCCACCTAGCCACCCTATAGTATGTTTTTAACAATGGAATTTCGGGGTATGATTATTTTTTTGTAATTTTTACTGCATATTGTCGGATTTTTTTCCAAAAAAAGAGTCTACAAATCTACAATTCCACCAGCAATGAATGCTGCACCAGTCATTCCACAGTCATGCCAATATATAGTTTTATTGCTTTTAATTATCTTTGCCAATTGGATAAGTGTGAGATGGTTGCTTCAATTTGCATCTGTGGTTACTGGTGATGAACATGTTTTCAAGTGATTGTAAACAATGTGTTTCTCCTCTTTTGAAAATTATCTGTTTATATCCATCTGGCCATTTATTCATCATGGACTGGGAATTACATTAAAAAAATTTTTTTTTACCAGTTTCTTATCTATTTTAGATTCTGCCATTAACTGTAATTATTTTCCCAACATATTATTTCTGCTTTTCTTTTAATTGTATTGGTTTGGGTGCATTTTTTTTTACTTTAAATTTTATCTTGTCCCTAATAATTGCTTTCATTTGTTGATCAGGGGAAAAAAATCATCTCCCTCCCACAACTGAGATAAATACTTATTCTGTTTTCTTTCTGTTTATGTGTCTTTGTTATGCTTTTCTATCATCTAGCCAGAATTCACTGTGAGATGTGAGTCTAAATTGATTTCCTGCCAAACTGTAAACCAATTTTCCCCAGTACATTTGTTAAATACTGAGTCCTTTCCCTAGGTTTTATCTTTTTGAGTTCATCAAACACTAATCTTTTGTATATATTTGGTTGGATGTCTTAGATGTTAATTCTATTTCATTTCTATAGTTCTCTTTTTTGCCCAGAACCAGATATATTTGCTGATCATAACTACCTTGTAATGTGTTTTAATGTCTGGGAGTACAAGACCATCTTCTCTAGCTTCTTCCCCCTGCCCAAACCTAGCATGTTCTCTTGATATTCTTGCTTATTTTTAAATAGAAATCCCATGGTTTGTTACTGGTTTTTTTTTTAAGCCATGGTCTTTTGGTTGATATTGCTTTGACTGCTTGAATAATAAATCAACAAAAATGCTTCATCAATTAAATGCCTACTATGTGCCAAATGTATAGTGCTTTGCTAAATTCTCAGGATTCCAAGAGAAAAATGAGACAGTCTGCTCTCAAGGAGCTCAGGTTCTGCTTTGCAAACAGAGAACATTCACAGAAAAGTAAATACAGAATACATATGTGTGTGTATCTGTAAACATATTTTCCCCACATATATTTCCCCCAGCTGGATTCTCGTATCTGCTTCTGTATTCAATCTTTTGCAATATGCTGTTTTGGTTCCAGAATGTGAAGAAAATGTGTTTTCAAACAGATACGTAGTTGGAAAAAGAGAGGAATATTTAATAGGCAAGTAACATCTTAGTATTATTCTGACAATAGTTTTGACCTCATGGACCCCCTGAAAGGATCTCGAGAACACTAGTGGTCTGTGGATCATACTTTGAGAACTGCTGTTCTAAACAAGTCCTCTTTAGTAATAGTAAGGAAATAAGAAAAAGTCTCTTGGAGGAGGAGGTAGCTCTTGGGCTGAGCCCAAGTGAAGGGAGCTGGTAGGGATGCCAAAAGGCAAGGAATGAGAAGGGAGAACATTTTGGGCATCAGGAAAACAACGTGAGCAGAGGAACAGAAATGGGAGATGGCTCATCCTATCAGAGCAAACAGTAAATAGACTAGGTTGGGTGGAGCATGAAGGGCAAGAAGGGGCTGGAGAAATTGTATTCAATCGTGAAAGCTAGCCTGGAGCCGAATAGTGAGTGAAGGGCTTCAAATGCCAGAGAGTTTGTGTTTTATTGTAAGAGTGAATGAGGTACCACTGAAGCTTCTCCAGCAGAAGAATGATGGAGGTGTCAGACCTCCCCATTAGACTGTGAGCTCCTTGAGGGTAGGGGACCAGTTGTCTTTTACTTTTCTGTTCCCTGCACTTAGCAGTACCTGTTACAGAGTAGGCACTTAAATACTTATTGACCAACTGAGCTACACTTTAGGAATAATTCAAATGGATATGGCATCTTTTCAACATCTTGTCCGTGTGCCTTCTGCCTCCATGACTCAGGTCACAAGGTTCATGCCTACCCATGATTCCTTCCTCTTTCCTCCCACTAACATGCCCCCAGGAGTCCACCCAATGTTCTGAGTACCTTCTTCTAGATCTCATGGCATTGAGTGGAAACCAACAGAGCCTGCAGATGGTGCATCAGTTACCCTCACTTTCAGTATATGAAGGGGTTCTCTTTTCACCTGGGGAGCTGGACGTGGAATAACTTCATTGATGTGTTGGTTCGTTTTGCTGATCTGCTTTTTATCCTTTCTTTTTTCTTCTTTGTTCTAACAGATGGCTCACAGGGTAGAGGACAGAGAAGGGTACATTCAGAAAGGAAGATGATATAAAAAACAAGATATCAATACATTTTTTCATTTCTGCTTCCCATTTTGAAATAGTTTCTTTTCTTCCCTATTTTTTTTACTTTCCTGTCTAGATTCCTCCCCGAGTCCCCCCTCTCCCCCATTCCCTTGGGATTTCCCCCTAAGGTGACTGACCCACTGTGTCCCGCTGGATTCCAAATACTCTGTGCTTGTAAATGCCATTGATCATTAATGCGTTATTCCCGTTGCCCACAGTAATACTGCACTGCCATAAATCACTGCTGCTTGGAGTTAATATTAGTCCTGTGATATTGATTACACTGCTGCTTAATTGTATGTGACGTTCATTGAATTCGTGAATAGATACTACCTGCCCCTTCGCATGCTGATTATTGGTGTAAGCTGTTCAGTTAATGGTGTGTTTGCATTCACTATCCATTTTACTGCTTTTGTTACTACTTGGCTAGGCTTGCTTGCATGCTTGCTATTTGCATTATTGATTTGCTGAATGCAATTTTAACTAGAAAAAAAACAAAATCGAGGTCAAAATTTAAGCTTTGTGCAGTAATGGATCTAGAAGGTCTACTTCTATTATAAGAGTAGACCCTGAGTGTAGAAATAAAAATAGTATGAAAACACTGAAATGACCAATGAGAAAAATAATCATTAATAATGGGACACTGCATTTCTTTTCTGTCAATTCTTAGGAATATTTGATCATTCAGAAATTCCTGATGTTGGACTAGTCAGGGGATAATACTTGAAAACCAATCATTAAGAGTCCCACTAAAGAGAGAGAGGACTCATTTAGAACAGCAATTATCAAAGTATGGTTCATAAACCCCTGAAAATTCCCAAAATACTTTTAGGGGGGCCACTAGGTCAAAACTATTGTCATAATAATACTAGGATATAATTTGCCTATTAAAATATTCCCCTTTCCTACTACATGTCTTGTGAGGCCAGATTTTCTTCATATTCTTGAACTAAAACAACATATTGCAAAAAAAAAATGAATACAGAAGCAAGTATGAGAATCCAGCTGCCTTTCATTAAGCCAGCCATTCAAGAGAATTTCAAGAATACATAAAACGGTGCCCCTCTTCTCACTAAATATTTTATTTTGGAAAATATAGTTATCTTCCATAAAAATATGTTATGTTAACATGTAATTGGTTTATCATAGTTATTTTAAATAAATTAATACATATTTGAATTTTTGTTAGTTTTAATTTCTAATTTGGTAAATACTGCTAGATTTAACCCACAGTAACAGAAACTCCTTGGGGTCCTAAAATTTTTTTTAGGAGTATAAAAGAGTTTTCAATAATTCTTAAGAGCATAAAGGTGTCCTGAGACCAAAAAGTTTGAGAACTACTGGTTTAGATTAGATAGTTTGAAACTATCTAATGGGAAGAGGAAATTTGCCAGTGGATGAACTGAAATGCTTGATTAAGTTAGAAAAAGACATATCACTCACTTTAGATCTCCAACATCATAGGGAAATCACAGGCTCAAGTCAGCAATATCCTTAGGAAAACACCTATCTGCCCCTGGGGAAGAACCAGAAGGAGAATGGATCAGCCATACAGCCCAGTTACTACAGCATCAGCAGGAAACTGAGGTTTTTTTTTTTTAATTCAAATGTAAAGAACCAGAGGATCAGAGATCACTTGAACACCAATGACAAAAGACAGATGGTTAATCAGACAGAACTTGGTTCTGCTACAACTGTGATCTAAGTGACCATTCATACATGGGATATAGTTGAGAGGCACATATTAACTTGGTCCACCACTTGGCATCCACTCAGCCACCTTCAAGAAATGAGGATGGAGCCAGAACTAGAATTCCCCCTTGGACTCCTTCCCACCCAATCAGTCAACCACTGCTCTCTCGGTTCTTCTACCTATCTGTCCACATCTCAGTCTCCTTTCCTGAATCTTCATGTCACACCTCCTAACTGAGGATAAGCCCCCAAAACTCTGTCTTGGACCCACTTCTCTCTCTACATACTCCCTTTCGAAAATTTCATCATCTTCTATGGGTTTAATTATCATTTCTATGCAAATGATGCCCAGATCCATATATCTTGCCCTGTTCTGTCTCCTGAGCTCTAGCCCCATATCACATATATACATATATATATATGTATATATATATATGCATATATATACACACGTACACACATGCATATATACAAACACATACATATATATGTGTATATATATATATATATACATACATATGAAAAGTTTTAAAGTAGAATTGTAGGCATCTCAGCCTCTACACATTCAAAATAGCTCTCTTCTGAAGTTCTCTGATAGACTGGAGTTGGTCTTAGGATGTGTAAGATAAGTAGTGTAACCATTAACAATAAGAGAGACTACTCCATCTCTTTTCTGTCAATTCCTAAGAATATTTCATCATTCAAAAATTCTTAATGTTGGAACAGTTATGGGTCGTACTTGGAAACTGATCATTAAGATCATCGTTCATCTTCTGGAGATGAGTAGTGACGTCACAGAGGGATGTCTTGATTTGCCCATGAATTGGGTGAGGT
>CM053581.1:121982320-122008278 GCA_028627135.1 Pseudochirops cupreus | reverse complement strand
AAATGTATATATATGTATACATACACATATGTCTATGTAGGAGGGTTTATATATGCATATGAACACATATCTAAATATGTATATATATATATATATGTACATAGATGGCACAGGATCAATTGAATAGGAAGGGATGATACTTTAAAAGGTGAAATTCTGAGGTGGGAGAGGATTAGAATGAGAGGAGACAGGGAGACTGAATGGGGTTAATCATCTCATATAGAAGAGGCAAGGGATAATTGTTACAATGGTGGGGATGAACAAGAAGGCAAAGGGGAAAGGGTCAACCTTACTCTCATTGAATTTGGCTTAGGGAAGGAATGACATAAACTCTAAACTGGGTATCTTGCCACACAGGAGAGTAGGGGGGATGAGGATGAGAGGTGGGATGATGGAGGAGAGGGCAGGGGAAGGGGGAGGGTTGCTGGAAGCACACACTTCTGTAAAGGAACAGGGACAGGGTAGAGAATAGAACAGGGAGGGCAGGATAGGAAGGAGGGATATATAATCAGTCTCTCACAATATGTCCACTGTGGAGATATTCTGTGTAATTACACATATACAGCCTGTATCGAATTGCTTGTCCTTCCAGTAGGGGTGAGTGATGAGGGAGGAAGGGAAAGAATCTAGAATTTAAAGTTCTATAATCAAATGTTTAAAATATATATGTATATATATATATATATATATATATAATAATTATTATTAACTACATGCAACTGGGAATTAAGATATACAGGCACTGGGGTAGGGAGACCCATCCTGCCCTACTGGAAAGTCAGAGGGGTGATGGGGGAGGACATAGGAGAGAGCAGATTGGAGGAGGGGCTATACAGTTGGAGTGCTGTTTTGGGGTGGTGGATAGGGGAAAAGATGCGGAGAAAATTTGTAACTCAAAATCTCATGGACACGAGTGATGTAAACAAGAAAATAAATAAATTAATTTAAAATAAAAAAAAAAGAATCATGGGACACCTCTGTGGTATCCAGAAGCCCACACTGAAAATGAGTTGGAGAAAACTTGCCTCTAATGCTCAGAGGAGGCAGAAAAAAGCCATCCCACAACTGCTGCTGAGACAAAAGCAGGACAAAGACTGGGCTGGTAGTGCCTTTGGCTCCAATTTGAAACAAGGATATTATTCAATTGTTTTCAGTTGTGTCCTACTCTTTGTGACTCCATTTGGGGTTTTCTTGGCAAAGATATTGGAGTGGTTTGCCTTTTTTTTTTTCCTCCAGCTCATTTTTTTTTTACAGAGGAGGAAACTGAGGCAAATAGGATTAAGTGACTTGTCCAGGGTCACACAGCTAGTAATTATCTAAGGCAGGATTTGAACTCAGCTCTTCCTGGAAGGATAAATGATTTCCCCAAGGTCACAAGGCAGTGTCAGAGGTGAGATTTAAACCCAGTCTCCTTATTCTCTCCACTATACCCCATCACCTCCTAAGCCTTCTCTCCTGATCCTTCTATCTCCTTCAATTTCACTAATCTTCTGGGGAAAGTTTTTGCTAATTTTCTGGAAAAAGTTATCTATAACTGATATTTCTATTTCCTCATTATCCACCCACTCTCTTCTGAACCTCTGCCCCCACTACTACAGAAACTTCTCTCTCTAGGGTCACCAATGACTTTCTTAATTACCAAATCTTTTTTTAGTCCATTGCTACCATTGACCTTTTTGCAGTTTTTGACGGTGCTGACCACCTCCTACTCCCAGGCACTCTCTTTACTTGACTTTAGAGATATTGTACCCCCTGTTTAGCGTCCTAGCTCTCTTTATCTCCTTTTTTGGCTTCTTACCCTCTTCCCAGCCTGTTAGTAGCCCAAGAACCTGTCCTCCATTATCTTTACTTTCTCTACATTCTTCCCTTGGCAGTTTCACTTACCCCATACTTTCTTTTTTTCTATTTCCTCATCTTCTGTGCTCTAGACCTTCCTCTCCTAAATTTTCCATTTCGATGTCCCAACCCGCCCCTGCAAGTCTTAAACTGGAATCAATGTTTTTTTTTTTAATTTTTTACTTTTTTAGAGGGGCAGTTGGGATTAAGTGACTTGCCCAAGATCACACAGCTAGTGTTAAGTGTCTGAGGTCGGATTTGAACTCAGGTCCTCCTGATTCCAGGGCTGGTGCTCTATTCACTGTGCCACCTAGCTGCCCCTGGAATCAATGTTTTAACCCCTAAACCTGTTTTTCCTCTTCCTCCTCCTGGTCTCATTATTTCAACCTATGTCAGCACTATTCCCTGATCTCTCAGGTTTGTAACCTTGGGTTTATCTTTGACTCCTTCCTTTCTCACCTCTCATATTCATATTAGGTCCTATCAGCTCCACTCGTGAAACATCAGTCACATCTGTGCTTTTTTTTTTTGGTCTAAAAAATTTCTATTGATAACTTTGTCTTTTTTATAACATAATCATCTCCTGGTATACCACTTTCTCCACTGATTTCTACCTTGAAACAAAGAAAAACATTCAAGCAAAATTGATCATCTCATCTTATAGCATATGGGACATTCCATTCCTATCATGTACCAAGAGATGGGAAATGTGTTTTGTCACTATTTTTTGTAAGATTATTTACTGCAATAAATGTGACTCTTACTAGTTTCTAGTATTGTTTTCATTTACACTATTATGGTCATTGCATATACTATCCTCCTGGTTCTGTTTATTCACTATTTTATCTAAGTCTTCTAATGTTTCTCTAAATTCCTTGTATTCACCATTTAATATGGCACAGTAATAATCCACTATGACTTAGCTACTCTCAACAATACAATGATCTCAGACAATCCCAAAGGACTAATGATGAAGCATACACTCCACTTCCAGAGAAAGAACTGATATACTTTGAATACAGACTAAAGTGTGCTATTTTCAACTTTTTTTTCATTCTTTTTGTTTTATGAGTCTCCTACAAAATTACTAATATGGAAATGTTTTATATGATTACACATGTATAACCTGATTGCTCACCATCTTGGGGAGGGGGAGAGGGTTTGGAGGGAGGAAGGGATAGAATCTGGAACTCAAAACTTAAAAAAAAACAAATTCTAAAAAATTGTTTTAATGTGTAACTGGGGGAAAATAAAATATATTAAAAAAATAATAGAGGTAGCTAGGTGGTGCAGTGAATAGAGCACTGGCCCTGGAATCAGGAGGACCTGATTTCAAATGTGGTCTCAGATGGTTGACACTTACTAGCTGTGTGACCTTGGGCAAGTCACTAAACCCAATTGCCTTGTCTCTTCACTCCAAAAAAAATTAAAATAAAAAAAAAATAGCCCATTCTTTTCATGTATCCCAATTTGTTTAGCCATTACCCAGTGAATGGGGAACTACTTTGTTTCCAATCTTTTACTCCTACAAAGAGGGTTGCTGTGAACATTTTGGTTATACATGGGACTTTCCTTTCTGTAACCTTGGACTAACACATGTGCAGAACTTAATGGCTCACTCAACTGATGCAACTTCCCCATGTGGAGACACTGGGAAGCCTATTTCTTGGGAAGTAATGATGGAGTTTAAGAAAAATGCCTTGGAGAAAATGTGGAGCATGAATAAATATTCCATAAGTGGTTGGCTAGCTATGTGTTCAGTGGAAGGCTCTGATTGGTTTCAGAGGCATTCAGAAAGCCTAGTTGGCTTCCTCAATCCTTCTCTGGTATCAGTATGTTCCAGTGCTCTGTTCCTGATGGTGTGATTCCTTTACCTATGATGGCTAGTGAGAAAGGTCTTCTCCCTTCTGAGACTATGTGACCTAAGAAATGGGCCTCAATCTTTGACCTCTGAGTTCTTTCTCTTTCATTCCAAGTGAAGGGTATAGAGCTTCCATAACCTTGTGAGATTTGAAAGGTCCAAAGCATACTTTATCATCCTGGACAAGACCCCACATGTAGTGAGTAGTCTGTGGCTCATTCTCCTAGAACCAGGCTGCTACATCTGCCTCCTCAAGATTCTAGGGTATGCTGAGAGGGTCTTTCTTCTCTATTGCCATCAGCTCAAGTTCTACCAACTGTGTTCCCCACATTGTTAGTGGCCAGTGACTGCTTCAATTCAATTTAGCCATTTAACATTGATTTTTACAAAGAGATATTTTAAAAAAATTTTTTATTTTAGTTTACATCATTTATTTCTGCGAAATTTTGAGTTACAAAATTTCTCCCCATCTTTCCCCTACTCACTGCCCCAAAACAGCCGTCCCATTGTATCCCCCCTCCCCCAATCTATTCTCTCCTATGTCTTCCCCCCTCACCCCTCTGACTTTCTGGTAGGGCAGGATGGATCTCCCTACCACAGTGCCTGTGTATCTCAAGTTCCAGTTGGATGTAGTTAATAATAATAATGATAATAATGATAATTATATATATATATACATATATATTTTTAACATTTGATTATAGAACTTTAAATTCTAGATTCTTTCTCTTCCTCCCTCGTCACCCACTCACAAAGAGATATTTATTTTGGAAGATACCATAAGAACAACGTATGAACATTCCCCTCAACACTTTGAGGGGCATACTCTACTATGGGGCAGTAGGCTCAAAACTTAGATCTCTTCCTTAGCATTGGTACCACCAAGTTCAAATCCAAAGGCAATGTCTCTGCCAGATGAGTCTTGTCTCAGGTATTGCTGGGATGGGACCCTGAAGGTCTCTCCTAAAGATCACCTCTTGTTTCTTGGGGCATCAATGGTGTATACTATTATCCTATTGTGTATGGGATCTAAGGATCAGTCCAACCATTGTGGAAAACAGTTCAGAATTATGCTTTTTTAAAAAGTGACTAAAAATATCCATACCCTTTTTTCCCAGAGGTTGCCCTGCTAGGTATATACCCTAAGGAGATCAAAGACAGAAAGATAGGACCCATACACACAAAAATATTCGTAATAGTACTTACACTGTAGCAAAGAAATAGACACAAAATAGATGAGCCTTAATTGAGAAGTGGCTAAATAAACTATGTTGTGTCAATTGAATAGGCTATAACTACACTATAAGAAATGATGAGTATCAAGAACTCAAAGAAGCATGGGAAGAAATATGAACTGGTGTAAAATAAAGTAAATAGAATGTGGAAAACAGTGTACAAAATGACTGCAATAATGTAAATGACAAAGACAGAAAATAACTGTTGTGTGATTATGCTAAACAAGAAGTTCGACCTTGGAGAAGAGTTGATGAAATGTACCTCTCTCCCTTTTGTGCAGAAGTAGAGGACTTCGGGAGTAGAATATTACTCTCACTTGATTGATGTGTTGTTTGGTTAATTTTGCTGAACAGATTTTTTTCTTTTTTCTTTTTAGTAATGGGGAGTAATTCAGTGTTTAGAGGAGGTGGTAAGGATATATTTGAAAATAAAGGTGTTGCAAAACCAAAAGATAACAATACATTTTTAAAAGAATGAAGTTGATTGTCACTCAAAGGGCAATGAAGGAGTAAGGTGTGAACAGACTGTAGCATATTTTCAACAAGGGATAATTAAGGAAAAGCAATGTAAAGGATTTTATCAAAAAGTACACAACCAGAAAAAGAGATGGACTAGTAGTCATGTACTAAAAGTAAGAGATAACTCATCAGATGGACAACCTTCACAATCCATAGAAATATCCACATGATGTGAGCTAGGTTTCATAGTGGATAGAGCACTGGACTTGGAGTTCAAATCCTGCTTCAGACACTTACTATCTAAGTGAAGCTGGAAAAATCATTTAGCCTCTCAGCCTCAATTTCCTCATCTGTAGAATGGGCATAAAAATAACACCTATTTCGCAATGTTGTTGTGAGGACCAAATGACACAACACATGAAAAGTGCTTTGCAAACCTTAAGTACACGTATTTACTCTTCCCCTTTGAACCAATTCTGAAGAGATGGAGATTCAAGCATTGTCCTCCCCCCACCCCATTTTGCTTTCCACTGTAAAAATTTGTCCCTGCATACCTCTTTTATGTGAAATAATCTTCCCTGTTCTACTTCTCCTTTCCCCCTTCTCCCAGTGCATCCCTCTTTCTCACTCCATCTTTTTTAGATTATCCCAACATAATTAACTCATGCCCATGCCCTCTGTGTAGTCTGCTTCTAACTGCCCTAATAATCATAAAATTCTTAGGAATGACATACATTGTCTTCTCATATAGGAATGTAAACAGTTTAATTTTATTAAAGTTTATGATTTCTTTTTCCTATTTCCTTTTTACCTATTTTTCTTGAGTCTTGTGTTTGAATGTCAAATTTGCTATTTGACTCTGGTCTTTTCATCAGAAATGCTTGAAAGTCCTCTATTTCATTAAATGTTCATTTCCCCCTGAAGGGACAAAGGGGATACTCCATATCCGTATCCATTTCCATTATCAAATTATTCAACTTATTAAAAAGGCAATTTTCCCTGATAATTTCTCTTGAAATATTATGGCTAGGCTCTCTTTTTTTTAAATTATGGCTTTCAGGTAGTCCAATAATTCTCTCTCCTCAATCTGTTTTCCATGTTAGTTGTCTTTCCAACACTTAATACTCAATTTTGCTGGGTAGGTTATTCTTGATTGTAATCCTAGTTTTTTTTTGCCTTCTGGAATATCATATTCCAAGCTCTCTGCTCCTTTAATATGGAAACTGCTAAATCTTGTGTGATTCTGACTGTGGTTCCATGATATTTGAATTGTTTCTTTCTGGTTGCTTGCAGTATTTTCTCCTGGACCTGGGAGCTCTGGAATTTGCTTAAACTATTCCTGGGAGTTTTCATTTTGGAATCTCAGGAGGTGATCAGTGAATTCTTTCAATTTCTATTTTACCTTCTGGTTCTAGGATATCAGGGCAATTTTCCCCTATAATTTCTTGAAATATTATGTCTAGGCTTTTTTTTTTTAATTATGGCTTTCAGGTAGTATAGAGATAACTTGAGTGGTTTCTTAAGCCGGCTCTAAACTGACATACTAGCCTAAGCAAGTGTGGTGTGTAATTGTGGTCCAGGCGAGATCATCAATACAATTTGTTTATTGATATTATGAGCAAAGTTTTTATAGGGTAATGAAACAATACTGCTAATACTGCTTTGTTCAATTTCAAGATGCCAGGCGGTGATGTCAATTTAGGCCTTCACAATTATCATGTCCTTTAATAATTTCCAAGCCATATGAATAGTATCTAAAATGTATGAAAGTCATGAAAGGCAGCTAACATCTGGCCAGAATCTCAGAACAGGGCACAGCCCTGGATCTCAGGATATCAGGCAGGCGCTGATTTATAGCTGCATCAATGGGAAAACCTGTGCTGGTCATATGGAATGGCAACAACACTGAAAAAATCCAGAGCTAACTATCAAGGACCAGCCTGATTCCTGGAACAGATGTTTTGTCTCCCTTCAAAGTAGTCTAATAATTCTCTCTCCTCAATCTATTTTCCATGTCAGTTGTCTTGCCAATGAGACTTCACAATTTCTTCTATTTTTTCATTCCTTTGACCTTGTTTTATTATTCTTGACGTCTTGTAGAGTGATTAGCTTCCACTTGCCCAATTCTAATTTTTAAGGAATTCTTTTCTTCAGTGAATTTTTGTACCTCCTTTTCCATTTGCCTATTTTCCTTTTTAAGGAATTCCTTTTTTTTTTTTTGAGAAGCAGTCAACATTAAGTGACTTGCCCAAGGTCATACAGCTAGTCAGGTCTGAGCTCAAGTCCTCCTGACTTCAGGGCTAATGCTCTATATACTGTGTTACCTAGCTGCCCCTTCGGGGGTTCTTTTCTTCAGTGAATTTTTGTGCCTCTTTTACCAAGCTGTTAATTCTGTTTTCATTTCTTTCTTCATCTCTTCTCATTTCTTTCCCCAATTTCCCTCTACCACTCTTTCTCTTCCAGGGATTCTTGTTGGACTTGGGCCCAGTTAGCATTTTTCTTTGAGGCTTTGGTGGTAGCTGTTTCCTCCCCCCCTTTTTTTTTTGTTGTCTTCTGAGTTTGTCTTGGTCTTCCCTGCCATCACAGTAGCTTTTTATGATCAAATTCTTTGTTATTGTAGTTTGCTCATTTTTTCACTTTGAACTTTATGTCAAATTCAAACTTTACTTACCTGGGGCAAGGGATGCACTATTTCAAGCTTTGGGCTGCTGTTTTCAGAGCTAATTCTGCAAGTCTGCAAGTTTTTTGTGCTTCTAAGGTGATGTGAACCAGGGAGAGGCATGGGCACTGCTCTCTTGGTCTGCATTCTGATCTTTACCCAGGAAGGGCCCCTACTCCCCTGTAACTGCAAGCACTTGTGCTTTTCTTGGCCCTGGAGCTATGACCAGGTTCCCTGCTGTCCTGTAGTAGTAAGCACTAGCATTCCTCTCTGCCCTTGTACTGTGATCAGGGCTCCTGCTCCCTTGTGACTAGCCACAATCATTCCTCTCTGCCCTAGAACTACAGATGGACAATAAAGTTTCCAATCAGTTCCAGCTGTGCCCAGTGCCAGCAAAGGATCCCCTATAATCTCTTTATGACCAGTTGTCTGATCCCCTTTACTATCTCCGAACTAAGAGCTCCCAAAGCTGCTGCTGCCTCCTCTGGCCCATTGCTGGTGCTGCCACTGCTGCTGCTCTGGGCTGGCTCTTGCTCCAGTGTCCCAGTCTCTCCTGCAGAATTCCTAAGTTGTGTTAGAGCCAGTGGTTCTCAATCTGTGGGTCGTGATCCCTTTGCGGGTCGAATGACCCTTTCACAGGGGTCACAGGGGTTGCCTGAGACCTTCAGAAAACACATATTTCCGATGGTCTTAGGAACCAAGACACTACTCCTCTGTTCGTCTCCAGGCAGGTCCGCCCATATGCAGATACGCCCACACACAAGTATTAAAGGGTTGCGGCATTAGGAAGGTTGAGAACCACTGTAAGACTGTTAGAAAAATATCTCACCCTGACCTTTTGTTAGCCTTGCCACTCCAAAATTTGCTTTGAGTTGTAATTTTAAAATTGTTTGGAGAAGAATGTTGGGCGAGGTGGGCTATTGACTCTAATCCACCATCTTGGCTCTGCCTCCCTCCTTCCACCCTTACCCCCCATGAATTTAAGAGAGGACATGGACAAGCATTGAACAAGATGGTCAGGCATGGATAGGTCTTGACTTTGCATCACTGAAGGGGATACCCACATTAATGAGATAAAAGATCCATTGGAGTGTTTATTTTAATCAGATTTCCTCATTATGATGTGGAAGTTGTCCTGAGTTCTCAGAAGTTATGTCAGCAGAATGTATCCCAGACTGGCAGGTCCTATTAACTGGGTTAGGCTTTGAATATGAGCCCAGTGTTATTGAAGGATCAGTCTAGCTAAGTTCAGAGAAGCTCATCATAGGGTGATCAGATCACAGTCAGTAGACTTGGTCTTCAAATCCAGGTTTTTTTACTCCAAATCCAGGACTCTTACTACATGCCTTCATGAGAAGGCAAGTTGTCAGGTGGCTTAGCGGATAGGACTCTGGACCTGGAGTTAGGGGAAAACCTGAGTTCAAATGTGGCGTCTGATACTTACTAGCTCTGTGACCCTGAGGAAGTCACTTAACCTCTGTCTGCCACGATTGCCTCATTTGTAAAACAGGTATAGTATCACCTACCTCAAAGAGTTGTGAGGATAAAATGAGATCATATACGCAAAGTGCTTTGCAAGCCTTAGAGTGCAATATAAATGCTACCTATTATTGTTGTTATCACTTCCTAGCGTTGAATTGTTTGGTCACAGTAATTCATGAAGCCCAGAAGGCATGGAGACATGATCATCTTTCTCACTGGGGAGTATACCTATCCCCAGTGAGATCACTGATCTATAGGAGTATTGATTTTAAAAGCACTTTCTTTAAGAATATCTAACATTTGTAAAGTATTTTATAGGTGTTATCTCATTTTATTTCCACAATAACCCTGAGAGGTTGATGCTATGGTCATTTTACAGATGAGGAAACTGAGGCAAGCACCAGTGAAGTGACTCGCATCTTCACTGGCTGTCTACCATACCTGGGGTGTTCTCCCTTCTCATTTTCCTGGCTTCCCTGGTTTCCTTCAAATTATAGCTAAAATACTACCTTCTACAGGAATCCTTTCTCAATCCCCGTTGATTCTAGGGCCTTCCCTCTGTTGATTCTTCCCAATTTATCATGTCTATACACTGTTTGTACATAGTTGCTCACAAGTTGTTTCCCCCATTAGACTGTAAGTTCCTTGAGGGCAGGGACCGTCTTTTACCTTTCTTTGTATCCCTAATGCTTAGCACAGTGCCTGGCACTTAATAAATTGGCTCACAAAGATTGTAAGGATTGAGGCAGGATTTGAACCTGAGGTCTAGTATTCTATCCTCTACCACTTAGCTGTCTCCTTATAGCAGCCCTTTGAGGTAAATAGCAAGCACTATCCTTCTTTTACAGATGAGCAAACCAGAGCTCAGAGAAATTTAATTATTTACCCCAGTCCATCCCATGGGAAAATAGAGCTGGGACTAGAACCTAGGTTTTCTGATTCTAGTTCTAGAGCTCTTTCCATAATACCATGCTGTCACAGGAGAAGTGAATAAGAGAATCTAGAAGTAGGGAATTACATTACATCATGTTACAAAGTTACACTAGCTTCTCTTACCCACCTACTCCTCCCTTATCCAGCAGATCTTCTCTAGGCCCTTAAACCCACAACCTCCTACTCTGGTGCCCTTTGGCTGAGAATTCCAAAGCACTTTATGAGCTTGTGGGGTTACCTGAGTCAGAGAAGGGCAGCATGAGTTATTCCTCTAGGGTCACCTGAAGTGGCCTCTGAGTCTGTCCCTTATATCAATCAAATTTTATTCAGGAAAAACCACATTCATTTCTTTTGGCTTACCTGGGAGTTACCTCATTAGATTGAAAAACATAGTGAGTCTGGGGGTGATTTTGTGTGAGAACTAAGGGAAACAAGGTGAGAGGGAGAGGAAATTGAATCACAGTGCTCTGGGTGTCAGGATTCCTTAGTTCCCATACCAGACCAACCACTGACTCACCATGTGACCAAGGATGAAGTCATTCTTCCTCTCTATGGCGTCAGTTATGTAAAGGAACTGCGACTTTGAAAGCCTTTGTGAGCAAGGGGTTAGCCTGGCAAGCAGAGGCCCCAGGTACAGACTCTTAGAACTTTCAAGTACATGAAACTGAGAACCGTGGGTTTCATTTTGTCCGTCCTCCACTCATCCTGTTGGTCCGTGGGCTGTGTACCACTCACTGGGGCCCCTATAAGGAGATTTATTTTAGAGACTTCGTGGTGTCAGGCTGTCTATAGTCTGTGGTCTGTGTTGCTTTCTTGCCCTGCATGGGGAACAGGGCAACTCCTTAGCTGAAGGATTCTAAAAAACATTGGCAAAGCTTCATACTGTCAGTCAACAAACATGCATTAAGGGCCTATTATGTGACAAGCACTGTGCTAAGCTTTGGGGTTGCAAAAAAAAAAACAAAAACGGGGGCGGGGGGAAAGGACAATCCTGCTCAGGATTGGGACTCACAATCTAATGGGGGGGTAAGGTGGGGGAGGAGAGACAACATGAGAACATATGTATGAACAAAATATATACAAAATAATCAGCAGAGGGAAGGCATTGGAATTAAGAGGAATTGGAAGAAGGATCGTCTCTCATTCACTTCTGTGACTATGGTATTATGGAAAGAGCCCTGGAATTAGGATCAGAAAACCTAGGTTCTAGTCCCAGCTCTTTTTACTCATGGAACTAGGACAAGTAGGATTTTAGTTGTGACTTGAAGGAAGCAGAGAGGAGGAAGGAGACATTTTCAAGTATGGGAGATAGTCAACGAAAACGCCCAGAGTTAGGAGATGGAGTGTCTTGTATGAGGAGTAATAAGGCTGAGAGGTGTAAGAAGATTGAAAAGACTGGGGGCAGGGAGGTTATAAAAGGCTCTAAAAACCAAACAGAGGATTTTATATTTGGTCTAGGAGGTGATATGGAGCCAGTGAAGTTGAGGAGGGGAAACATGGTCAGATTATTGTTTTTTTAGGAAAATCATTTTGACAATTGAATGGAGGGTGAATTGGAATAGGGAGAGCCTGTAGCAGGCAGACCCACCAGCAGGGTATCATAGTAGCTCAGGTGGGAGATGAGGAGGGACTGTAGCAGGGTGGTGGTTGTGTCAGAGGACAGTCGACCTAACTATGGGGATCACTGATAATATATGCACCAATTTAGTGCAAATATTCATTTAAGAAGAGTACAAGAGTGGTCACCAATAAGGAAACAAGTAAACAAACTCAACATAATGGATTATTATTATTATTATTATTATTATGCCATAAGAAACAAAGAATATGGAGAATGTGGAGAAGCGTGGAAAGACGCACGAGCTGATGCCAAGTTATTGAAGTAGAGCCTGGAAGACAACGAGTACAATGATTATATACAATGAACATGGGAATGAAAACAACAAAAAATCCTGAAAATATTTTATTATAACAATAATATTTGGCCCTGAAGAACAGAGGAGAAATTCTCTTTCTTCCCTTCTCTGAGGAGGCAGGGGATTATGGGCGTGCAACATCTTTGTATGTCTAGGCTTGGTTGGTGTGTTGTCCAGTTGAGTTTCGATGTGTTGTTTGCTTTGTTACTTTTTGTATTCCTTGTCACAAGGAATGACTCTTTGGGGAGGTCGTGGGGTGGAGCTGTATTTGGACGTGAAGATGATGTGAAAACAAGGGTATCAATAACTTTCTTAAAGCAGGGTACAGTTAGTCAATCAGTAAGCATTTGTTAAGCACCTAATATGTGTTAAGCTTGAAGGATACAAAGAGAGACCAAAGAAATTCCTGCCCCTCAAGACGCTTGTAATCTAATGGATATAAGATGTATGCTTTCACTTGGGGGTTACTCCTAGTTCCTGATTGGCCTGGTTTGAAGAACTGAACCTGCAAGGTACACGGTTTGACCTAGAACACCCTCTGGTTCTGGATGACCAGAAGAAGCTCAGAACCACACCCATTTTATTCAGGGTTGACCCAGAGCCTGCTTCGAGAGCCAACTGATAAATTTTCAGTGTGAGCATTTACACCTCCAATATCAGCAAATGCTACACATCAGGGCTTGGTTTGTTGTTTTATTGATTATCTAGATTTAAGAAGGTGAGAGAGAAAATATTAATAATGTGATTAAAGTGTATTGGACATTCCCCATACCTAAAGATCCAGTTAATTAAATACTTACTTGGTTTTATATGGAAGGAGAAGAAGGGAAATGGATGCTCCAATTGGTAGCTCTGGGGTGAGCAAATCAGATCTGTATTTGAATATACCCAATTCATGGTTAAGCTGAAAAAAGTTGTTCATTGAGGTTAGAAGAATTCCCAGGGCTTTCCTCATGGATTAGTCGCTTTAGCTATATATATCTGTATGTCCCTATGGGATCCCAGATCCAGCGCTGGAAGGAATCTCAGGAACATCTAGTCCAACCCTTTCCTTTATAGATGAAGAACTGAGGCCCATGGGGGTTGAGACTTGCTAAAGGTCACACTCTTTGTATCTCTTCTTTTTGTGAGTGAAGAGACTTGAATTGCTGGCTTACCTCCATGAGCATGAGACAGGAGGAAGGTCAAAACTGAGCCTGGTAGGACATAAATCCCTTGAGAACAGCAGATGGTTTTTATGTTTGTCTTAGTTTGTCTATTGCACTATTGCACTGCTTGGGTCATAGTAGGGTCTAAACAAAAGCTTCTTGAATTGAATTCAGTCAGTCAATCAACATTTATTAAGCACCTCTGTGCACCAGATACTGTGCTAGGCAGAACATATTTTCACTACAAGAGGAGCTTTGATAAAAAGAGAGCAACTATCACTGTCCTCAGTGGGGGGTGGGGAGCCCACAGTAGGAAAAGGGTAAGCATGCAGGAGATCCAACCAATAGGTCTTTACTAAGTACTGTGTGGGTGAGAAACCTCACTTACCCAAATCAAAGGAATGTAGAAGAGAGCTTCTGGTGGACAGGAGTTTTATTCTTTTAAAAATACCCTGGGGCGGGGAGAGACTTCTCCCCGCCACATGTCCGAAGGAAAAGAGAGAGCGCACCCCTCCAGGAGCCCTTTTTTTTAAAACCCTGAGAGTCATAAAAAGTCATAAAAAAGCACATCCTTTAAGTTCTATTGGGTGAAAGAGAGAGTACGGATTCCACGCAGGTAAAGTCAAAGGGTCACTGACTTCTCATTGGGGGAGGGGCGGAGTCTCATTTCCGCGCGAATTTAAACAAAGAAAGGTTCTCCCCCTGCCCCACTCACCTTAGGGCGCACAGTCTTACTTAGACAAGCAACTCCGTGAGATTTTGTCCTCACCCTGTTCCAATCCGCCTCTCCTAGCCCACAACAAAAAAAAGGTTCCAATTTGCATTCTAATACTGCCTTTGGAGAATCTCAACTTTAAAGGCTTCCCATTCAGTACTGTGCTAGGTGCTGGTGATAAAAGTCAAAGCAAAAAATAGTCCTGCCCTCAAGGAGCTTACATCCTATTGGGGAATGTCCCCAGGGATTTCCCTATTGCTAACCTCTAGCTCAGTTTCCCTCCTAGACCTTCTACCTTCATCCCCAGTACTGGATCACATAGGAAGCCTTTTCCAGGGATACTGATTGACCACATATCTCTATCTCTATCTCTATCTATCTATCTATCTATCTATCTATCTATCTATATCTGCAGGGACCTTGCACATATAGCAGGCCCAGTGTAGGTTTTCATCTCCTTGGCATCAGGACATTTAGTCCAAGCCCTCTTTCGAGTGGAACAGCTGATTAACAGAGTTATGAGATGATGTGCCAAAGATCACACAGCAGATAGATAAGAGAGTTGGGTCCTATATCTAGGTCCTCTGGTTCCAGATAATATGTCCTATATAGCACATCTTCCTCAATGACTGCTTATGCCAACTCAGAGCTGTAACTAGGTTGTGATGATCAGTGCTTTGCCCTCAGGTGACAAAATTTAAGAATATCCCAACAATACTTACACTCCTTTATCAAAAAGAAACAATTGAGTTTGTCACCTAGAATAAAGAGCCCCTAGGGGGTGGGGGTCTGGGGCTCTTCACTACAGGTGAGCTCTTTCCTCATCTGTTGCTCTCCTACTTCCTCCCCTGGTGGTGCCAGGGGCGGAT
The DNA here is from genome assembly GCA_028627135.1 of Pseudochirops cupreus. Classification (NCBI taxonomy): domain Eukaryota; kingdom Metazoa; phylum Chordata; class Mammalia; order Diprotodontia; family Pseudocheiridae; genus Pseudochirops; species Pseudochirops cupreus. Next base: position 121,993,165 of record CM053581.1, on the reverse strand, counting down.
GCCTCAGGGTTTCTGTTACTCCATCACAGGACCTTATGTTTCTGAGGTATGAGGTCTCTCCCCAGTTGAATTTATTTTAAAGATTGATTTGAAACCATCCTTTTTTTTCTGCTCACCCTGGGTTGGTGAATTGGGTAGTGGTACTTATCACTATAGTTCAGCCACTTTGTTTAGGGGAGCTCGGATGGGATCTCTAGTCTAGGGCAAAGGAAGCCTAATCTAATAGTTAGTGGTTGTGTTTCTAGAGAAGGGGCTAAGTTCTCTATAGCACTTTGTGAGAGCTAGAGCTTTGGGGGACAACTAAGTGGGGAAGTGGATAGAGCATTGGCCCTAGAGTCAGGAAGACCCTGAGTTCAAATCCAGCTTTAGACATTTACTAGCTGTGCCACCCTGAATGCCTCTCCCTCCTTCCCCAACCCCTCAAAAAAAAAAAAGAGCTAGGGTTTTCTTTGTTGGGATTAGTTCCTCAGCAAACATACAGTGTGTACCAGTATTTATGCTTGCTGAGTGTAGTGGGGAGATGTCGACATATTGGGGCTGGGTAGGATAAGGAGTAAACATTGAAGGAAACTGTGCTTTGGCCAGTGAGTGGTTGGTGGGAAATGAAACAGAACTGAGCACAGCATCCTCCTGGGCCAGAGAGGCTGCATGCTACAGGGGAAAGAAACTGGTATCTGCAGTAAGGGGGAAGGGAGGGAGAGAAAGAGGAAGAGCGCTTATGAAGGCCTAATGTGTACCAGGCGCTGGGCCAAGTACATTAGAATAGTCAGAGGACTCGAGTTCAAATCTTGTTTCTCATTTATTGCCTGGGTGACCCTCAGGAAGTCATTTAACTTCTTAGCCTTGATGTCCCCATCTATGAAATGAGAACAATAATAGCAGCTTCCTCAGCAAGTTGTTGTGAGGATTCAGTGAGATAACTTATGTAAAGGGCCTGAAACCTCAAAGTACCATATAAATGTGAACTGTTAATATTTGTGTAACTGTGGGCAGGCCGCCTGACATCCCTTGGTGTCTGTTTCTTCATATATAAAATGGGGTGAGGGGGAACTCGACTCTCCCTTAAAGTCTCTTCCTACCCCAAATCTACCATCCTACAATCTGGGGGTAGTGTTGTTTTTCAATAGATCTGTGCATTTATCAATTTAGGGAAATCCCAGTGAGGGAGAATCAACCCCCGAGGTTCTGTTCTACAACTCTTCCTCTTCAAAAGTTGCCATTTTGGATGCCGAGAGGTTAAGTGTCCAGGTAACACAGTCAGTTGTCAGCAGAGGTGGTTGCACTCCAAGGCCAGCTTTCTCTTATGTCATATTGCCTGGCTGAGACTGTGATTGGCCTTCAAGCTAGGAGGCAATGCTGGGAACCCGGGACTAGATACAGGTTCTTGGCTGCCATCTGGGGTCTGATCTTTTTACCAGTACACATGACCATATGAATGTGTTTGTATGTGTGTATATGTATATCCATATGTATGTATACATATATGTATACACACATACCTTATATGTTAAGTATATCTCAACATATGCCACAAATATATACCTACATGTATATATATACACATACATATATAGCTTACATATTAAGTATATGTCAGTATATGCCATATATGTGCATATATTATACACAATATATGTACATGTGCATACACATATCTTGTATATTAAGATAGATCTCTCTATATATGAATTGTTATTGAGATTCTTATATCTCTACCTTAATGCCCCCAATTACTCAAGAACAATGACTTTATCCTAGAAAATGCCTCTCTCTTTAGTGCTTGGGATTGTGCCTTACCCATGTGGCAGAGCTTAGTATACTTTGATTATGTTTGACTCACTTTCCTGTGTCTCTTCCCTGTGGGGCTGAGTCCATCTGCCCACTGAAGGCTGTGAGCTCCAGGGTATATATAGGATTTAGAGCTGGAAGAGACTCTAGAACTCTTCTAGCCAACTCCTCTTTACAGATGGGGAGACCCCAAGAAGTGACTTGCCCAAAGTCACACAACAAATTAGCAGTAAAGCCTGAACTCGAACTCAGTTCTGCTTGATTCTCAGTCCAAAGCTTCTAGTCCTAGCTTTACCATTAGCTCATTGGCTGCCTTTGCTTCATCTCTCTTGTTCTCAGTTTCCCCAAGTGAAAAGATGAGGGCCTTTGGTTGGATGATCTATTTGCTCTTTAGAAGGATTTCCAAAGGCATTTCTTGTCTTGGCTGTCACATTACGTCAGTGCCTTCTTTCCTTCTTTGACTTTGGATATCCTGTAGTATAGAAAGCAATGGATTGTTGGAGTCAGCTTGAACCAGGGAGACAGCTGATTATTAAATTTTCACTGTAAGCCTTTACACCTTGGAAAAGGACAGCTAGGTGGCACAGTGAATAGAGCATTGGGCTTGGAATCAGGAAGACATCTTCCTGAGTTCAAATCTGGCCTCAGACACTTACTAGATGTGTGACCTTGGGTGAGTCACTTAACCCTGTTTGCCTCAGCTCCTCATCTATAAAATGAGCTAGACAAGGAAATGGCAAACCACTTCTAGTGTCTTTGCCAAGAAAGTTCCAGATGGGGTTATGAAGAGTCAACAACAGTAACACCTTGGAAACTGGAAATGATACATATCAGGGCTTGATTTACTCCTTTGTTGAATGGATAGGCTTTAAAAAGTGATGGATGGGGCCGCTAGGTGGCGCAGTGAATAGAGTACTAATCCTGGATTCAGGAAGACCTGAGTTCAAATGCGGCCTTGGATACTTAAAACTTACCAGCCGTGTGACTTTGGGCAAGTTACTTAACCCCAACTGCCCCTCCAAAAAAGCAAAAAAAAAAGTGATAGAGAAAATGTTAATAGTGCACATAAAACCTAAAGCTGTGTTATTGGTCTATTTCCCCCTCCTGGAGAGCCAGTTGTTAAACATTTACTAGAACACTCTTGTCAGATGAGCAATAAGTTACACACCAGTTTAGGACTATGGAATATGGGACAGGCAGGCCTGGACTAGGGGTGGGTAGGTTAGGAACTCTGGAGTATATTTTTCTCTTCAAAGATACACTCCCCCAACCCTGATGACCTTTAACTTTCTCACTTCCTCGTTGTCTGGTCATTCCCCGCCTGTCTTTCCAAGCTGATAAGGCTGCTGAGAGGCTCAAACAGGGCCATGAGTAGAAAAGTATTTTGAAAATTTATAGTTCTATCTGTACACATGTGACAAGACTCTCAGAGGGCTTGGACAAAAGGACATAATGTGGGCGGTGACTGTCATCGCTGGAGGGAGTTGTTTGTCCTTTGTTCTCAGAGGACCGCTCAGGGCCTCAGGATGGGGATGTCATCACTGGCAAGGGATTTGTATTTAAGTGACAGAGGCCTGTGCAGAGTCACCAGCCTCGCTTTCTCCTTTGGAGCCCGTCTGGGTCTGGTGGCCAGACACGGATCAGGACGACTGGGGATGGCCCCCATGGGAGGGAGTAGCCACTCGGTGAAAGCCCAGGCCCAGCTGAATATTGGAACAGCCACATGCATCTGCAGTTTTCAGAACTGCTGGCGGTGTTTTGTTCGAATAAGCATGTCCCTTAATAAGCTTGGCAGTGGTTATGACAGAATGCCTCCTGTGAAGCTGGGCTTGAAAGGAATTAGCAAGTTAAAGCTTGGGAAATGAACTTTCAGGGACAGCAAAGTACATTTTTATGGCGCTACAACTCTGGATTCTCCCCACGTGGAAGGCAATTTAATGTTTCGGAAAGTGCTTTGGATTTGGGACCAGAAAATCTGGTTTGAATCCCATCTTTGCTACACATTGTTTGACTTTGACATCTAGGTTGTAGGCCTGGAGTCAGGAAGACTTGAGTTCAAATCTGGCCTGAGACATTTACTAGCTGTGTGACCCTGGGCAAGTAATTTCACCCTGTTTGCCTCAGTGTCCTCATCTGTAACATGAGCCGGAGAAGGAAATGGCAGACCACTCTGGCACCTTTGCCAAGAAAACCCCAGATTGGGTCATGAAGAGCTGGACTCGACCAAACAACAACAGCTACTTCCCCTCTCTGGGCCTATTTCCTCATTTGCAAAATGAAGGGAGAATTAGATAATTTAATTCTGATTGGTGATTCCTTACTATATCTAGGTGGCCCCTACCCAGCTTCGGTTTTTCACTCTGTCCAGTTTGTCATCTGATAATTAGCATATATTACCTGCCTCTCTCTTCTCCTTCTGGCCCCATTCCTACCTACTCTCCTCCCCATCCCCCCCATCTTCTACCTTTTGCTTCAGTGGTTCTCAACCTTCCTAATGATGGGACCCTTTAATACTCTTATGTGGGCATATCTGCATGTGGGCGGACCTGTCTGGAGACGGATAGAGGAGCGGTGTCTTGGTTGGTTCCTAAGATCATCAGAAATATGTGTTTTTCCAATGGTCTTAGGCGACCCCTGTGATCCCTGTGAAAGGGTCTTTCTACCCCCAAAGGGGTCGCAACCCACAGGTTGAGAATTGCTTAGTTGGTCAGTTTATTAAGTACCTACTAGGCACTGGGCATTGTGTTACGCCCCGGGGAATACAAAGAAAGGCAAAAATCATCCCCTGCCCTCAAGGAACAATAGAAACTGAAACAGAATGAGCTCTGCCATTGCTTCTGGGCAGGACCAACTGCTCTGTTGTGCCATTCCCTAGGCCTGTGATTTCATGGACCAGGACACCCTTCCCTGGCCACCACTTCCCTATGCAGCTAGGTCCTGATCAGTGTGAATAATGAATTTTCTAAAGTGGTCTCATGTGTTTGAATCTGCACCACTGGAAGTTATAGTTATGTAAAATATGGAAATCGTTGAAAATATTATAAAAATATGATTAAAGACCAATGGAAATATATGATGGAATTTGAATGAAGTGATCATCTTAAGGAGACTTATTATTCACAATTACCGGGACCTCGGTGTATGTGTGAATTGTCTCTCGTTTTTTGGAACTAAAGGAAGTTCCTTGATGATAGGTAAAATTTATATGGAATGTAGGCTGTTACCACATTTGCCTTCAGGGCAAGTATCTCTTACTTTCGTATTTGTCTTCGCAGCGCTAATTCTAATACTTGGTACGTAGTAAACTCTTAATTGAATCATTTCATTTCAGTCATATCTGACTCTCCATGACCCCATTTTGGGTTTTCATGGCAAAGATACTGGACTGGTTTGTCATTTCCTTCTCCAGTTCATTTACAGATGACGAAACTGAGGCAAACAGGGTGAAATGATTTGCCCAGGGTCACACAGGTAGTAGTGTCTGGGACCAGATTTGAACTCAGGTCTTCCTGACTGCAGGCTAAGTGCTCTATCTATCCACTGTGCCACCTAACTATGTAAGCCCTTAGTAAATGTTCACTACCTCTTTTATTCATCTATCTAACCCATACCCTGTGGCTCTAAATCTATGATTCTGGGGTCTTTAAGGTCCCTTCTGCCTCTAGGGACATTGTTACTTGAGCGGGCTGCCATGCTAACAGCTTGAACACAGGACAAGAGCCTACAGATTTGTTACCTTGAGAAAGAATAGGGGCTTGACATTAAGAAGCTGACGTTTAGGGTCCCCAAAGAAAGAGAGACAGCATAATATACTGGATAGAGTACTCCACTGGAAGTCTGGAGAGCTGGGTTCAAATTCTGTTTCTGTCTCTTATTAGCTATGTCATTTAAACTTATTAGCAACCTCAAGTTTCCTTATATGGGGATAGTAATATATTCACTGTCCACCTTCTGGGCTCATCGTGCAGAAAATGCTTTGCAAATTTTAAAGGGCATTGAAATATGAATTTTAGGGGTAGGACCACCATTAGAGAGCTGACTTAGTATTTCCTGGGGAAGTCAGGCCACTAGGCAGAGTTTCTAGGGTCTTCAGATGCTGCTACCTACCTGGAAAAGTGAAAGAGGCATTAGTCACCCTGCATAGCCAATCCATCCACAAGTTCCCACAAGTGGCTTTTAGGTTTACATAGTACTTTGCCCTTAACCTCAGGAAGTAAGTTATGCAAATATGATTGTTCTTCATGTGACAGTTTGAGGAAGTTCTTTTTCTATTGTTTTTTTAAGTAAATTAATTTATTTTTAGTTTTCAACATTCACTTTTATGAGATTTTGAGTTCTAAATTCTCCCCCCCCCTCCTCCCTCCTTAGGATAGCATGCAATCTGATATAGTCTATACATGTACAATCATATTAAACATATTTTTATATTAGTCATGTTGTGGAAGAAGAATCAGAACAAAAGGGAAAAACCATGAAAAAGAAAAAAGCAGAAAGAGAGAGAGAGAAGATAATATGCTTCAGTCTACATTCAGGCTCCCCAGTTCTTTCTCTGGACATGGATAGCATTTTCCATCATAAGTCTTTTGGAGTTATCTTACATCCTTGCATTGCTAAGAAGATCTAAGTCTATCAAAGTTGGTCATCGCACAGTGTGGCTGTTACTGTGTACAATGTTCTTCTGATTCTGCTCACTTTACTCAGCCTCAGTTCATGCAAGTCTTTCCAGATTTTTCTGAAATCCACCTGCTCACCATTTCTTATGGATCAATAGTATTCCATTACATTTATGTACCACAATCTATTCAGCCATTCTCCAATTGATGGGCATTCCCTCAATTTAGTTGAGGAAGTTCTTGAAGTTCAGGGAGTTTTCTAAGGTCACACCAGCATTCAGTCAGTCAAGAAACAGTTATTAGGTGCCTACTGTTACGTGCCAAGCCAAGCTCTTGAAATACAAAGAAAAACCAAACAAACAAACAAAACCAAAACCAACCAAACAACAGAACCAGTGTCTGCTCTCAAGGAGCTCATAGTCTAATGGGGAGACAATCTTCAGTTATGTACAAACAGACTATAGGCGTGATATCGGAGATCATTAACAGAGGGAAGGCTGTAGCAGTAAAGGGGATCAGTAGCGGCTTCCTGTACAAGGAAGGGCTTTAGCTGAGAGTTGAAGGAAACCAGGAGGCAGAGAGGAGGAGGGAGAGAGGGCCACACATGGAGGACAGCCAGTGAAAACACTGGGAGGGTCTTGTTGCAGAGTCACTGGACTGAAGTGTACACAGGGGCATAAGAAGTATGGAAAGGCAGGGAGGCAGCAAGGTATGAAGGGAAGTCATACCCAAATCTTCTGATTCACATTCCAGCACGCTTCACACTAGCTCAGGCTGCATCTCAGTCACCAACTGTTTATCAGGCTCCCACTATGTGCTCAACGTGGCGCCAGGTGTGGTGTGGGTCCCAAAAGTTTTTGATCTGGTTCTTTTCTTTAAGAAGCTTACCATCTAGTGGAAGAAAGAGCATTGGGATAGTAGTGCAAGGGGACACAGAACCAACTGGTAATAGTTGGAATAGAAATTGTAATACCTTGTGTGTGCTCGAGGTCTAGTGCTTCTCCAGTTCAGTGTTTCTGTTTCTCCTGAGCCACATCTCCAGGACCCAGATACCGGCTCTCTCTACTCCTCAACATCCTCTCAACACACATAACGCAACAGGGATCAGGGAAACTGGAGTTTTGTTTACGCTCTGTCCATAATGGATGTTAGGTGCTAAGACACCTTCCAAGTCAGAATTATAGACCCATAGAATGTTAGAACTGGAAGTACCTTAGAGATCATAAAAATCTAACCCTTTCATTTTATTTTAACAACTAAACTAAACAGGAAACGTTCTTCCTTGTACCTCATCCAAGTCCTTTGGAATTCAGCCAACACTTATTAAGTGCCTTCTATGTTCAAAGTACTATATGCTAGGCACAGATGATAGACAAAAATGAGACCATTTCTGTCCTCAAAGAGCTTACTGTGTATAGGAGCATGGACCCGTTCTCTCCTTTAAGGAGATGAAGAGCAGAAAACCTCTTCTAAAGAAATCCGTGCCTGAAAGGGGTCTTTTAGTTTTTTATTCAGATTTTTTTTTTCCTTCTGTAGGATTCTGTTCAGTTCTTACATCTGGGTTACAAAGCCAGGGGTGAGCAGGAGCTGTCGTTAGATGAGCCATTGTTTATTTTCAATATGAACATTTGCACCAAAATTGATAAATGCCACAAGTTAGAACTTGATTTATTGCTTTATTGATTGTATAGACTTAAGAAGTGATGGAGAAAATGTTAATAATACAATTAATCTTAAAAATATGTCAAGTATCCTTTTTTTTTGAAGAGCTAGCACACCCCAAGTTCCAACTCCAATTCCTATTGTCATTATGCTATGCTTTGGAGCTTACTCAATCAAATCAACACATATTTATTTTTCATTAAAAAAAATTAAAATAATTTTATTATGAACTTTTAAAAAATCAATACACATGAACATTTCAATATAGAGAGAAAAATTTTAAAAAGAGATTGAATATGAAACTGGGAACTTCTGACATGTATGTATATATGTGTGTATCTGTGTATGTGTATATATACATACATACATACATATATACATACATATGTATATATATATATAGTTTGTTTCGCCCCCTCATTAGGTTTAGTTTGTTTTATATTGTATGATTCAAATTTAATATGGTAGGTCCAACACTGCCTTGTTTTGTCTCTCTTGAGTTTTTTTCTGCTCTCTTCTATTCATTTTACTAATTAGTCATTGACATTAATTTCATTCTTTCTTCTTTTTTTTGTATAACTATCACTCTCTTATATCCCTAAATATTGTGGCCCTGACACCCAACCCCACTTACCAATAAAAGCCCCCTCTTGTGACAAATAGGCATAATCACGAAGAATAAATCCACACATTGGATATATCTGTAAATGTATGTTTCTTTTCAGCAGCTAGATGTCTGGGTCTCGAGTCAGGAAAACCTGGGTTCAAATACAGCCTCAGACACTTATTAGCTGTGTGACCTTGGGCAAATCACTTAATCTCTGTTTGCCTAGGAGGCAGCTAGGGGGCTCAGTAGATAAAGTGCTTTACCTGGAGTCAAGAAGATCTGCGTTCAAAATCTGGTCTAGCTGAGTGACCCTGGGCAAGTCACTTAACCACTGGAGAAGGAAATAGCAAACCACTATAAGTATCTTTGCCCAGAAAACCCGATGGACAGTACGGTCCGCAGGGTCTTGAAGAGTCAGGCACGACTGAACAACAACAACAAATGGCTCATTCCGCATCTTTAGGCCATCGCCTCCTGGCAGCGGTGGGAAGCACGCTTCATCAGCAGTCTTTTGGAGTCATGATTGGTCATAGCTTTGATCATAGTTCTTAAACCTTTTACAATTGTTTTTCTTTACCACATTGTAGTCATTGCATAAAATGTTCTCCTGGCTCAACTCCCTTCATGCTACATCACCTGGCATAGGTTCTGAATTCACTCCTTTTGTAATGTCTTATGGTAATGCAATATTGCTGTAATACATTACATTCTTATACTGTTCCATCATTCCCTAATTGACAGGAATTCACTTTATTTCTAGCTCTTTGCTACAATGGAAAAAAGTGCTATATAAATATGTTTGTACATGTGAGTGTTTCCCCTCTTTTTTTGGTTTCTTTAGAGTATCAGCCTAGCCTAGCAATGGTAATACACAGTTTAACTTTTGGGGCATAGTTCCAAACTGCTTTCCAAAATGGCTGGATCAATTCTTAGCTCTACCAAATGAGCAACTGTGTGTCCATCTTCCCCAAATTCTTCTAATAATTGTTACTTTCCTTTCTCTCCCCGGTCATCTTTGCCAATTTGTTGGATATGAAGTAAAATCTCATAGTCAACAAATATTTATTAAGCATTTACTGCTTGCCAAGCACTGTACTAGATATGAGAATACAAAGAAAAAAGTAAAACAAAGCCTCCACTCAGACAATGTCTGGTACCCCTTTTCTCTGCCTTAATAAAGAGGCCCATTCATTCAAGATCTCCCAGACACTGCCTAAACATGGGAAAAATGAAGCCCACAAAAACAGAAAGTAAGCCTAGGGATCCCCAAAAGAGAGAACTTAGAAATGACAACCTCTTTCAAATCTAATTCTGGGTATCAATGAATTGATCAATCAATGCATAGTGTGTAGTATTTCTTTATGTACATCGTGGTATCCTTTCAGTAGATTATCTTGAAGACAGAGCCTATTCATTTCATCTTCATATCTTTGACTTCATGAGTGATATGAAAAGTAAGTTCAGGAAAGGGAAAAATGACTATGGACTGTTGACAGTTAAGGAAGGCTTCCTGAGGAAGAATTTAAGTTGGTTCTGGAAGGATTAGCAGAATTTAGAAAGATGGAGAGGAGGTGAGAAGGAAGGTTCCTGGTGAGGCAGACTACACGACCAAAACCAGGCGGAGGAATGTAATGTACCATGGTACATTCAGGGGGCAGTAAATAGGGTGACCTGCTCTCGCTGGCATAGGGCAGTTCACATAAGAAATTAGTGGAAAGATAAGATTGGAAAGGTAGATTGGTACCACAGACTTCTAGGCTATGTAGTTTCATCTTTAACCATGGAAAATGGAGTCAGTGTGGTGCATGGCATCTTTGGAATCAGTGGTATTGGCTTCAAATCCTCTCATTGGTGCCTACTACCTGTGTGAACTTGGGTAAGTCTTTTAATATCTCTGGGCCTTGATTTCCTCATCTGCAAAATGAGGGGGTTGAACTAGATGTATTCTAAGGTCCCTTTCAGGTTTAAATATATGATCCTATGTAATTGTTACAATGGAGGGAAAGAACAGGAAGGCAAAAGGGAAAGGGTCAACCTTACTCTCATTGAACTTGGCTTAGGGAAGGAACGACATAAACTCTAAACTGGGTATCTTGACACACAGGAGAGCAGGGGGGATGGAAATGAGAGGTGGGATGATGGAGGTGGGGGGAGAGTTAATTTAAGTACATACTT
>CM053581.1:121954907-121977407 GCA_028627135.1 Pseudochirops cupreus | reverse complement strand
TGGCAAATGCCTGAGTAGATCCCATTTAGCTTTGGGAAGTCAAATTTTCAGGAGCTCTTCAGAACTTGGGACAGCTTATTCTTTTTAAAGACAAGATAATGAACTAAACGATCTCTTAAGGTTCCTTTCAATATTGCAAGCTCTTTGAGGGCAAGGACTATTTTGATTTTTTATGTTTTTGGTGTTTGTATTCCCAGTACCTGGAACAGTACCTTATACGTAGTAGGTGCTTAATAAATGCATGTTGAATTAGATTTTTATTTAAGAGAAGATCTGCAATTATATCATTTGTTAGGGGACTTTTTAGGACTCCAGAATATATAATTTGTGCTTCAGTAAAGAGCTTGGACTTGTCGAAAGATGTCGGCTGGAATCCTGACTTCCACTTTTTTGCTGTGGGTGATTCTTGGGCAAGTCTTTTCCCCTTCTCCAGGCCCTGTGAAAACAAGGGGGACAGACTAGCTGATCTCGTTAAAGTCCTTTCCAGTTCTGACTTATGTGATTCCCTGAATTCACACGGGGGTTGGGCCGGGGGATCTTCTAGACTACTGGTACTCATTCCCTTCCCAGAAGATGATGAATCTCTCTCCCCTTCTCCGCATGCCTCCTCCCCCAGTTCACATCTTTAGCTGCACTTCCCTGGCCTTTCCCCTAGTCTTCTGTGGGCGGGGCCGGCCTTGTCTAAAGCCACACGTGAGAGAGCCGTCCTAAAAGAGAGTTCCTCTTCTCCAGACACTGCCCTTGTAAGGCAACTCGGGGGCGGGCCTGACTGCTATTTAAGTGCTCAGAGGAGCTCAGAGATCAGACGCTTGGTAGCAGCCTTTGTGGTAGGATCGGAGAAGAGAGTGGGGTCTGAGAATTCTGAGCGCACCGGAGACTGGAGTTTCTCTCTTTGCCCACTCCTTGCGTATTTGGTGTGACTTCCCCAACCAGGCAGGATCCTTTTCCTCTGCTCTTTTCAGAAGCTAACATGGTGATGGAAGAGGTGCTGATCATGGAAAGCCGGGAGCTTCGGGGGTTGCTGGGGGACCCTCGCGAGGTGGACCGGACTCTGCTGCTGGACTGCCGGCCCTTCCTGGCCTTCTGTCAGAGTCACGTCCTGGAAGCCCGGCCTGTGCACTGGAACGCCTTGTTGCGCAGGAGGTCCCGGGGGGCTGCCGGAGTTCATCTGGACTGGCTGATTCCCGACCGGACCTTGCTGGGCCGCCTGAGCCAGGGGGAGCTGTCCCGAGTGGTGGTGCTGGATGAAGCTAGTGGCTCCGTGGCAGAGCTCCGGGCCGACAGTCTACCTCGGATGCTGCTCACTGCCTTGCTACAGGAGACTCGAGCTGGACGCACTGCTGTCTGCTTCCTCCAAGGTAAGCGCACTCACTTTCCTGTTCTCCAAAGTCTCTGAGTGTATTTGACCACTTAACCACAGTCCTAGGAGAGGGGAAAGAACAGTGGTTTTGGAATCGGGGAGGACCTGGGTCTAGAATATCTGCTCAGATACTTATTTCCTATGTGAACTTGGGCAAGTAATTTTACTTTGCAAGGCCTCAGTTTCCTCATCTGAAAAACGCAAGGGTTAGACTAGATGATTTCTAAGGTTTCTTCCAGCTCTAAGTCCTGTGACTCAATGACACACAGCCTCATGCCTGGAGCTCCACAGCTTCTCTCATACAAGCATCATTTGTTCCTACCCTTGCCCCGTCCTGACATGCCCCATGGTTTCTACATCCCTGGTTCATGGCTCCCCTCCATTGTTCTCTTTACAGGAGGCTTCGAAGGCTTTCAGGCCAGTTTCCCAGACCTATGCTCAGAACCACCTGCGCCAGCTTTACCCTCACCTGTGACTGAACCAGAGAGCAGCCGGCCAGGCACTGGGGCCCCTTTGTACGACCAGGTGAGTGACAACCGATGGAGTCTTTGGGTTGGTCTGAGGTCCTTACAGTGCCAGATATTTTAGAGACACTTGCATCCCAGGGGTTGGGAGAATTCTTCCAAATGTGAAATACTTTTTGGGAGGATTGTAAAGTGAAGCAAAGACTGAGATTGTGTGACTGAGTATGTATGTGTATATGTGTGTAGATGTGTTTATATTATGTGCATATGTGAATGGATTTAAAACATAATTCGGGTGCCATCTCTTAACCTAAAGTCTTTTCTCATCTCCACCCTTAACTTCCCAATTAGAAGCATGCTCTGTTTTGAAAAACAAAAACAAGAACAAAGCAACAAAAGCCTCCTTTGCTTTATTTTGTATTTGCTTACCTGTATACGTTCATATCTCCCTCATTACAATGTAAGCTACTTGAGAGCTGGCTTCATTATTCATTGTGTTCCAAGTTCTTATCACAGTTCTTACACATTTCACAAATTTTTTTGGATTTAAATGTACTGGATGTGTGATATATATGTGATTCATGTGTCTATGAAACACAATGCAGTGTAGTTAGTGGAAGGAACACTGAATTTGGAGTGAGAGGACATAGATTCCAATCTCATTTCTGCTACTTGTTACCTCTGTGCCTGCTCCCTTCCCCCCCCCCCCCCCCCAGTGAATCTCCTCTAATTTCTGGGCCTCTGTTTCTTCATCAGTTAAATGGGGAGCTTGGGCTAAATGATCCTTAGGATACTTTCCAGCTTTGAATCCTATGATCCTGTGTGTGTGTGTGTGTGTGTGTGTGTGTGTGTGTGTGCGCGCGCACATATGTGCTTATTATAGGTCTTGATGAGATCATTCAGACTTTATCATATGCAACACTCATATTATTATGTGAGGGCTGACATTATTATATAAGACCTGACGCATACTCCTCTTCAGGCTGAGTTTGCCCCTCTGGAGGTGTGTTTCTGTCTGTTCTAAATTCTCTGAGACTTTCAGGGCAACAGATTAGGGCCAGGAATTGTTTTCTAATGGTGCATACAGATAGGCTACTCAGAAGGGTCTGTGTGACAGGGGGTCTGAGCAAGGGATCTTACCAGCTCTTTTCTTTTTTCCTCAGGGTGGCCCTGTGGAGATCTTGCCCTTCCTCTATTTGGGCAGTTGCAACCATTCTTCAGACTTGGCGGGGCTTCAGGCTCTGGGCATCACAGCTGTGCTCAATGTTTCCTCCAGTTGTCCAAACCACTTTGAAGGCCTTTTCCGCTACAAAAGTATCCCTGTAGAAGATAACCAGATGGTTGAAATCAGTGTCTGGTTCCAGGAGGCCATTGGCTTCATTGGTAAGAAGCTTTCCATCTTTGGAGATTCTTTGTTGAGAATCCTAGTCAGAGAATCAAGTTAAAGGACTGGGTTTAGGGATTCAACAAATAGGCTGAGGGGAGTGTATGGGTGTGTGTGTGTGTGTGTGAGTGTGTGCGCGCGCGCGTGTGTGTGTGTGTGTGTGTGTGTGTGCATGCGTGTGTGTGTGCATGCGTGTGTGCGCGTGCTCATACCCTCCATGTAGAGGGGGCCTTCTCCGGGTCTGTGCTCAGAATGGTATGGCACACACAGATTTTGAGAAGGGTGGTGAGAGAAGAAAACCTGGTGCTGCTTGGGGTGCAGAACAGACCCCTGGAACCAGAAAAGTGCCTAGGAGAAGTTTAACTTCCCCTCTTTCCCAGCCTCGCTGACCACCTCTTTCTCCTCCTCTGCAGACTCAGTGAAGAATTCTGGGGGAAGAGTCCTGGTACACTGCCAGGCAGGCATCTCACGCTCAGCCACCATCTGCCTAGCGTACCTGATGCAGAGCCGCAGGGTGAAATTGGAGGAAGCCTTTGACTTCGTCAAACAGCGTCGTGGGGTCATCTCCCCCAATTTTGGTTTCATGGGACAGCTTCTGCAGTTCGAAACCCAAGTACTCTGCCACTAGGGAGGGGAGGCCTCCCGTAATCCCTGTAACCTTCTAGACTGCCAGCTCAAATGCGGGATCAGTCCTGTTGCTCTCTGTGAAAGGACTCTGCTCTGGCCCCTGCCAGTAAGGACTTTCCAGTTCATTGGAAGAAGCCTGGCTTAAGTGGTGGAGAGCAGGGCAAGCTGAGAGAACTAATTGTATCTCTCTTTGCGGGGTGGTTCCTCCTCCCCTGTTCTGGGTACTCTTTCTCGGTCTTCCCCGATCTGTGAATGTGAAGGGGAAAGAACATGAGGAAAGACAACATGCTGGGTGTCCTGATTTGGTGCTCTTCTGCTCTGGGTGTGAGGTCAAATCCTCCCCATTAATGAGGGAACAGAAATGAACACTAGATCTTCTCCATTCCTCCTTTCTCCCTCCTCAACAGACAGAAATTAATTGGCCCCCCCCCATCCATTTCTTCCTGCCTTCCTGGTCCCTGACCTAGTTTTGGGGTCAATTACCAAAATTCTCTTCCTTCTCCCCCCAATCAGTCCCCCCTCTATGAGACTCACTACTGATCTCTAACTTGTGTCTCTCTCAAGCTCAAGCCACTGGGGCACCTAATTCTGAAACCCGTGCTGTGAAAACCTGGCTGCCCTGGGGGTAGGGCCTGTGTTAGGGGGAAGGACCTACCCAGGATCAGAGGGCCTTGAGAATGTGCCCAGCTCATGATGACTACAGAGGATCCTGGGAGTGCTGGATGACTCAGTGGACTAATATGTTCTATCACCAGCATCTTCCTTATGCAGGAAAGCAATACAGCATATGTATGTGTGTGTGTTGTACTGGAAAACTATTTATGTTCAACTGACATTTACCACTCCCCCCTCTGCCACCTCCCCCACTTCCCCCAAGCCCACAAACCCTGTGGGTGGGCTTGGAAAATTAGCACTTTATATTTATACAGAACATTGTGGATGTTTTAATAAAACATTGTTTTGGTTTTTTTTAAAGAAAAAAAAAACAAACACAAAGTAACCCGAAGCTTCCTGTTTCCATGTAAGGGTATGAAGGGGCTCTTAAGTTGTTTCTAAATCAGAGCTCACTCTTCTTCTCAGCCAGCCCTGGAGGAAAAGAAGGAGGTCTGGGTGTGAGGTGCAGCTCTGGGAAAGTCAGGAGATGGGACTGCCAGATCTTAGCCTTCTCCTAAGTGGCTAGAATTTTTTTTAATGAAGAGGATGGATCATTTTATCAGATATAGAAACACACTAGCTACTCCTTTCCAATAGCAGTTATCAAGTGAGACAATGCTTGGCACACAGTAGGCACTTAAATGATTGTTCCCTTACCCACTTCCTTTCTCCAAGGGTGGGTTATGAGAGCCCTAGAAGCCTCTAATCCCCATCATGAATCTGGGGCTAGGAGAAAGAGGGGGCAGGATGTGAGCCCCTGAGTTATTAGGGTCAGTGGGGTTCTTGGTTCCAACTAGGATCTCTTCCCTTTTCTGTCTTGAGTTACTTCACCTCTGGTGGGGTGCTGTTGGTGTTGGTAGAGGGAGGTGTGGGCCCAGATGGATACAGAAACAACTCAGACCTTGAGACTAGCTGCTGCCCTGGGCTAGACGGGATCAGCTTACTCCAGGGAGTAGTCCTGGGCACAACCATACTTTGCTCTTGGAAAAATTCCTAGCCTCACTTCCCTACCACCCCCCTCCCCAAGGGGGAGACTCCTCATCATTCTCCTCCCACACCTTTAAGCAGTAGTGGCCACATTGCTCTGGACTCCTTCCTCTCTCAGGCCCAGTCAAATATCCCAGTTCCCCAGTTTCAGCCCTGGGCTGGGAGCCTATATCTCAGCAGCTTCTGTGGGAAGGATGAAGAGAATTAGAGCTGAGTGACTGCTGAGCTTCCTGGGGAAGCAGTATCTACAGGATGACAACAGAGCAAAGCTCGTTCCTGATAGCATCCCTGTGAGGCAGTGATTGGCCGCTCCACTTTATCCCGGTTTTACAAACCAGGGACCCCAAACTCAGGTTAAGTAACTTGCCAGAACACACAGGTGGTCAATAGGAGAGCTAAGACTAGAACCCAGATCTCTGAATTCTGAGGCTAGGACTTAAAAAAAATTTTTTTTTGTCAAAACCATATTAAAAACCTTCCACTAATCTCTGCTTTGAGAAATGGTAGGGATGGGGGTGAAGACACATGTTTTCATTCTGGAGCTTCATTTTCTCCCTTTCTTCATTCATAGAAGAAGCTAGGTGATGTAAAGGATGGAATGCTGGGCCTGTCAGTGGTACTCAACCTTCCTAATTTCGCAACCCTTTAATACAGTTCCTCATGTTGTGGTGACCCCCAACCATAAAATTATTTTCATTGCTACTTCATAACTGTAATTTTGCTACTCTTATGAATCATAATGTAAATATCTGATATGCAGGATGTATTTTCATTGTTACAAATTGAACATAACCCACAGGTTAAGAACCGCTGGCCTAGATTCAAGAAGACCTGAGTTCAAATCCAACCTTAAACACTTACTAAGCTGTGTGACCTTGGGCAAATCACTTACCCTGTTTGCCTCAGTTTCCCCATCTGTAAAATGTTAGTACAATGCCTGGCACATAGTAGGCACTTAATAAATGCTTGTTTCCTTCCCCACCAGGGGACAGGTTATGAGACCCCTAGAAGCCTGTAATCTCCATCATAACCTGGGGCTAGGAGAAAGAGAGAGCTGAATGATGGTCCTTGAGCCATCGGAGGCAGAGGAATTGTTGGTCCCCAAGACAATAACATCCACTTCCCAAGGTGGTTGTGAGGATCAAATGAAATAATGTTTATAAAGCTCTGAGCATAGTTCTTGGCATGTTTGTTGTTGAGTTGTTTTTCAGTTGTATCTGACCCTTCATGACCCCATTTGGAATTTTCTTGGCAAAGATACCAGAGTGGTTTGCCATTTCCTTCCCCAACTCATTTTTACAGATGAGGAAACTAAGGTAAACAGGGTTAAATGACTTACCCAAAGTAACATAGCTAGTAAATATCTGAGACTGGATTTGAATTCAGTTCTTCCTGACTCCAGGCTCAGTGCTCTATTCACTTTGCCACTTAGCTGCCCTTCTTGGCATGTAGTACTATATATGTACTAGGGAGCTAGGTGGTGAAGTAGATAGAGTGCCAGGCCTAGAATCAAGAAGATTCACCTTCCTAAGTTCCATTCTGACCCCAGACACTAGCTGTGTTATCCTGGGTAATTCACTTAAACCTGTTTGCCTCAGTTTCCTCATCTGTAAAATGAGCTGGAGAAGGAAATGGCAAACCACTCTGGCATCTTGGCCAAGAAAACCCCGAATAGGATCACGAAGAGTTAGACATGAACTGAAACACCTGAACAACAACTTGTGAACAAGGTTCTGTGTTTGGTGCTGGGTGAGATATACAGGTGAATAAGACCAGGTCTCTACCTACTGATCTGGTGGAGTGTAGATGAGTAGGGTACAATGGAGTGGAATAGATTGGGATCATAAAGCTAGAAGGAGGCTTAGAATGAGCAGCTATGTGACTATGGGCAAATTACTGAATCTCTCTGACACTCATTTTCCTCACCTCACAGGCAGGATCACTGACTTTGGGGCAGGAGGGAGGGGAAGCCCTATGCTCTATCAATACGAATTCTGTTCTTCAGGTGTTCCTCCCCCAGGAAGCTCTGCTGTGGCTGAGCAATATTACCAGGGTTTTACTAGAATCACTGCTTCCGGTCTTATTATGCAT
This sequence comes from Pseudochirops cupreus, assembly GCA_028627135.1. Taxonomy (NCBI): domain Eukaryota; kingdom Metazoa; phylum Chordata; class Mammalia; order Diprotodontia; family Pseudocheiridae; genus Pseudochirops; species Pseudochirops cupreus. The sequence goes on along the minus strand of CM053581.1, from coordinate 121,969,840 downwards.
GAAACAATATAGGACACTAATCATATTAATTAAGAGCTAAATTGTGTGGCAAAGAGTACAGGAATTCAGAGAAGGTGGGAGATTCATGAGTAGTGGGGTGGACAAGGGAAGATTCATGGTGTTGATTTTCTTTTACTTCTTCCTGTTTCTTAGCCTTGTTCCCCGTCATCAGCTTCTTTCTTTCCTCCTGTTGGTAGGAGATTGAAGGAATGGTCATTAGTTGGGGTCTTCCTCCATCCTCCCCATCCCAAGCCACCATCACACATCTGCACATTTCCTTCCATTTTCTTCCTGGGCCAGAGGAAACAGCTGTGTTCAATAGGACTCTAGCATTCATTTAACAACCAACAAATATTTTTAAGGTGCTTCGTGCCTTGGGGAAGAAGTGGTACGGCATATAGCAAAGGGAAGAACCACTGGCTTCTAGAGTCAGAGGAGCTGGGTTTTAATTTGTTGTTGTCCAGTTGTTTTCAGGCATGTCCAATCTTCATGACCCATTTGGGGTTTTCTTGGCAAAGACACTGGAGTGGTTGACCATTTCTTTCTCCAACTCACTTTACAGATGAGGAAACTGAGGTAGAGTTAAGTGATTTGCCCAGGTCACATAGCTAGTGTCTGAGACAGGATTTGAACTCAGGAAGCTGAGTCTTCCTGACTCCAGGCCTGGCACCCTATCCAGTATGGTGCCACCTAGCTGCCCTCCAGTGGGTTTTAATACCACTCTGCTCCTTACTACCTTACCTGTATGACTTTGGCCATGCTGTGTAATCTTTATTTTTACTTTTTTTTGGAGGAGGGAAGGCAAGGCAGTTGGGGTTAAGTGACTTGTCCAAAGTCACACAGCTAGTTAAGTGACAAGTATCTGAGGTCAAATTTGAACTCAGGTCCTCCTGACTCCCCAGCCATGTTGAGAAATCTTTTAGGAATCACATTTTCCTTAGATACAAAGTGAGGGAGCTGAAATTGATGATTTCTAGCTCTAAATCCTATTATCTTATTTTCCTTTGTATATCCCTCCTCCCCCTTTAAGACACAGCTTAAACACTATTTTCTCTGTGAAGCCTTTCCTGAAACCCCACTGTATCCCCAAACCCCAACTGCTGGTACGCTCTCTCCCAACCTACATTGTATTGAACTACTTGAATCATATTAGTAGTTATTTACTTTATTTTTATTCTGCATTTATTTTAATAATTTTAATAATTTAATAATTTTAATTTAATAATTTTAATAATCCTTGTTTCTTCCCTCATTGAAATGTAAACCCCTCTTGGGTAGAGATTATTTCATCCTTTGTACTTGTATCCTCAGTGCCCAGCCCAGTTACTGGCACATAGTAGGTACTTAATAAATACTTTTTGATTGATTGATTAATGATGAGTAACCTAATAAATGTGTGAACAGTGTTGGTCAGAGAAAGATGACCCTTTTGTATGCACTCTCAGTTCTGGCTCACCAGTCAATTAACCCAAGGCTTCTCTCTTCAACCAGAAGTTTACAGCATTTCTTTACCTGTTTGCAACCAGGGGAAAGCAAGCTCAAATTTCTCTGTAGAAGACTTTTGTATTCACTTTCTGTTCTGGATCAGCAGACAATGAAAAAACTTTTCTTTATCATAAAGTAAGCAAGTAGGAAATCGTCACAGAATATAATTACATGTGCTCTGAATGGGGATGGGGCAGAGTCCCTATATTACCTATATCACATACTTCTAGAAGGAGGGTCACCAAGCCTCCCATGCAGGTTGGTAGTAGGTAGAATTCCACCTCTCCCCCCATGCTCCCAATGGCCAATCTGCCATTACACCAACAAAAGGGGGCAGCATAACCAGAGGTCCCAAAGATATTTTTCTATTAAAAAAATTGTCCTTGATGCAACAAAAGAAATGTCTCATTTTAATGTAAAATTTAATGTGTCATCTAAACAAAAACATTTTTTCCTGGTGTTATTTTATACTCTAATCTCATTTCTCTGTCCACAAAAACATGACCCTGAAGCCTCACAGCTGGGAGAAAACTAGATTTTTTCTTGAAAACTCTTCCAGGGCACTATTAGCTCTTGCAGGAAGACTTCAAATATGGTACCAGAAAAAGACTGTGTTTGCTTCCTGAGGACCAGAGAGACAATGCCAGAAGCTTGATCACAAGGCAGTGAATTCTTTGATAACCTTTAAAATGAAGAAAATTGCAAAATAACCCAAATTCCTATGAGTCCCTCTACAATAAAACGTGGCAGGGTGATGGGAGTTCAGCAGGTGTTAACAATCATATAGGTCAAGACCAGCCATGAACATGGTGGTGTTCCAAGTGTGAGAAACTTGTCCAATGACAACCTGAGCAACTGAACTATATCAAGATTTACATTCTTGCTGTAAGTGAAACCAGAAAACAAAGAAATCAGGCTTAGTGTTAGGTGGTCTCTCAGTTACCTTAAATCCCAGGATCCTACACATATTTTAATATATTGGATCCTTTTGATTGGGTTATCTGAGATAATATGACTGAATTTGGAGTAAGTGGAGCTCAGTTCTGAGCCTCACTACTCATGTGAGGGAAGGTACTTACCCTCTCCCGGCCTCAGTTCCTTCACTGTAAAAGGAGGCATTTGGACTAAATGATCTCTACAATACCTTCCAGTTCTAAATTGTTAACCTTATGATCCTATGATCTTTTCTTTAAGAAAAAAATTATTTTGGGGCAGCTAGGTGGTGCAGTGAACAGAGCACTGGCCCTGGAGTCAGGAGGACCTGAGTTCAAATCCAGCTTCAGACACTTAACACTTACTAGCTTTGTGACCTTGGGCAAGTCACTTAACCCCAATTTCCCTGCCTTCTCTCCTCCAAAAATTGCAAAAAAAATTATTTCATTAAATATTTCCCAACTATATGTAAATTTTTTTACATACAAATAAAACAATAAAAAAAATTCATTAAAAAAAAAAAACCATGAGTTCCAAATTCTCTCTCCTGCCTGTCCCTCTCTTACCCATTGAGAAGGCAAGCAATATGATAGTATCATCTTTTCTCAATGCCCTCCTTGTTCTGGATTCCTTGAAGTTTGATGCCTTCCTTACCTCCCTGGCATTGTAGGTGAGTGGAAGCCTGAAAACCATCTACTGTCTCCTGAGCTCCTGGACAAGGACATTCACTCCCTGAGACGAATTGGGCAGATGTCTGCAGCACTTAGTCATCACTTGCTTCCCACTCAGCTGTGACCTTTCACACTTGGTACAGATGCCACCCCTCCTCACCAACCCAGGAAGCCTCAAATCCACTTCCTTACCCCTTAGCCCTAAATATCTCCACCCCCACACTCCCTCCCAGACTGCCTGCCTCAGGGGATTCACCAGACGCAACCCAAGACGCCTCAGCTGATACCCTCAGGCTCTATGGACACCCCCTCTTGTCTGATCTTTTTTTCCTCCTTCTCCTGATGCCCTAGATGTGGTATAATCCTTCCTTCCTCTTTTCTGGGGGTGACCTGGCTTCCAGCCTTCACTTTTTCACTCACTAATTGTGTGACCTTAAACGAGAACATGAAAGAGAGAGTTGTCTAAAGAGCTGATATGGATAAACTGGAAAGTTACCTACCAACTAGTATTTTTTTTTTAAAAAAAGGTACATACACAGGGATCATCACTGTTTTGGGGTGGTGGATAAGGGAAAGACGGGGAGAAAATCTGTAACTCAAAATCTCATGGAAATGAATGATGTAAACTAAAAATAAACAGAAATTAGTTTAATTTAAAAAAAAGGTACATACATAGAAGATGGAAACAAGGTCAGGGAACAGAGGACAAATAGAAAGGAATCCGAATCCTGGAAGAATAACGTCAAGTATGTTAATGCTCAAGACAGGCTGAGGAATTTTAGTTTGGCATGCTAAAGACAGGAAACAAGTTTTGTGGGTCCCTCCCCCCAAAGCAATACTGGCAAAGAGAGGCAGATCACAGTAAGAATTGGAGGCATTCTAACCTTCATTCACCTGGGGAGGGGGGATGGAAAACAATGCAAGACTAAGACTTTAGGATACTCTGAGGATGACAAATGCTGCCAGAGCTGCTAATGCCGGGTATCCTTCTACAGGATACAATTCCTTTTTTTTTCTTTTTGGAGGGGGGGAGGGCAGGGTAATTGAGGTTAAGTGACTTGCCCAAGGTCACAAGGCTAGTTAGTGTTAAGTGTCTGAGGTCGAATTTGAACTCAGGTACTCCTGACTCCAGGGCCAGTGCTCTATTCACTGCTCCACCTAGCTGCCCCGGGATACAATTCCTTTTTAATAATTTTGATTTATTTTAAAAATTAAATTAATTAATTTATTTAAAAGAAAATTTAAAATTAAATTAAAAAGTTAGATTTCTTAAAAATGAACAAAATTTATTTTCTCTCCCTCCCACTTTTTTCCCTCATGTTGAAAAAAATCAAAACCAAAACCCTTGTGACAAATATTCAGAGTCAAGCAAAACAAATTCCTGATATTATTTGTAAAATGCTTAGCACAGTGCCTGACAGTAGGAGCTTAAATGCTCATTCCCTTTTCCCTTTCTGTACTGGCCATGTGTAAAAAAGCAGAGGTCTTCTGCACTGAGTTCAGCATCTTTCCTTCCAGAAATGGGTAGGAATTAATTCTTCATTATCAATCCTCTGGAATTATGGTTAGTTATTGAATTGATGAGAGTTCTTAAGTCTTCACCATAATCCTGGACGTCCTTGATGACCTGAGTTTCCAGACCAGATGACCTTTGAGAAATCTGCCCTGGCTGGGTGCATTTGCACTAGTATTGTGTGTGTGTGTGTGTGTGTGTGTGTGTGTGTGTGTGTGTGTGTGTATGTGTGTGTGTGTGTGAGAGAGAGAGAGAGAGAGAGAGACAGAGAGAGAGAGAGAGACAGACAGACAGAGAGTGTGTGTGAGTGTGAATCAGACCATGGATGCTTATGTATAGTGAAGTAGTGGTGTGGCATCCTTCCTCGCTATGGTGGGCCTCTGTGGTTCCTAGAAGCTTGGTTTAACTGCTTTAGGGAGGAAGCACACTTTCCTCCTGTCTATTCCCTCCCGCCCCTGCCCCCCACTTTTCCCTTTGCCATGCTGGTTTTCTGTTATCAATGACTCACTGGCTTTCTGCTAACTATGGCTAAGGGCAAATGGGAAGATGATGAGAGACGGTAGAACTATTCTGGACTCAAAAGGATGGGATAAAAATGATCAATAGAAATCCAGAATAAGTAGGAAAAATAAGAAAGGCTCTAGCTATCCTTCACAAGTCCAAGTCATCTGGCCCAGATGAGTAATATCCCAAAGTACTGAAGAAAATGGGCAGTTACGATGGTCAGTGATCACTTAAAGGACCACTGAGAACAGAAAGATCATAAGACTGAATGCCTATAATAATAGCTCAGATTTGCATTTATTTCTTTGATAAGATTACTAGATTGGCATGTCAGAGACAGGGGGTGATTAAATGGATATAGTCCAGGTCCCGGAGTCAGGAAGACCTTGAGTTCAAATCTGGCCTCAGATACTTACTAGCTGTGTGACCGTGGGTAAGTCACTTAACCCTGTTTGCCTCAGTTTCCTCATCTATAAAATGAGCTGGAGAAGGAAATGGCAAACCACTCTAGCATCTTTGCCAAGAAAACCCCAAATGGAGTCATGGAGAGTCAGACATGACTGGAAAAACAACTGAACAACAACCACAAAAAGGTCAGGGGAATGATATAGTCCTTGGCAAAGTCTCTCATGCCATTTTTATGCACAAAATGGAGAAATGTGGCTAGATCATGGTACAATTAGGTGGATTCATAACGGGTCAAATGACCAACCTGAAAAAATAGTCATCAATAGTTTGAGGCCAACTTGGAAGGAGGTTTCTATAGAGGAGTGCCCTAAGGATTTGTGCTTAGCTCAGAGCTGGTGAATATTTTTATCAGTGACTTGAGTGAAAGCATGGCTGGCTTGCTTTTCAAATTTGCATGTGACACAAAGCTAGGAGGCACAACTGCTCTGGATGATAACTCTTGACAAGTGAAGGCACTGGCTTGAATTGAAAAAGATGAAATTTAATAGGAATAAATGTTGAGTCTCACACTTGGTATCAAAATATCACTTCCAAGTAGAAAATAGGGAAGACAGATCCAGACTGTCTTTTTTGTCTTTTTCTGATTGGAGATTTTACTGAATTAATTCAATATGGTTCCACACACAATATCCCATTGCAACCAAAAAGAACCAAAGCATTTTTTTTTTTGCTGCATTGAAAGAAATAGCTTCTGGGATATGGGTGATTTTCCCATTGCTCTCTGGGATGTTGGGTTCAGTTCTAGACACTATATTTAAGAAAATCATTGATGGGGGCAGCTAGGTGGCATACCCTGGAGTCAGGAGGACCTGAGTTCAAATCCCACCTCAGACACTTAAATAGCTGTGTGATCCTGGGCAGGTCACTTAACCCTAATTGCCTACGAACAAACAAACAAAAACTCCTAACAATAACAAGAAGGATATTGATAAGCTGGAGAGCATCCAGAGGAAAGAGACCAGCAAGGTGAAAGGCCTTGTGAGGATTATATGAGGGAAATGGAAAAGATAAACTATGAAAGCTATTCTAAAGTATTTGAAGGGCTGTCTCACGGAAGAGGGATCAGACTTGTCCTGTCTGACCCAGGAGAGCAAAATGAAGAACAAGATGGGAGGGAGGGAGGCAGATTTAGCCTTAATTTAAGGAAAAATACTTTGGAACTCCTAGCACTTTCTACAGTGGAATGGCCTGCCTCAGCAGTCAATAGTTTCTCCCTCTTCTAGAGATCTTTAGGTAAAGATTGGATGATTACTTCTTCACCGAGTTGTTAAGTGTATTCTTGTTCAGATATGGGTTGGATTAAGAGGCCTCTAAGGCATCATCAACTCTGAGAGGCTGTGATACTCTATGATGTCTCCCCAGGCTCCAGTTTCCTCACTTTAACAATGAAGGCTTGATGAGATGACCTCCAAGGTTTAATCCAGCTGTAAATGTATATTCCCTATGATTTTATGATTACAGCTTCCTCCAAAGATTCTGGGTGAGGGTAGATGCTTTGGCAGTCAGCCTGTCTCTGTAGGGTTCCCTTGAAATTCAGAAATGATTCACTTAGCCCTACTGTCCCCCTCAGCCCAGCCACTTACCAGGCCTTAGGGGTTAGTGGTTGCTATGCTTTCTTTCTGAGGTTAGGCCTTTCTCTTAATCTTGGTCTGAATCCACCCATTCATCAAAAGAGCTGTTTGAGTCTAGTTTCTTTACTTCCTGATACTCAGTTTTCTCAGCTGTAAAATGAAGGACAAGATTGTCCCTTTGGGCCCTTTCAGCCCTAATGGTCTCCTGTTCTAAGTATTTACTGAAAGTTATGGTTCTCAGGGCTGAGCTAAGAAAAACCAGTATGGTACAGGGGTGTCAAGAGCGCCCTGGGTTTGAATCTTGGTTCTGATATTCATTATATTATCTTAGGCAAATTCAGTCCACCCCTCTGAACCTCAGTATCCTCATTTGAAAAACGGGCTCTCCGTGGTGTTTTGATGAAAGTGTTTTGTAAACTTTGTTTCTACCAAATTTGTGTAATCACCTTGTGGGTGAAACAGAAGTACTCTGCAGAAAGAAGGATGTCTTGGGGACATAACATAAGCATAACACATTCCAAAGCAAACAAAAGCAGTGGAAAACAAAAGGCGGAGTGTAATTAAGGGCTGAAGGCCCAACGATCTGGAAAGATAAGATGGGGATAGACTGTGGGGAAATCTCAGAAGCCAAGCAGAGTTTGGGTGCATGGGAGCGGTAAAGATGGAAGTTACATTTTCATTACTGTAATAGTTTAAACTGTCACAGCCCAGTATGGAAACATTTTCTGCACATCTGCCCTGTAAAGTACATAATGAAGATATCATGATTCCCATTTTATAGATGAGGGAACTGGGAAGTATTGAATCTCAGAGTCAGAATGTTAGAAATGAAAAAGGACCTTTGGGGTCATTTTGTCCACTTTACTCACTTTAAAGATGGAAACAGGCTCAGAAAGGAGGAGAACTTCCTGGTTAGAGAGGAACCCAGGTGTTCTGACCAAAAGTAATTCCACTACAGGGCACTGTCCCTCTTTTAGAGGCGAGATGTTGGACAGATTGAATGGGGGTTGGTGAGGGGGTTAAGTAGAGTTAGAGGGAGAAAGACAAGCTGGGCTGCCCACCCAAGAGGCTCCTTCTAGCTCTAGAGTTGTCATTCAATAGAGTGGAGTTAATAGAGTTCTCCCATACCTTCTGGGCATCTTTCCATCCAGACACACTTAAATATCCTTGTGATCAGGGCTCCTTTCTCGTGATGCTTCCCTGCCCCCTGGTGGCCTGATTGGATCTCTTCCCAGCCTTTGGGGTGCCAAGGAGGGGAGAGAACATTTTCAGAGAACTCTGTTGTGCCTTTATTCCCTTCTCTCACTCTCATGCCCACAGAGAAAAACCATGGCAAGGTCTGTGATGACGTCTTCTGGGTTGCCTAGCAAAGTGCAGGAAATAGAGGCTGGGATCCCTGGGTTCCTCTGTGCTAAGAACATCAATGCAAGGCCTGGTGCAGAAGGGGCACAGGAAATGGAGGGAAATGACCCACTGGGTCTGAGCTTTAGACTTGAGGGGGGCAAGGATTGTTAGGGCTTCTTCAGTCCCCTTTTTGTGTTATGTACCCCTTAGACAGTAAGTAGGATGAAGCCTATGTCCTTTAACAATGTTTTTAAATGCAGAAAATTGGGAAAAAAAAAGAATGAAAAAGAGAACCAATTATACTGAAATATGGTTTTCAAAATATTTTGAAAACATATTTGTGACATAGTACTATACCAAGCAACAGGCATAATAACCAGAGAAATCTCAAAGTCATGATGAGCATAAATGATGTTTCTCTGTCTCTAACAACTGTAATGTGATATGAAAATATCTGTGATTTTTTAGTGATAAAGTCGCATGTGCTGCTAATACTACTGAGCTTTGTTGTCTATATTTATATTGAATTAAATGCTAAATTTCAGAGTTTAGTGAAATTAAGGATATGATCCCCCCCTCCCCCCAACACCACCCCCACTTGCAGGTTAAAATCCCTTGTTCCAGTTTAACCAATGGCTTCATTTGATAAATGAGGAAATTGGGACCCAGAGAGGGGAAGCTTTATTTAGTCATTTCAATGGTGTTGGACTCTTTGTAATCCTGTTTAGGGTTTTCTTGGTAAAGATACTGGAGTGTTTGCTATTTCCTTCTCCAGCTCATTTTTCAGATGAGGAAACTGAGGCAAAGACAGTTAAGTGACTGGCCCAGGGTCACACAGCTAGCAAGTATCTGAGGCTGGATTTGAACTTAGGTCTTCCTGACTACTCCAGGCTTGAAACTCTATCTTCCTTTGAGGGGAAGCTTACAAGAGTGATTTAAAAAAAAAAAAGCAAAGGCTAGACTCAAACAGAGGTTTTCTGATTAGAGACTTGAAATCTAGTACCTTTCTGTGCAGGGTTCTGTGGGCTGCAATTTAGGCATGGAGAGAATGGATCCCAAAGCCCCAAATCAAAACTAGGATCAATCTTAGTGGCCCTGGAGGCTTCCAAGGGGTTAACTAGGTAAACTGGAGAGGGGATTCAGGTGAGGAGCCCCAAGCATTCTGGGATTTAAGGTGGAGTGGGTGGTTTGTTTGTTTTTAAACTGAGTGGATCTTTCTGGTCGTGGACCTGTGGGCTACTGGAGGAAGGAGCTGAGCCAGTAGCCCTTGACAGTGCTGGTGGCCCCAGGGACCTGGTCATGAGGTGGGCCTTGGACACGTGGCCCTTGGTGCTTGGTCTTCTCGTGTTTGTAGGAGGTAAAAGGGCTGGTACAACCGGGAACCCGACTGATTCCTTCCACTTCTTAGTTTCTGGTTCCTGGAACTGGGACTGTGGGTGTTGGAAAGGGGGACTGGGAAGAATCATAATTGATGTTAATGGTATCTGTAGTCAGCTTTTCCCCAGCTGGGGGCCATTCCAGGAAATCTGGGCTTAGCTCCTTAAGCCACAAGAGGAAGGAGGGAGAGAGAGACAGAGGGGGGGAAATTCATGGGATCATAGGATAGAGAGAACTAGAGGGACCTTAGAGGCATCTAATCCCACCTCCATCCCACCCCCATTTTACAGGGAGGCAGCTGAGACCCAGAGAGGTTTTGATACTTGTCCAAGGTCACACAGGAAATCAGTGGTAGAGCCTGAATCTGGATTTATCATGGGGCAGTGAGAAACATGCTGGATTTAGAGTCAGAGAACCTGAATTCAAGTCCTGCCTCTGACACTGACAACCTGTGTGACCTTGGGCTAGTCACGATCTCTCTGGGTATCAATTTCCTCAGCTGTTGTATGAGTAAAGGGTGTGATTAGATGGCCTCTAGGATCTTTTCCACTGCTCAGTCTATGACGTCAAGTGCAGTAGTCTTTGTTCTTGTTTTGGTCTTTGTTCTTGATAGTTTAGTCATTTCAGTCGTGTCTGACCCTTTGTGATCCCATTTAGGGTTTTCTTGGCAAAGATGCTGGAATGGTTTGCTATTTCCTTCTCTGGTTCATTTTACAGATGAGGAAACTGAGGCAAACAGGGTTAAGTGACTTGCCGAGGGTCACACAGCTAGTAAATGTCTGAGGCCAAATTTGAATTTAGTTCTTGACTCTAGACCCAAGGCTCTACCCACTGTACCACCTAGTTCTTTATAGAGTAACTATATTTATGTTCTATATAACATATACAATACACACATATATGTATATGTGTGTGGGCTCTTTGAGTATTGGCTTAGTTTTGTTAAGCGAAATTTTTGACTATTTCCAGTCCTTGTCTCTAAACACAGTGGAGCCATCCCACCTCATTAAAGACAATGTGGTCTAATGGAAAGAGCACTGGATTTTTGAGTCAGAGGACTTGGGTTTGAATTTTGCTTCTTGGTGCCAGTGTGATCTTGGACAAGTAACCTCTCTGATCATCTAGGTTATCAGGCAACAGACAGACATTTACTAAGTGCTTAACTAAGTGTAAGGTACTATGCTAGATGCTGGAGGTAGAAAGATAAATACCCCTCCCCCAAACCAAAAACCTTTCACTCTAAATAAACTTATCTTGTGATTATCTATTGTGCCTTGGGATTTAGAGCAAAAAGGGACCTTAGGGATTATCCTGGCCACCCCAGCCATCTCATTTTACAGATGAGGAAACTGAGGCTCAGAGAGTGAGAGGAACTTGGTCTAGAAGCTAAGTGATCTCTCCAAGATCACACAGTGGTAAGAAGCAACTCGGGGTCAAATCTATATCCTCTGACTGCAAACACCCTCTTTCCATTACTCCACACAGCCTTAATGTCATGATTTAGTGCTTTTATGGCTCCACACATTGGGCTGTGTGGCTAAAGGTGCTGAGTTTGGTAGGATTACCTTATTCCCCCCTCCTTCCTGTGAGGGGAGAGGGTCCTGCTCACAGGGCCAAGTCTCAGAGTAAAAAGGCCTCAGTGCCTAGTGCTGGGGTGTCCTGGCTTCTGGCTGGGCTCTTGTCCTTTCTTCCCTATCCAAGTTTAGGGGAAACCTCTATTGGATTGGAGTTACAGCTGAGGGGGATGGTCAGTTTTAGTCATATGGGGCTGTTTGGCCTAAAAGGCTGAGTGAGCAGCTTTCCTGGGAGCTTTGCTATTGAGATGTGACACAGCATTTGAAAAAGAGTTTCTCCTGGGAAAAGTGACTTCGCGAAGTGTGATTATGGAAAAAGGAAAAAAAAAGGTCAGACATGTTAGAATTTGATGTCCCTCTCAGTCTGCCACATTGAGGGAGGTACCTGGATGAACTGGAATGAATACACTCCGGTGGAATCAGGGAAAAAATGTTACTGCTGTGGCTGCCTGAGGGCCTGAGACACAGCTCTTCTATTTACTTAGCTGTGTGAATTAGGGCAAGTCATATAACTGTCTGGTGCCTCAGTGTACCTATCTGTAGATTAGTTATTAAAGTTATCATTAATTTACTTCACAGGGTGATGGTGAGGAAAGCAATTAAAAGGTTATTGAAATGATTGGCATTTTTACATCTCTCTCACCTAGGTTTGGATCCTACAAGACCCCCAGAAGAAAATGTCACCAGTTTCATGAACCATGTCACTCCTGAAGGGACCCAGTCCACTTGGGATGGGGATATCCCTGCTATTAACCAAGGTGAGGACACTTTACTTTCTTATGCTTGACCTGGAGAAAGTGTTTAGGATCTTTGGAAATGCCTCCAATGGATTAATTAGCAACTAATAGAATACCTACCATAGTCTGTGTGGGAATGGGGGGAAGGGAGAGAGAAGGGAGGCAGTGGTGATGATAGCAGCCTATACATATACACATGCATATAGGTTGCTATTATGTATTATATATAGCTATCATATGTCACTTTATTCAAGAAATATACAAAAATGATCTCATCTGATTGATCTTCAATAACTTTGAAGCAGGTAGTGTAAGTGGGTAGCATTATTCTCCCCACTTTATAGATGAGGGAACTGAGGCCCAGAGAGGTTTTCCAAGGTCACACAGCTACTATTAGAGTTTGCACTCGAGTCCCCTGAATTCAAGGCACCACACTATGTTTACATTTATAAGATGGGGCCCTGGATCTCAAGGAGGAGGTTCCTATTTAGTTAGGGAAATAAGACATAAATATATGATAAGATAATGAATAACGTAGGCAGTATGTGATTAGCGTTGAATGAGGGGCAGGGACATTAAATTAGGAGAGTTTCTCTTGAGATAGTGACAAGTTTAGCCTTGGGGACCTCAAGTGGAGGGATTGAAGGCAGGGACTGATGGCCACCAGGGGGCAATCTGGGCAGACATGCTCCCGTCCCTTGGAGTCCAGCTTAGACCTATGGTTAAGAGCTGGTCTCATTTCTCCATCTCTCTTGCCCCGCCTTCCCCAGACCCCAATCCCCTTAGGAATTCTTTTGTTTTGTTTTCAGATGAGGGAAGTCATCTGACTCCTACATTTCTGGGTTGGCTTTTTAGATTCAAAGCAAACAGTTGAGTCTGGAATGAGGAGGCTATCATGGCAACCCAAATACTAGGTGTTGAAGGATTGAAGTATTGGGCATTGGCATGTGGACAAAGAAGAGTTCACTCTCCCTCTTCCCACCAAGAGGTATAGAGCTTAGCTCGAAGGGCCAGGGCCCCATCTCCTAGAGCCTCCTTCTCCTCTAACAGGCTCCGCTGGGCTGGTAGCTTTCTGTCCTCCTTGGCCTCTGGCATACCCAGGCTCCCCTAGGCCTTGGCCTAGGTGAGAAGAGAAAACCTGACCTCCCTTAAATCACACTAATTGCTGACACTTACATAGCACTTTTATGGCTGTCAGGGAATTTTATAGATTTTATCTCATTAAGAACTTGTAGTGGCATGATCTAGATAAAACTCTTAGGAAACTTTATTATCTGAATACTCTGATCTTATGTGGGCAGCTAGATGCTACAGGGGTAGAGCTCTGGGCCTGAACGCAGGAAGACTCATCTCCCTGAGATCAAACCTAGCCTCAGACACTTATTAGGTGTGTGGCCCTGGGCAAGTCACTTAACCCTGTTTGTCTCAGTTTCCTCATCTGTAAAATGAGCTGGAGAAGGAAGTGGCAAATCATTCCAGTGTCTTTGCCAAGAAAATCCCTAATGGGGTCACAGAGTCAGACATGACTGAAACCACTGAACAATAACAACATAACTTTACATATGATGGTCTAATGATAGAGGGCAGAGTAACTTAATTTTTTTTTTAAAATTGAATATCCTGTAGACATTCAACATGTCTAAAACTGAACTCATTATCATTCCTCCTTCCCAAATTTCCCCACTTCTGTCAAGGCCCCCAGGATATTTTCAGGCCCCTAGGTTTGCAACTTTGGTGTTATTCTCAATTCCTCACTCTCATTCACTTTATGTCACTTCAAAACCTTGTCATCTCCATAACATTTTTTCCATCTGTCCCTTTTTCTCCCCTCCTAGCCACCACCTTAGTTTAAGGGGAATGAGCCTTTAAATAGCACCTAGTATGTGCCAAGTACTGTACAATGCACTTTTTATAAATATCTCATTCGATCCTCACAACAACCCTGGGAGGTAGATGTTATTATTTTCATACCCATTTTACAGTTGAGGAAACTGAGGCAAGATGGATGTTAAGTGATATGCCCTAGGTCATATACCTCAAATCTGAGGCTAGATTTGAATTTGGATCTTCATGAATCAGGATCAACACTCCATTTAATGTACCACCAATTTGCCTCTATGACCCTCATCAAGGGGGGCAGGGGAGAAATATGATTATATGATCAAGTCCTCATCACCCCTAATCTAGATTATTGCAATAGCCTCTGAATTGGTATCCCTGCCTCAAGTATAGTTTCCCTTCTCCAATCCATCCACCACAGGGCTGCCAAGGTGGTTTTCCTACAGTAAAGGTCTGTGTTAGTTTTCCATTCGATAAACTACAGTATCTCCTTATGAGACTTAGAATCAAACACGAATTCCTTTGTTTGGCATAGAAAGTCCTGCATCTGGCCCCAGTCTACCTTTCCAGTCTTCTAATGGCTCTTCTGATCCCTCTTCGTACACACTATGATCCAGGGCAAACATCCTTCCTCCTGGTCCTCTCACACGATGCTCCATCTCTCATCCCTGGATTTGTGCACTGGCTCCATGCCCATGAGGCGTCCCTCCTCGTCCCAGATTCAGAGAATCCGTAGTTGCCCTCAAGGTACAGTTCAAGTACCACCTTCTCCATGAAGCCTTTCCTGATTTCCCACCTCTGCCTTCCCCCAAATTCAGCTCTTTTACATATGTGTTATTTTCCTGTTATTTCCCCCCAAATTCAGCTCTTTTATATATATGTTATTTTCCTGTTATTCCCCCCCAGATTTAGCTCTT
>CM053581.1:121915313-121954407 GCA_028627135.1 Pseudochirops cupreus | reverse complement strand
GGGGGAAAGAGGGGGAGAAAATATGTAACTCAAAATCTTGTGGAAATGAATGATGCAAACTATAATAAAATTAAAAAAAAATTTATGGCCCTAGAAAAATTACAAACACATTTGTAAACAAAAATATATCAAATTTAAAAACAAAAACTCAAGATTTTGGTGGGAAAAAAATGTTATGCTCAATCTCCCTGCCTCCCACAAAGATTTGTAACACATCTCATGAAGTGAATGGGTACATCCAAAAGTGTTCCCAATTATAAAATAGCAAATGAATGCCTTAACAATAGTGTCAAGTTCAAGAGGAAATCAATGGGAAAATATTTGCTTTTAATCACTTTTATATTATTTGATATCAATAATGGGCATTTTAAAAAAATTATCATCTTTTCAGTTCACTCCCCTGGCCTTCAGGTGAAACCACTTTTTACCTAGATTCTTTGCTGGATGCTTCTATTACTAACCCCATTTTGGAAGGGTCCAACTAGTCTAAATAGACTGACTTCCCTTCTTTTAACAAAGATGAAGAGGGTTGCTGTGACCAATCAATTATTCACCAAGTGTTTACTGAATACCTTCTAAATGCCCAGCAAAGTGACAAGTGCTTAGGGGAACACAAAGGAGCAATAAAATGTGGTCCCTGCTTTCACAGGGTTTACACTATAATTAGGGAGACATGACAAAGATAATAAAGTCTATGAGTTCAGAGGAGAGAAAAGATCAATGTGAGGTTAATACCATCCTATAGCATTTGGG
The DNA here is from genome assembly GCA_028627135.1 of Pseudochirops cupreus. Lineage (NCBI taxonomy): Eukaryota > Metazoa > Chordata > Mammalia > Diprotodontia > Pseudocheiridae > Pseudochirops > Pseudochirops cupreus. The sequence goes on along the minus strand of CM053581.1, from coordinate 121,953,654 downwards.
ATATTACTCTAGATCTTTATGAAGTGGCAAGACTCTAGCCAGCAGCCTGAGGATTCTTTAATATTTGATGTTGCTTCCCTGGCATTTCTGGAGCAGCAACAGACAATTCACATCTTTCCTGGGCTATCTTCTTGTGTTCAATTTTCTAATCACCCCATTACTGGCCAGTTTTGTTGTTGTTCTGTTGTTTCCAACTCTCTGTGACCCCATTTGGGGTTTTCTTGGCAAAGATACTAGAGTAGTTCACCATTTCCTTCTTTACATCACTTTACAGAGGAGGAAACTGAGGGTTATATGGCTAGTAAGTGTCTGAGGCTGGATTTGAACTCATGAACACAAATCTTTCTGATGGCAAGTCCTGTGCTCTATCCACTGTGCCACATAGCTACCTATACCAGTGAAGGGAATGTTCAGGGAGGATTAGCACCTGTGGGATGAGGGCTTGTCAAACCCTTTTTTAGGGCTACTTATCCACCCTTGGTGTCCACCTTCATCCAACTTTAAACTGTGACTCCAAGATGTAGCAGCATGTGCAGTAACCATACCGCAGTAAAATGTCTCAACAGACCAGATAAACCAGGTTGAGCATAACAGCTAGGCCTCAAACCTGCCAGGGCATTAGGGGGATGTCCATCCCCAGCATGTGAAGATCTTCACCAGCAGAATGGGCAGATGAGAACAATTTGCTCCAACAGCCATGAAAGCAGCTGAAGCAGGACCACTTAGAGCTTGGTCAGACATTGAAGGCAGCAATGGAAGTAACAGGTCCACTGCATCCTGGACCGTCACCAACTGGCTTGACTTTTGTCCCGCCACTGGACTTCGGTTACTCAGGAAGAGAGTGAGGCTGACCTTAACCATGAGGAAGTCATGACATCACCCCATGATGTCACTGGTCCTCAAAAAAAATGAAAGACAAACTGGCCAGCTGAGCTGTCAGTTAGCATTGTCAGCTACTAACAGCATAATAACCAATTAAAACTGTTCCAACTGTTGTTGGAAGATCTGATGCTCACAGATGCTCACAGACAGCTCAGCCAGAGCCATTGGTAGAAAGAGGGAGAGGAAGTGGTTTGCTTCCGTTCTTTCCCTTTTTATACCTTACAGGTACTCATGTGGAATGACTGCCTATTGGCCTGAATTGGATGGTCAAAAAAGTTATCACAGATGGAACTTGAAGGAAGAATAAGACACAGGGGAAGACAAAAGGGACCAGGCATTCCTGGATAGGAGAATGATGTGAGAAAAGGCTCAGAGACAGAGGCTACACACTGGGATAATGGAAGCAGTGGCTACATCAGAGTTCCTGTCAGAAAAGCATGAAGTAAAAGTGAAAGGGTAGGTTGGGGGTTGACTGTGAAAGAGCTAGAATGTCAGGTTTTTTGGATTTCATCCTTTAGATAATGGGATTTGGACAAAGGAAAGACATGATTAAAATTGTGTTTTAAGAAGATTAATTCAGTATCAGGATATAGAATGGGTTGGAAGGGGAGGAGACTAAAAGCAGAGAGCTCATTCAAAAGACTGTTGTAGTAACATACAAATATAATGAGATGATAAAAAAAATATGGCAGTGGAAATGGTAAGGAAGGGAAGGATGTAGAAGAACATGGAGATTAAATCAGTAGGGTTCAATGACTGGTAGGATGCAGGTGTAAATGATAGGGAAGAGTACTTCTGGGAGTTTTTGTACCTGGGTGACTACAATGAATGGTATTATACTGTGGTTCCTGAATATAAGCAGGTAGCAAAGTGAATTAGTAATACCAGGTGGTGGGTGACAGTCTGACAACATAAAAAGATTGTAAGAAAGGATTTAGATAAAAATCACAGACAATGGAATATCTCCATAGGAGATTAAGGGGGAAATAAAGGATTTGAGGAAGAGATTAACTCTAAGGATACCCTTTGGAAGGAAAACTACCACACTGTCCCACAAAATAATCTGGGTGCTCCTGTCAGAAAGAAATGATAGGCTGACACTGGCTAGCTTTTCTTATGCTCCACTCCATTGGTCAATTACAGGGTTAATCAACTGTATGCCCCTGTCAATCTTGCTAAGAAGGATAAAGTTTTTAGCCAAAGCCCCATGCCAACCCACCCAGCTCCTGGTCTTTCTAGAAATTGGAAACTGACTTGAAGATGGCAGCAATGGAAGTAAGAGGGAGATCTTTCATTGACTATTTCAAGGAGAGTTCAGCCTTGTAATAGTGATAAGTTTAGGGCAACAACTGGGAAAGTGGGGGATGGGAAGACCCATACTATCACTCAGGAAGCATGAGTCACTCTCCTCTATCTTAGTAAAATCAGTAGGGGCCTCTACAACATGCAATTCCAGGCCCAGGGGAGGAACAGTTCAGTACCTTTTAGTGAGAGCTAGTTTTACCTATCACTTCAGCATAATCAAACATACTCTCCTACCCAGACCAGGAAAGATGAAGATGAATATCTAAAACTAATCCCCGCACAACATGTACTCTGTAAATTTGTCTTCCAAGTGTGATGTGTGAACAAGCATGCCTTTTTAAGAAAGGTCATTCTTGATGTCAAAACCAGACTTATAGAAACATATAAAAGATTTAACACAGGTAAGGAAGGAAGGAAGGAAGGAAGGAAGGAAGGAAGGAAGGAAGGTCTCTTTAATTGGTCCTTACATAACAGTCCTTACAAAAAGTCTCTCTGAATGATCATCAGATCACAGATTTCAAGCTAGAAGAAATTTTGGAGACCGAAACTCAGCAGAGGTTAAGCAATCTGCAGATTAACAGAAAGAGGCAGGATTTGAATCCAGTTCTTCTTAACTTGAAAACTAGCACTCAATTCACTATAGCATCAGCCTTTCCTGTGAAATGGGATCTACTGCAGAAAGTCCTCAGAGAAGGAGATCCATCATTACGGTAGAATCATAGCGTCTTAGCTGGAAGAGATCTGAAAGATCATGTTATGTCATCCACACACTCCATCTCCCTAAATTTTAGGGATGAGGAAACAATTCCAGAGACACTGACAGACTTGCTCTGGTGAGAGACATTATCCCCTATCCCCACAACCCAACCATCTGAATGGCTGAGAAGGCAGGTCACAGAGCCTGGTGTGTGAACAGTGGATTCATCAAACAAACGGCCACAAGCCAAGGAGGGGTTAACAGTAGGGCTTGGTTTAGTCACTGAAGAGTAAGGGGCCTTGTAGGGAGGTAGGATGTAGGGACTCCCACACCAGCCCTGAGCCTTTGCAGTGGCTCAGAACAGGAAGTACTACAAAAGCCGCCTTTACCTTCCCCATTCACCAACTCTGCTCACATCCTGTTTCCACCACTCTGAAACCTCTCACTCCTAGGTAGACCCATAATGGCTTAATATCACCTCATTCTGGTTAGTTTGGGGGTATTGTGCTTTTATTTTTAGCTTAATGGTGGGGGAGGGGGGAGGGGAAACTATAGAAATGCATACTTCCGTCTTAGGAAAGTCCTGGCATTAAAATCTTTCAAAATGTGGCTCCATAGGCTTTGAGGTTTTTCTGATGGGCTAAAGGCTCCTTTCTGATAAAGGCATGGAGAGGGGCATGGTCTCTCTAGACAGGAGTTAAATCAGAATTCATAGAACTAAGGTACAAAGGGGAATCAGGATGTGACTTTCAGAAACCACCCTGTACACTCCCATTTCTATAGTGCCTCGCTCTCCTTCAAAGCTACTGCACTCCCTCAATTATATCACCACTTATAGGATTTATGTGCTAACAAAGCAATATTGGCTTCTCTTTCTGAGGTGTACAATTTCTTTTTTATTGGTAGTATCTTGAGACATCAGCTCACTGGTGACATGGTATTAATTTGAAAAAAAACAACATCGTCCATCCCGCTAATTCTATTCCTAAGGCAGGTCCACTGAACCTGCCATGGAAGCCCCCAACCCTAGCTGACCTCCATTCTCTGGTCTCAGTGTGCTCTGCTATAAGATGGGATGACAATGCAAATTCATGTTGTCTTTGTCTTGCCTTGACACTATTCAACATCTCTTTTATTTCTTCTCTACTCCTAGGTTACCACCACATGGCCATTTCACACCTCCTTAAAACCCCAACTTCTATCTAGAATTTGTCTTCTGGTTTACATTTCTGCCTCATCTCACTCCCTTCCTTCAAAGCAACCTACCCACAAAGCTAATCCTACTGAAAGACTGGTCTCATCGTTATCAAAATCTACAATATCTCATCAAGCTTACCTCCTCTGCTCAATTCCCCATCCCCATCCTCCAGGCAATCCAGGTTAAGTTACTTACCCAGTCACACAGTTTGCAAGTATCTGAGGTCATACATATTTGAACTCAAGTCCTCCTGATTCCAGGGCTGGTGCTCTATCCACTACACCACCTAGATGCCCTCTTTGCCTCTACCTCTTGGCTTCAATCTTATTTTCTACTACTAAATTCCACAACAACAAAAACCTCTGATTCGTACAGACCAATGTTGTGTTTGCCACCTACCAGCCTTCTGCTTGCCTCTACATCATTCAACCTGATTTCCCACGCTAAATGTCCTCCCTTCTCTCACCTCCTAGTTTATTCACATTTTATGTAACCTTCAAGGCCCAGCTCAGGTCCCAAGTCTTGCTATCAGTGTCTGTTTACACTGATATTTTCTCTGAGTCCTTGCACAACAGGAACATAGAATTAGAACTAGGACCTCAGACACCTCACATTGTCCAAATCTCTTCATTTTATGGTTCCCCACTGAGCTAAAAATAAAAACCCAGAGGGCTTAGTGATTTGCCCCAGGTCACACATTGGTGAGTCAGTAAGAGAGTTAGATTTCAAACCCAGATCCTTTAACTCGAACTGATAGCTTGCTACAATGAGCATAATAGAAGGTATGACTAAAAACAAGGAGAGTTAATAAACCACACCTATATTTACCATAGGGTTCTTCACGGCAGTTACCCAGGGGCCTCAAATAGCGGACTATCCATTTGGAGTTTCTCTATCTTGTTTCCAGTATTTATTGGTTCAACCTATTGTACAGAGCAAAGAGGGACTGGTGGGAGGGGTGGGGGTAGGAATTAATCAATCCTAATTCTATTATTTTATTCCCTAGATCAAGCCATTTATTCACAGATGGATCTGAAAGAGGAAAGGGAGAGAAAAGGATGCAAGATGAATGAAAGCACTTGGAATAATCCCTTAAATTCTCAGGCTTGTCAAAGGAGCCAAGGGTAACCCTAAGTAAGGGAAAGGTAGGTTTGCAGAGTTGGGGATGAAAGGCAAAAACAAGTTAAAGTCATTCCTGGCTTGTGAATCTTTACTTGATACCTTTCCCCTCTCTTTCAAAAAAAAATTCCTTCCCTTCAGCTCTAAATAACCTGAAAATAAGCCTTGACATCCCCTTTTTGATGTTCTCCTTGCCTCACTAATCAATGAGTACCAAGAGGCACAAACCTAGTCCCTGCTTTTCCCCACCAAAACCACTTAATCTAGCACCCACTCCTGCTGTGGCCGTCTGACCCACTTCCTTTGCTTGTCCCCTTATGCATCTGGCAAGTTTCTAAAACTTTTTGAGAAGCAATAGGGCTCAAATCTACCCCAAGTTACACAAGAGTTGGGAGGATTTGTTTTGTGCAAAATTCTTCCTCCAAAGAGGAAGTAGTGAGGGCCGAAGAGAAAGAAACTCAGGGTTATTAGATGGGTGATACAACTCTGCCACCTGCTGTACTTAAGCTGTAATTACATGGAGAACTCGGGGTGGAGTCTTGGTGGTATTAAGGGATAGATTCAGAACTGAAGAAGAGGTCATCAGGTGTGAATCGCCTCCCTCACTTTACAGAGGAGAAAACCAAGGCCCAGAGCACACGGCGCTCTTCTAGGGGGGCCGCCCCTAGAAGACAAGCTCAGGGTAAGCTCCTAATAACTTCTAAACTAATCATGTTAAATCCTCTGCTCATTCATTACAGCACTACTTCAAAAATCACAAATACTATCGAGGTACAAGAGAGCTGGCCCACACAGAAAGCTCTCAGAGTACGGAGTTTAAAAGAACATGCAGTTTTGAAAGACTAAGAATTCTGATCAATGCAAGTCAACCAGGATTCCAGAGGATTGTGCACACGACTCATCTCCTGGGAGAGAGGTATTGGTCTGAAGCACACAGTTTTGGCGAATACAGAAATTTATCTGAGTTTTTCTTTTCTTTAATCCAGTGGAGGAGGTGAGAGGGAAAAAAAAATTGTTAACAATTAAGAAAAAATAAAACGTCTAAGAGGCCCAAGGGAATTCTGAAGGAAGCAATCACTTTTAGTCCTCTAATAGAGAACATATGGAAAATATGGTCTATTTCCTAGAAGACAGTTTTAAAATGCCAGTGTTCCTTCCATGTTAGGAGCTGGTTCAGGTTGGGAAAGTTTTTGTGCCACTCTGTTCACAATTACAAGTGGTTTTATTACAAATCAAATGAGTAAGAGATTCAAGGAAACTCAACATGCTTTCATGTGAGAAAAAAGGTCTATGATGAAAATAAAGGCTTAGAAGTAAAAAACAAGAACACACACACAAGGATGATGAATGTATAAGCAAAAACAAATCTTAAAGAATGGAAGGAACGTGTAAGAATTGCTTCAAGTCTCCAAAAAAACCCAAAGTGAGCTGAGGTTTGCAAAAAACACATATATTACAGACAACTAAAAGAGTTTTTGAAAAAAGCTGTGCAATTATAATGACTATATCTAGCCCCAAGCAGAATTGAGAAAATGGTCCACCCTCTTTTCTTTGCCAAGGTGATAGTTTACGGGTGTTGAAGTTTTTTGATTGCTTTAGCTGGTTTTGCTGAACTAGGTTTCTTTTTCTTCTCTTAGGCTAACCCAACATGGCTATTTTAGCCTTTCTTCTAATCCTACTTATTAGCATTTGTCTCCTAGGTAGGTTAGAGGGAGAAGGGATATAAGTAAATGTGATGTAACATAAAAACAAAAGGCATCAATAAAAATAGTTTTTAAAGTTAGGTTCACATTAAGAACAAGCAAGGGAAAAGGTTCCTGTTTAAGGAAAGAGTATCATGTTAAACAAGAAAGCAGAACAGCCATTGTTTTCATCTTTATCAAAGAAAACACTCAAAACTGTAAAAAACAGATTTAAAAGAGATTAAACACTGTGAAGAGGGAACTGTACACATAAAACAAAAAGCCATTCTCCGATTGATAAGGATATGAGCAAATAGCTCTTTATAAGGACTACACCCTATAAAGAACCAGGTCAATGTTACAAATCACTAATAAGAGAAAAAAATGCAAATCAAACAATCCTGGGGTTTCACTTTCCCACAAAGCAAACTGGCAAAGAGAACAAAAGGTGGGAACAGGAGATGTTACAGGGGTTATGGAATCACCGACATTAACAAACTGTGGGTAGAGCTGTGAATTGATACAACCATTTTGGAAAGCAATTTAGGATTATGCAAACTAAGTGACCATACCCTTTGACCCAGAGATTGCACTGTTAGGCATAAACCATAAGGAAGGTCATTGACAAAAAGAAGATGCTGTATAAACAAAAATATTTTTAGCAGTACTTTTTCTAGCAACAAAGAACTGGAAATAAAGTAGATGACCGATGACTGGAAAAGGGTTCTACAAGTTTGTGACACATGAACACAATAGAACGTTACTGTTTTGTCAGAATTGCTCACAATTTATGAAGAGAAATGTAGGAAGACATATATAACTGATGTAAAGTAAGCAAAACTTAGAAAATAATATGACAACATAAGACGCAAAATTCAACCATAAAATAACTGAAACAGAATGGGGTCAAAATATAATAATGACCAATCCTGGTACCAAAGAGATGAAAAGATACCCCTCTCTAACCCCCTCCCTGCTTCTTTGCAGAGGTAAGGGACCACAGGTGTGGAACACTGCATACGTTACTTTTTCAATATTTCTGTTTTGCTGAACTGTTTTTCCTTTTAAAAAATTCTTTGTTATAAGGAATTGGCCTCTGGCAAGATAAATTGGGAAAATAGGTGATATTAAAATACAAAAACATCAATAAAAATGTAATATACAAAAAAGTATTAAAGCCCAAAAAATGAAAAGAGCACCTAAAATTTAAAATTATCTCAAGTCCCTAGGACTGGGAAAATCATATCCCAGGGAACTGAAAATATTTCAAAATCATCTGCAAACTTTTTCAATAGTCTTTGAGAAATCATGACAACACAGGTGATGTGTCAGAAAACTAGAGACAGAGAGATGTCCTAATTTTAAAATGAAAGAGAAAATTATGTATTCCAGGAACTACAGAGTAGTGAATGATGTAAATCTGTGGCAAAAATTGCTGAAAATACTATTCAACAGCATATTTATAAGCATAAGAGTAACGTCAAGGAATCAGCATGAATTCACTAAAAAAAGTTATGTCAACCTCATTTAAAAAAATAAAATTATTAAACCAGTGTAGAAAGCATATTTTTATTTCAGCAAGGGAAATAGAGAAATGTGGGCCAGACAATAGTATGGCAGTACAGTTAGGTGAATTAGACTCTGGTTGAACAATTTAGCATTCAAAAAGTGTTGACTGATGGATTACCAGTAACCTCGAGGTTACAAGTCAAATGCCCCAGAACTCCGTCCTTGTCCTGTTTATGAGTATGTTTAATCAGTGATTTGAAAGATGAAGTCCTGCTTATCAACTTTATCAATGACCACAAAGGTAGTAACAGTAGAAGCCAACTGGTATTTTAAAAAAGCCAGACAGGTTAAAATGTAGTGCAGTACAGTATAAAAAGCAAAGGCTTTAATATTCAAAGAATGTGGATTCGAATCCCACCACTGATGATTACTGCTTTTGTAACCCTAATCCCAGGGGGCAAAGGGATCCTTATCTAAGGATCCTATTAAATGAGGTTAAACGAGACGGCCTCTGAGCTTCCTTTTAAGCTCTATGATCCTACGACCCTAATAATGGAATCACATTTTAAAAATTCAATTTTGAGGTAAATATAAGGTGCTGAATTGTTTATAAAAAAAACAAATAGGGGCAGGTAGGTGGTACAGTGAATAGAGCACCAACCCTGGAGCCAGGAGGATCTGAGTTCAAGTCCAACCTCAGACACTTAACACTAGTGTGACCTTGGGCAAGTCACTTAACCCCAATTGCCAAGCATTCTCCCCTCTGAAAAGCAAAAACCAAAAACAAAAATAAAAAAAGAACAACCCAACCAATTATATGAAGAAGGTTTTAGCTGACCTAATCGATCTAAGTGAAGCACGCACGGCTACTACAAAACAAACTAATGAAATCTAAGACCATATTTTTATCTCACTCATAGCATCTCCCTAGGCCACAGAACAACCAGTTCTTCTCAAGGTCCTTAATAGGGACAGGTTGCAATATGGGTCACAAGAACTGAGGGGGATGGGAGTGAAGAGAAAAGGACTGGAGAGGCGGAAGAGACCCTTGACTTTGAAATCAGACCTGGGTTCAAATACTAGCTCTGCTATTTCCTACCTCTGACCTTAGGCTTGTCACTTAAGCCTCTAGGTTCCTCACTTGTAAAAAAGAGATTAGACTATACAATAATCTGCAAGGTCCCTTCTGACCCTATGAACACAAGCATAAATTCTGTGTCTACTTAAGTTCTTCCCTTAGCCATTCACATCTTAGATTTTCAAAGGCACTGTGGAGACTGAAGGAGGGCCCTCGCATATATGAAGTATACCAAATTTATTAAATATCAAAGATACAGTGCTCTTAATGCTAAATTCATTAAAACATAAGCATTGAGACACATAGTAGGTGCTTAACCACGTATGATTTTTTAAAAAATAAGCACCAAGATTAATGCTATGACGAGAAGATCCAGAACCCCAACTAAAACAGTTCTAAATTTTATCAGTTCCTGTTACAACTTGCCCAACCTACAATGTCTTTAAAAAAAACCAAAAGGTGAAGTATCTGCAACCTAACTGGTATATTCTTTCAATCCTTGCATCCTACGTCAAAATTCAATCATATTTCCCTCCACCATGGGAAAACATTTTCCAGATAAGCTTGCCCAAACCTACTTCTAGAATTCCTTAGGATTCTTTCTCAACAACCCTAAACCTCCCACTACTTTTGCTCTGTGAATAGTACCTTTGTCATTTACATAAATCCAGCATCATTTCTTCCAAAATGACATACTTTTAACGGAAAAGGTTCACAACAATTATCAAGACAAGGAAATAGAAATGGGTGATTTATTTTTGGTTGCCATGCTGCTTGACCAAAGGGGAGGGATTAGAATTCAGGCATTAAAGTTCAGCTCTAAGTATAAGACAATAAATATCGAAAAAGAACAAGCTATTTTTGTCCCCATACCAAAACTTAGCAAATAAAGGGGGTATGCCTCTGCTTCAAGCAGAAATACTCCTCTTTTCAATTATAACCAGGAAAGAAAAGACAGTTCCAACACTGAAAACAGTTTCCCCACCACCACTCTTCCAAAGACAAACACTCTTTCACACCAATCAGTATATTTATTCACACTTTTGATAAAAATACCAGTTATTAGTGAAATTAGTACAATCCCCAAAGTAACTGCTACACTGACATAACCCAGTGCCATAAATCAGAACATGGAATCACACACAACATCCCTAAGCACCTTTATAATTGCTCTCTTTATACATAAAATAACTCCTGTAGGTAATGAATACTAACGGAACCCAGTAACAGTCCTGTTCCCTGATTTTGTCACATCCTGAAACGAGGAAAGAAAGATCAATGAAAAGGAATTTGGGCTCTTCAATGTACCTCTGTGTCATATCATCTGAATAGATGCCAAGAGAAGTGTTAGTAGGATCACTACCTTGGCACAAGACCATTCACAGCAAGGGGACTATAAGGTAATTGAAGTTACTTTTAGGGCTAGATCTCTTCTCCCATGATAGAAACAGTGCATGGGGGATGGCAAATAGAAGTTTCCCACCTAACTTTTGATGACAAGGGAGACTTCAAAATCACCTACCCCTTTACAGACTGCAGTTTTGTCATAGGTAACTGAGCACAGATAAGACCACCCTTACTACTTTATACCTTATAAATCAGAACATATCTAAATCTGGAGATCAACCACTTGCCTTCAGGCAGGATGCTTCCACAGCCATTATACCTAATGCACCCATCCAGAGCAAGGCACTCTAGTCACAAACAAAACCTAATAAACCCAGTTAAGATCATTCATCCAACTCTGCAGATACTGTCAGCCTTCCAGCTAGACCTTTCTCTGGACATACTGGTTAATATATCTGGCTCGATCATACAGTAAGAGCTAGCAGCATTTCAATGCAACAATTAGAGAGATGATGGGAGAGGTTATGTCAAACTGCAGTGATTAAGGAAAAGTAAGGGAATGAGGCGTCTCTTTAGTTTTACTCCTCCCCTGGCTTCGATGCTAGGCAAAATGTTCAGATGAACAGGTAAGTAAGTAGCTCAGCCAGCATTTCCTAACAATGGCAATTATGGTTATGGCTAGGTTTTTCATTCTAAAGTATCTTACCTTAGCTTGTGATTCTGAAATCTCTATGGGAAAAAAATTATTTTCCCTTCCCTCTGTGTTCTCTTCCCAACTGGGAACTGAAGATAAGTCCCTGGAGAATATCTCCATGGTGATTTCATGCCTAAGCTTCATCACAGGAAGAGGGTCTATATAAACCTTATGAACATCCAGAAATAAGACTGACTTAAGTCAAACCAAGAGGGCTGACAAATTTGGCATTTTCTTTGCAGTAAGGTTAAGGAGGAATCTTTTGCAGCTAGGCTAAGGAGGAATCCTTGAAGCTAGTTAACAACTATGTGATTCCCTATTCCACTTTCTTATTCAAAAATTAACACAAAATAAAAATTAAAGTTTAATTCAATATTTTCAGTAAGTTGCCTTACCATCATCTTGCCTGATCATACCTGAATACTGTTAATGTATCACTGTCTAAAAGGGCTTCCTTTACTGGTGGCCCTGTGTAGGGGAGGATGGGAAGGAGATGATGGGTGACACAGTGCAAACCAGAAATGGCAGCAAAGATATTGAGTAAAATTAAAATGGAATCTCACAGGGAAGAATGATACTTTCTGGGTGGAAGAAGGGCATTTTTTGGCACAGCTTTCATATTGTTCTTAAATAGACAAAGATCAAGAGAAGGCACTTGGGCCACATAGGACTGTTTCATTTATAGTCAGCACATACAAAGACCTACTGCCAAGAGATTTCTCAATACCCTTTCCCCCACAAACTGATGAAAAAACCCAGTCTTGTTAGGTGGAGTCTTCAGGAAGTGAATGAAAGCCAAGTAACTGCAGAATTGATGGCACAAAATAAAATCCAGGCATGAGGAAAATGTTCCATGGGGACAAACAGAAGTGTTCTCCTCCTTAGAGAGGTATAAGAAATCTGTCCCAGAGAACCTCAGTGAAACAATGAATTTAAATTTCTTGGGCCAGGAACATAACAGCTTCCCAGGAGAGATGCCATCTTCTCAAATGCTCTGACAAAAGGATGGCAAAAGCACTGAAAGAAGACAGGGCCAGGCAAATTAAGACTCCAGTTATCAAACTATCTTGTCTTTGTGAGTAAAGCAAACTTCTTCCAATATACCTGGCTTTTCCCTGTTCTGCAGCAGGGGGTTAAAGGTCCAAGGTAGGTATGAAACAATTTCTCCCCCCCTGCCCTAATTCTCTTTAAGCATATTCAATGCGAGGAGGGCCACAGCTACCCTCACTCTTTCGATCTGGGGTCGGAGTGGCTGCCTTGGCCTCACTGCCAACATCTAAGGGCTTGGCTGAGATGTAGTCCTTCACTTTGATTTCCATGTTCTTGGCTTTCAGGGTGGCCATATGCAGCTTCTCCAGGAAATCTGGCATGCCTATCAGAGAGAGAGAAGACGTACATTAGTGACATGGAAAAGTCAGGAGACAGTTGTATCATTAAGAGCAAGAATCTATTCCCCTGTGAGATCACAATTGTGACAGTTAACTTATGGAACACGGTAAGCAGTTAGGTGGGCAAGGAAGATGAAAAGGGGATAGGATTCCTGCATATATCAATAACTATCTTCCCTGAGCAGACCCCAAAATACACATCTTCTGGTCTTGAAAGCCCTTTTCAAGGTAGGGATGCTCAGCCCAGGTCACATCTCTGTATCTGAAAATGCACCCATTGGTGAAGTTTCATCTCTACCTATATTCTTTTCCCCTTCTCTCCCTTACCCAAAAGAGGTTAGAAAAATCTACTTGTTGATATTAGAAAAGAATAAAGTGATATGAGAACAATCCTAAATAGAAGAAATTAGGAAGGAGAAACACGATGAATGCTATGACATGGAACTTTGGTAGCACTTTTCCAGGGCAGCTCTGTCTCCCTGACAAGCACACCCTCCCCACCATATCCTGCTTCCTTCAATATTGTCTAAAAAATGTAAATGGCAGCAGCTAGGTGACACAACAGATAGAACACTAGCCCTGGAGTCAAGAGGACGAGATCTCAAATCTGGCCTTACACATTTGCTAGTAGTGTGACCCTGGGCAAGTTCACTTAATCCTGATTCTCCATGCCAACCCCTCACTCCCCCCCATCTCACTCACACACTCTCTCTCACACACACACACACACACACACCCCTATATGAATATTATGGGGTCCATGTGCAAGGCCCCTCAAGTAAATGGCAATGATTCTCCTTAAAACACTTCCCTGAACAACAAGCTAAGACTTCAGGTGTTTTTATATCATAATGTCTTCATTACTTAATAGAAGAATCACTGATCTTTCAAGATTCTCTACACTGTTATAGGATTCAAGTTCATTTCTAAGTTAGTAAAGATTTAATACTCACCACACTGTCCTTGATATATTAAGAAATAATGAGAATATCCCTAATGTTCAGGTATACAACCTACAACATGCCCAACTCAGGTTAGATTCCTTGACATACAAATGATGAATACTTACCACTGGAGACCATCCAGCTGACGCAGTAACGAGGAAACACAGTTTGGGGATTGTCACTATATGTTAGCAAATAGTCAAAGCCATTCTGGAAAAGGACAATAGGGTAGGATAAGGAACTTTGTGTCATTCATCATAACTTCCCAAATCAACTCCAAAAAGTAACTAGGTCCTATTTCTGGAGAGTCTATCAGTCATAGATATAACTTATTTCTAATGGTCAATATTGACAGCTTAGACAAAGGTCTGTCTTGTGATAATAATCAATAAGTGAATATGTGGGGGGCAACTATAAGTAGAGCACTTTGCTAGGCAAGTTGGTACCAATCCATAAAGGGAAAAAATGAAGGCTTATCATTTAGAGTAGTGATTCCCAGAGTGCCCAGGCATCCTGTGTTTTAAGAAAAAGTTTCTATTAAAAAAGATTGATACACTGCTAGGCATATATCTCAAGGAAGTCAAAGACAAAGAAAGGTCATATGTATAGTAAAATATGAATTACAGCACCTTTTTCTATGGTAGCAAAGAATTAGAAACAAAGCAAGTGCCCATTGATTAGGGAATGGCTAAAAAAAGAGTGGTATGTGAATGTAACAAACTATTAGTGTATTGTAAGAAAAAATTATGAAGAATTCAGAGAAAAATGGGGAAGCTTTTATCACCTGCAATATGAAGTAAACAGAATCAAGAAAACAATGTTTAATTGTTTCTGAAAAGGATAATTATTTAGATGATGATGCTTCATCCTGATGCTTTGAAGAAGTGAGGGATCACATGAGTGGGATCCTGAATAACATCTCAGACTTTTTTGATATACTGTTTAGTTTTACAGAATTTTTCTTCCTTTCTTCATACTTTATTATAAGCAACAGCTCTTTTAGACGTGGTGGGGGAAAGAATACAGTGGGAAATATAAGTGATGTAAAAAAAGGAAATATGAATAAATTTTTTTTTAAAGAGAGAATTGTGGTCCCATGAAATAAATTTTAAAAGCTTTGTTACTATTTTTGTGACAGGGTAGAGATCTGGCTTCAGATTCACGAAGATGAGGAAGAGTTCAAGTGTTACTTCTGACACAAGTGTGACTCTGGGCAAGACACTTATCCTCTCACTGCTCTTATTGTAAGTTGCAGAGAAGGTACCAACATGCATTGGTAGGGGGAATTTCCTCACTATTTGGAAGTTAAGGAGATGTAAAAACATATTTTACGACTGTTTAAATCATCTTCCATTTCTAGCATTTATTCTCTCCCTTTCAAGAGACGTTTTCATACATGCTCAGGCCTCTTAAAACAAAAACAGGAGAAATTCTACCTCCATTATTCTTTCTAGGTACCATCCACTCTCACTTCCTTTCCCCGCTGAAATTCATGAAGGTGTCTATACCCATTGCTTTTACTTCTTTACCAAGCATTAGCATCTTAATTCTCCTCAATCTTGCCTCTGTACCCACCATACTACTGAAAAAACTCTTCTCTTATAACAGTTTCCAGTGACTCCCTTCTCACCAAATGCAGTGGGTTTCTCAGTTCTCTTTCACCTCAACTTCTAGGTCATTTGATAATTGAATACTATCTATCATTCTTAGAACTCTCTCCTTCCACTGGTTTCTGTATAATTATGCATTCCTGGTTCTCTTTTGTATATTTTGCTATCCCTCTTCTTTCTTTTCAGAACCATCTGTGGATGGTCCCTAAGCTTACGTCTTAGCCATCTGCTTATTCTCAATACCTATTTTCTCAGATAAGTGATCTATTCTCATGATTTCAACTGTCCTTTTTATATAGTTCACTCCTAAATAAAACTGGATTTTCTGAATGACTACCTGTAATCTAGGGTTACACTGTCCTTGCTCTATAAGGTTAAGTCTACCTTGAATGTCCCATTACCTCAAGTTCAACATGTCCACAACCAAACTTCTGAGTCTTTCCCCCAAAACCAATTTCCCTCCTCCAATGTCTAAGGAGAGTCAGTAATACTCCTATTCTTCTAATTCTATAGACTAGAAACCTTAGTCATCTTTGTATCTTTTCTTTCATCTCTGATATGCAACCCATCACCATAGCTTACCATTTATCCCTATGAAATGTTTCTGGCATTTATTCGTTCAACTACTACCTAGTTCTTAATACCACAGTCCAAGCTCTGATCAAAACACTGCCACGACACTTACCTACTTTGTCTCTCTTCCCAACTAATTCATCCTGCTATAAGCTTAGGCCATTCTTATTATGTCAATCCCTTGATGAAGAGCTTACAGCAGATTTCTACTGCATCATATCCAAATTTCTCTGGTTGGTTTTTAAGAAACCATAACTTGGCTCCACTCTACTTATTCAATTTTATTTCCCATTACTCTCTGCTCCAAACAGGTCATCTTTCTCAATCTCTCCTTCCAAGAAATTGTTGTCACCTCAGTCTTTGCTCATATGGTTCCCTCTACCTGGAATACTTTTCTTTTTCTATTTATCCAAAACATTACCCGTCCTTTTAGGCCCAGCTTCTATTTCCTCCATGAAGCTTTTTCCTGCTTCAAAAGAACACACACAAGTATATTTGCCTCTCAAATAAAAAAATAAAACATCCCCGAGTCTACTATGTTTAAGGACTTTAATTGTTTTGTATGTGCTAGTCTTATCTCCCCAAGGAGAATGTGATATCTTTGTAAGCAAGAGCTATGACATCTTTTATATCCATACAGTATTTTTTATATATAATAGATACTCAATACCTGGTTTAACTCAAGATATGTAACTCATCAATACTGCAAGTTGTACATTACAACACCCCCCCATTTCCTATACTCTGCAGGAAGAGTCAAGCCTTAGATTCTTAAAATGAATTTTAAAACTTTCCCATGAAATTTAAAACTTTATTCCAAAGTAAGAACTGTTAGGAAGCATATTTCAAATCGAGTATTGAATGTTCATTTTAATAGTTTGCATTCAAGGAGCAGAAGGATGACTCCTTAACATTAATAACTACCCAGACAGGCTGTCCTTGAAGATAAACACAATACACTGAATACTCCCAAGTTATTCATACACTTTTAAAACCAAGTAGTAAATAGGAATAATTAGAATCACAGAAAGGATAAATAAAATTCAAGATACTTGGCTAAAGAAAGAAGTCCAAAAGTAAGTAGAGATGATTATATTACACTTGTAGAGAAGAACAACAAAGCTACATTTTGAAAGTATTCTAAGGTATGACTAGAGAAAGGATGCTACCTAGTCAATGAACCGTCTACTTGGCCATTAGTGTAACAATGCCTCACTGTTACCCGATGAGTTGGTCCCAAAATAATACAACCACTAATCACCACCTTTTCTAGGGCCTGTTCCATCAATGCAATCCTGTTGTCCAATAGCAGTTCATCTCCACCCTGAGGTCAAAATCATCCAGACATTCTTGGCTGAAAGAAAGCTCACCTCATCAAATGATTTGTGGGGGCGGATAACCATCTGGGACTCATAAGATCGGACTCTAACAAATTCAGGAGATTCTGGTACACTGGGATGTTCCACCGCACTGTGAGAAAAGAAGATAACATGAATGATAACTCTGAGGATGAAAGGATAACTCCAGATATCATTTGTCTTAAAAACATATACATTAAAACAATATTAAGTTTCATGAGGGTAATGATTCAGAGGGGGAAAGAAGTGTTTTTTGGTTCAAAACAAAACAAAAACAGCATATTAAAGAAAAAAAATTTTGTAATTGGTTCTGTGATTTCACTGGTCTAGGAAGCTTCAAGAAAAATCCCCTTACCAATGCAGATCTGCACTTACTCAAAAGATACAGTCTCCAATGAGTTTCCTGAAGCATTGAGATTAAGTGACTTGCCCAGGGTAACAAAGTTGACACGTAAAAGGAAGAAGTCTTAAGGAAATCAAAGCCAGCCCACCAAAGCCAGCCCCCTGTACACTATACCATGCTGCCTCTTTGTAAAATATACACTATTTAATGACACCAAAATGTGTCGTGCCACCCTCCAACCCCAATTTCTCTTTCGGGTAGTCAATTAGAAGGTGTCATTCTAAAGAAATTTGCTTGTCTTTCTGGACTATCACTGGGAATATTCTTTCCCTTTAAATCATCCCTGACAAAGACAGAACATTTGCTGCATAGAATCCATCGAGAAGAGTGTTAAATATTCCAAGGATATTTAAATAATCTATCAACAAAAGTGAAGGTTTTGGGATAGTTAGGTGGCAGCAGTGAATAGAGCACTGACCCGGAAGTCAGAAAGACCTGAATTCAAATCCGGTTTCAGACACTTGACACTTAACTAGCTGTGTGACCTTGGGTAAGTCACTTAACCCAACCGCCTTGCCTTCCCCCCTCAATAAGAAAAAGTAAAGGTTTTGCTCAAAATCATTATTTGCCCCACCGCCAACTATACTCACCGTGACACCAACACCATCACATTGTTTTCCTGATCCACACTGTACCTCCGTACGTACACATAATCCCGTGAATACATTGGATACTAAAGAAATAGAGAGAGAATTAGTTTCTGCATCAGATATATCTGATCAAAGTAAAAACATCAATGGAAATAAAAGTGCTCACAGGAAAATGAGTCACCCAGTGAAGAACTTCAGAGCCACTGACGACGTCCCTCTCAATCACTTCCAGTTTGATGACCAGAGCATCCCACTTCTTCCTATATTCTGTGTCCAGCTGTGGAGAGAAAGAACATACAGAGACTAAGAAACCTCAAATAAACTTCTGCAAAGTTCTATTCAAAAATTTCCCAAACCTTAGCCACTAGAAAGTGGGACACTAAGTACTGCTTCTGTTTTTATTAACTTTTAGTTAAATTTAAATTAGTTAAATTTAGTTAAAATTAGTTTAAATTTAGTTAAATTAGGCAAATTTAAAAAAATTTAAGAGAATGTTACAAAGGGGAAGTTATAATGTACTCCACAACAAAAATCATACATTAATTTTTTTAAAAGGGAGGAAAATGGAGAGCACAGAATGAATCATTTTTGTTATGTATATGGCATGAAATATTTTTGTGGAAAACTGTCACATCTGTTCAACCTAACCCAAATGCTAAGGCTTAAAATTCTCACAGAATACCATCACAGAGTTTTGCTGCTGTTTAATGTTGTCTTTATGTGTCATTTTTTAAGTCCACATCTGTGAGTTCATTAGTAGTTCATTAGTAGAAATTCAGAAATTTCCTCTGCTAATGCAACTGCATATAAGTTCCCCATCTGCCGGGGGAGCATTGAAAGATTAAGTGACTTACCCAGGTCATACAGCCCAATGTCAGAGGCAGATCTTAACCTAGACAGGTTCTCCACTCTATCATATGGCCTCTCATAGCCAAAGGAGGTAAAGTGGGACATAGACAGGAAAAGGGGGACCACTACAATCACAGGTTCTGAATGGCATGGTACATTAAGCAGGTACTTCTAAATAGCATGTAATTCTGATATTTCACATGGCTCTCAGGTCATCTATCAATATTTTGTGAAAATTATGAAACTAAACTAATCACTAAGGACTAAAGCCAACTAGAAGGAAAATAAAGGTTAGAGAATGACTTAAGCTGACTACTTGCCCTACAAGAAAAGTCACTTGGTCTTAGTCCATCCAACTTCCCATGCAGCAAAAAAATACAAAATAAAAATCTTGCCAGATGCAAATAAAAATGAACTCCAAAGAACTAGCAAAATTCTTTGGCTACACTGAATATATATTGTATTTTTATCTCTTCAGAAGGCCATAAGCTAGAGCTTAACAACATTATACCACAATAACAACAATTATCCCAATGTAGTACACTTCTATAATATTCATACTTTTTAAAAATAAACCTCATTACATGCTGTCACTTAATATTTCCAAGAGCCATGTGATCTGAGACACAGAGGAAATCATATTATATCATGTAACAAATGAGGAAACAAACATGGAGAGGTTATAAATGGCCTAAATTCACACAGATATACTTTGTGGTAGCAAAAACGGCCAACTCAACATCCTACTATTAGGATCGTTTCTTCAGATAGGAAGATTTTTTTGGATAATTTTTTTTTCCCTCCCAGCAGTACTAGTTAACTTTAAGCTTTAGAGGAAAAAAGTTAACCCACCTGAACATTGAAGAATTGTCTAGGTGTCACATCAGTATATGTTCCAAAAACTAAAAGAAAAACAGAAGGTGTGTCACAAGTGTTACTTAACTTGTATTTCAACTGTGATTAGGGTACAAATGTATCACTAAGTATTTACTTAAAGACAGATGCTGAAACTAGTCATCATAATGGATCAGGGAAGAAAGAAACATTTTTACAAACCTTAAGACTCACAATAATCAAGTCTAAAATATAAGAAAAAGGGACAGGCAGATCTAAATGGAAGTCAGTAAGAATGAAGCAGTGTGAGAAAGATAAGTGAATAGCACTGCTAGAGCTTTGCACTCCTAGCCAAAAATGGCATGTGGGGCATGTTAAGCCAGAAAGGAAACCTGGGACTCACCTCTGTATTGGTAGAGGTGAGTCCCACTGATGAGGCGCCTCCAGAGTTTGAAGTGTTTCTTGTCCATTACCATTTCCCATGGCTGCTCTTTGGTGGTTTTATCACTAGCTTCTTCTGTTTGGGGTTTGAGTTCAGGGAGGTGGCACTCTACTCCACTGCTTTGGAACACACTAGACATTTCCTCCATTCTTTTCATCTCATCAATAGATCTGAAAAAAAGGAAAGGCAAGAGATTCTGTAGAACCTTTATGACTACTGTCATTATCCAAATTATATCTCAGTAAAAACAAATTAAAAAAAACTCTACGAGAATATAACAGGGGGAAAATTCTCTTCATTTTGAAAAACATAATTTCAAATCCCAGAAAGGTTAGAGTTTAAACTGGGGTTGATAACTTTTTAGACCTATGAGGAAGAGAAATAGCAATTTCAATGATATATTCAAAGGGCTTAAAAGTTGTCATTAAGAATTGAATAACTAGGAGTTTCTAGGTAGCGCAGTGAATAGAGCACCGGCCCTGAAGTCAGGAGGACCACCTGAGTTCAAACCCGACCTCAGACACTTAACACAATAAACTAACTGTGTGACCTTGGGCAAGTCATTTAGCCTCAATTGTCCTACCTTCCCCCCTCTAAAAAAAAAGAATTGAATAATTAGAAAGAAACCAACAAAGAAGTGGGCAGTGAGACCAAAAAAAGATGCTAAATGAAGCAAACAATTTAATCAAACTATGAATCAAAACAGATTACAACAAATTACTAAAACCCAAGCTCAACCTATTGTTTCCTTTTTTCTGGCATACGAACAAAATTGAAAGTTTAAAACAAACAAAAAGCCATCCAAAAAACCTAGTAATTACAACTCAGAAATGAAAACTGTATTTTTAGAGCCACTGAAATGAAATAAAACTAAAATATCAAAATGTTCTTTGAAATGAAATGAGTTAGAGTTTGAATCCTTGCACTAAACAAAAAGTCAAAGTATATATTTAGTATCTTAAAAATGGAAGGAAACTAAAGCACTTTAAAATACTCACTCTGAAAAAATAATGCAATCTCCAAAAATGTATTCATAAACACCAAGGACTATAGGATCTATTTAATTTTTTTAATGATAACAGTAATAATAAGAGCTAACATTTACAGTGCTTTAAGACATATATATATAATTAGATCTTCTCATCAATCCTTTGAAATACCAAATATTATCTTCATCTTTAAGATGAGAAAAAAAAGAAATTAAAGTGACCTGGCTAGGTTCACACATCTAATATGCATCTGAGGCAGCATTTGAACTCAGGTCTTCTTGACTCCAAATCCCAGTACTATATCCACTATACACCTAGCCATTTAACTCCTTATAGTAGCCAATCCAGTGCTCAGTCCACACTAATGCTCAATAAAGCTTAACACATTACTAAGAAGAAATTGGAAATTCTTAAAGAAGTTCAGAAACACAGTATTAACTCCAAAGCTAATTTCACACAAATGATTATTTCTAGAGCTATAAGCAATAAGAAAGATTTCAGACCACAAGCATCAAATCCTTATTCTTGGACGACAAAGCCTCGTTTGTGATGCTAAGTATTCTTAAGCAGGCTGCTGACACAAGGAAATAGACAGATTTCCAATCTGCCTGGATGGTGTGGTAATAGTGTCCAGTGTCCTTCCTTGCCTACCAAAACCTCCAAATGTTATAAGTAAATCTTTTCCTTCAATTTCTACAAAGAAATTTTGATGAAAAGCTTTTAGATCGGCCTTCCCTCTTCCACAATAAAGCAGTCAGTGCTCTAGAAAGTGGCTTATGGGATCATGGTACAAGTTATCTAATTGAACTAAAAAGTCATCCAACTTCGTCAGTTCTACTGCCTCTCCCAAAAAATAAAAGGGAGGAGATATTTTTCTTTTATTCTATCTTGCCCACTCAATTCCTGGCCAGGGCTTTGGGTTAGCCAATTGTAGTACAACAGGTTTCCAAGACACAGCAATAGAAAGCAATTTAGCTTATTTACACGATTGCCTAGTCCAAGATGAAATCAAGCACAGCTTGGGAGTTACAATAGTGGCACTGAATCTGAATACCAATATCAGAACAAAGATTTATAATTCATATCCATCATGTTCTATCCTTCAAGGAGAAAGGATAACAACAGTTAAATGTAGTTTGGAACCAGGACACTGGAGATACTTCCGCCTCCTCAGAAGCTTGTTAACAGATATAATCAAATGGTTCATCTTTTGAAATTAACTTTTAAAGGAAAAGTGTGCTTGCTCTCTGGGATGTGGTTTCAATCATGATACAAAATCCCATGAGCTTCAATTCAACTGAATCAGACATTAGCTGGGAAAAGTTTAAAAGGCATGAGAGTTCCCTTTCACAGGATATGTTTAAAATAGTTCTATATTTGATTCAAAGCAACCATTAGAAAGATTCCATTTAAATCACTAATTAGGAATATTTTATCTTACAATTTTTCTTATAAAAGTACATTTTTGTTCCTTGATATCAACTTAATATATAGATGTAGATTTCCTTTTTAGAAAGTACCATCCAAAAAACCCCCAACAACCAAAAACCACCCCATTGCCTAACATTTCTTCAGTGTCTCATCTTTAGTCCTAAAAGATGTTTTAGTTGGTACAACAAGCATTTAAACAGGCACAGTGCCAGATGTACTGGGAATATAAATACCAAAGCAAAATAACTCCTTCCTCCAGGCAATTATATTTTAATGGAAGAATACAACTTTCATAGAAGGGTAAATAAAGAATACGTATAAAATACAGAGTGATATGAGTGAAGATGAACAGAATCAGGAAAAGTCTCATGAGGAGGCAGCACCTGAGCTCACTGTCGGGTACACGTGTCAGAGTTAAGGGTTGAGAGGCACCAAATACTGACGAGTGCTAAAGGTCAGCCACAAGTCAGACACCACTTATAAAACTTTTCTAAGAGTAAAGTAGCATGAATTATCCACAGAACAAAGAAATATAAGTTACAATATCTATTTCACAACAGAAGCAGCTTGTAACAGTGTTCTGATAGTCCACTACGAACATATGAGACCTTCAGCAAATTCAATAAACTGTTTAACCTGCAGTGCTAAAGGCTAAATGAAGTAGTCACTAAAATTTCAGTATAAGGCCAATATGTAAAAAGTTATTTTAAAATCTGAAAAAAAAAAAAAGAAAAGGCAGACTTTTACTGGAGACTGAAAAAAAAAATCCAACTATCAAAACAAAATAAAGAGTAGTACAGGTTGGGGATGGCTAGGTGGCGCAGTGAATAGAGCACTGGCCCTGAAGTCAGGAAGACTTGAGTTCAAATCCAGCCTCAGACACCTAACACTTACAAGCTGGGTGACCTTGGGCAAGTCACTTAACCCCACCCCAATTGCCCTGCCCTCCCACCTCCAAAAAAGCAAAAAAAAAAAAAATAGTAGTACAGATTGCCTACCTACCTACCATGCTCCCAATCTTGTACACTCATCTCTGGGTTAATCTGAGACTGATATAAGGTACCAGTTACAACTATGACAAGTGAGCTTGACTTTAAATCCTCTCAAAATTCAAAAGCAGACTGTTAAAGGAGATGGTTAATGAGTATCTTAAAAAAGGAACATGAACAAAGAAACACAAGGTGGTGTAAAAGGGAAAAGTGCTAGACTTGGAGTGGAAAAAGACCTGGGGATACATCCTACCTCCTGGGTTTACCAGCTGTGAGACCATGGGCAACTCATTTAGCATCTCTAGATCTCATTTTCCTTATCTGGAAAACTGGGATAGTATCTATATCACCCCTAACTCACAAGGCTGCTTTAAGATTCAAATGAGAGTATTACAATACACTCTGAAAACCTTAAAATGGTAAACATTATAAAAAGCCAGCATGGTGTCATCAAGAACAGGTACTACCAGATTAACTTCATTTCCTTTGCTGACAGTGTCAGTCAGTCAATAAGCACGTATTAAGTTCCTACTAGGTGCCAGACACTGTGCTAAGACTGGAATTAGATCCAAAAAGATACAAGACAGTCCACGCCATAGAAGAGCTATCCCTAAACCTCAATTGGTCCAGGGAACTATGCATAGGTATTAAGGAGATTTTCTAGTTACCTAATGCAGTGAAGTCAAAACAAGGAATTTGTGGATCCCTATGGGCCTCATAATGACTTAGAAAGCCACAAATTAGCATTGTCTATGTTGTACTTCATTTTTTTTTTATATTTTATTTTGTTAAACATTTCCTTATTACATTTTAATATGGACTATACTCTGGGAGTTTTGCCAGCCTGCTTGTGCCAGCTGGCCAGCCTCTCTTACAGAGGACATCAAAAAGTCAGCTTATGAGGCTCTGTGACCCCTCAGACTTGACAGATATCTCACTGCCAAGCAAGCTATTACTGGCCCCTCTGACCAGATGTGTTTCCTTATAGAGAACGCGGCATATGGCTGAAGTAGTGCTATATACTTACTGAGTATGGTTTCCATGTTACTAGTAAGTAAATGTCTTTTTAAAGTGTTGGATGGTCTACCAATGTCTCAGTTCATTTCAATACCAAGACTTAACTTCTGGAGTTGACCTAAAACAGGGTTTATTAGACTGGTAAATCAGGGGAATATTATGGAAACAGTTCACCTAGATACTAGCGAGGCATGTGACCAAATTTTCACGCTCCTGTTATGGAAAAGATATATATTGGCTAGACAATAATACAGCTCAGTGCATTAGGAACTGACCGCTCAGCAAATCTCTAAGAGTAGCAATAATGTTTCAAAGTCAACTCCAAAGGAGGTCTCTAATATAGTGCCCCAGAAATCTGTGCTTGGCCTTCTATTTATGCTGAGTTAACATTTTTTGTTAGTGACATAGATGGCACAATTATCATTTAGGTTCAAAACAGCAATTTTAGAAGCAAAACATCAGCTTTAGGTAGACAACAGTGCTTTTTGAAAATCATCTCGGGTGCATCTTCTTGGAGCAAAAGGCTAAGATGTAGAACACTGTTATACTCAGTTGATATGGTTATTAGTTTTACTGAACTGCTTTTTCCCCCTTTTTTTTGTTATAAAGGATGGCTCACTGAGTAGGAGAGAGGTAAAGGATATATCTGAAAATGAAAGCAATATGGAAACAAAAGATATCGATGGTTTTTTTTAACGATCTAGGGTTTTTGGTGGACTGAAAGTTCAGTATTAATCAAAAGTACACAACAATAGCTAAGAAAGTTAATCTGATTTTAGGCTTCAATGAAATGTCATAATATCCAGAACTAGAGAGGTAACAATCTTGCTGTATTTTGCCCTGATCCAACCACAATCTGGAGTAATGTTTCATTTTGGGCACCATATTAAAAACAAACACACTGGTAAGATGTAGGAGAGCAGTTCTCCAAGTGTAATCTGGTTCTCAAAGTATGAAGAGCCCCCAAATCTTGTCAGAAGACCTGTGGGATCAAAACTATGTTCAAAACAATACTAGGACATTATTTGCCTATTAAAAAGTGCCTCCTTTTTTGAACTACACATCCAAAGCTGGATTTTCTTCATATATTTACAACAAAACAACATAATACAACAAATTAAATGCAAAAGCAGATATGAGAATCCAAAAGTCTTCTATTAGGAAGCTAAGTAGTACAATGCACAGAGCGCCAGAGATGGAACCAGGAAGACATGAGTTCAAATCCAGCTTTAGACACTTAGTAAATTGTGTGACCCTGGGCAAGTTACTTAAATCTGTCTCAATTTCCTCATCTGTAAAATAGGAATAATAATAGATCTAATTTTCAGTATTGTTGTGAGGATCAAATGAGACAACATAAATGCTATAGTATTATTATTCTATTAAGCCAGACATTAAAGAGATTTGCAAAAATATGTAAAACAAAATTTTCTTGTTAAATTTGTTTTGGGAAGTTACTGTTCATAAAAATGTTATTTATGTTAACATTAAATTGCTTTTATTTTAAATTAACAGTTTTAATTTCTAGACAGTAAATATTAATATAACTCATAAAATAAACAAATGCTCTTTGGGGGTCCCTCAGTAATTTTTAAGAGTGCAAAAGGTTCCCAAGGCCAAAAACGTTTGAGAATCATTGTACTATATCCAGGGGACAGTGACCAGGCAAGAGGTATGATGACTGTCTTAAATATTTGAAGAGAATAGAAATATTTGAAATTTGTTCAGCTTGGCCCCAGAGTACAATAGTACCACTATGAGAAACAGAAGTTACAGAGAGACAAATGTAAGCTGATGTAAGTAAAGACTTTCTAACAGTCAGAACTATCTAAGAATGGAATGAGATGTTTTCAACATCGGTAGAATACAATTATTGTAAAATGTGACCCGATAAGAGCTTCTGTGGTTGCTGTAACTCCTGTCTCCTAAGCAGCCATGAATACTGAAGACTCACAAAATTAAGTTCTTGCCATCAAAGCTCTTAACACTGTCAAATAGCTGAACATCAGAAATGGATATGATTATCAATAAAAATGGCATTGAAGAAAATTCCCTGACGTTTGCTTGGCCAGTGCACCATAAGGACAAGGTCTTTCCATTGGAATCACGGCTGCAACTTCTCTATCATCTCCCTCCATTAGAACGTGAGCTCCTTGAGAGCAGAAAGCAGCATTTTCCGGTTGTATTCCCAGCATTATGCCTGCAGGAAACACTTCCTAAATACTGTTTCATTCTTTCACAGTAGATTCCTCTTCATCAAAGCCTTCAGCGGAAGACTGGAAGCCTATTTCTAAATGACTTTGTTGATGAGATTCTTTTTCAAGAAGTTGAGACAAGATGGTTTTTAAGGTCCCTTTCAACTCCAAGACTGTGATTGCATGCTTAGAAGACTTGCTAACTTGGTTTCAGATAAATTCCACCTTAGCTTTCCAAACTATCATCATAGTTGGTCATTTTCAGCTAGTAACTTGAAACACTAAAGACTTACACTATTATTTATGGGCCGATTCTTTTAGTTGCTCTACAGTAGAATGGAGAAAAAATTCAAAAATCTCAGGTCAACTTTTACCTAGTTTTGATAATATGGAACAAAGCCACCAGAAATATAACCTGAACTGGTAGCCTTAATGCGGGAGCCTCTTATACAAAAGAAGCTTTAATCTCAATGACAGAAGAAAGTCATTTTCTTCCTCACCAGTAAGCCAAAAGGATTTTATTTAAATGCGCTCTAATAAATATCATACTGAAATATTAAAGTATTCAATTTCCTGAGTTGGGTTTAGAAATGGGCAAGAAAGACGATATTCTCCACTAAACTTCCAATCTATAAACAAATTTGTTTCTGGTATGAATTAAAGCAAGAGCCTAATAAAGCATTCATAGTTTCTTCCTATATCTGTTCAGCACACTGTGTATATTTCTTAATTTCCTTCCTCTCCTACTGCTGGGTTTTGGTTTTTTATTTTTTCAAAGTTACGAAGAGATAAATAACAATGTTTTATTTTCCATTAAGAAAGAGCACTAGACTCACAGGTCACTATTTTGAAAGCCTAGACCGCAACAAAAATAATCAAAATTTATTTTAGAAAAATACAAAGAGGCTTAGTTCCAGGCTAAGAGTCAAGAGATATGAGCTACAAACTTTTGACCCCAGCAATGACTCACAAAGTGACCTTGTACAAGTTCCTTCCTCTCTCAGGTTCTCTTGATGCTGCTAAAATTAATGAGATAGTGTTAGTAAAGTCCTTTAAGCTCTCTAGAGGTAAGTACTTAGAATAGAAAGCGTCAAAACTCTTCCATTACAGGGATAAGGGACCTTCATTCTAAGTAGAAAACAAACAACAGTGATGTAACACAAAACAGTTTAGCATGTATATTCAATTTAAAATGCCTGCTGTGTCATCACTGAGATTTAGGAATCACATAAAAATACTGGTTTTATTCCATTACTGGCAAGTATACTGCCCTCTAAGAATAAAAATTCTGTAGGAAACACATAGAATTGTATATGAAGTGGTTCATTACTAAAACAAAATCAGTACTTCATTATTTAACCCAAAAACATTCTGGGAAATAAAAATCCCTAGTAAGCTAGTTATGATAATCCCTGTAAGTGCTTATTTCAAAGCAGATGGAATCAATCAACATGTACTTATTACGAGTGCATAATATTCAACACCAAGCAAAGAAAAGTCAACAAGTCTTCAGAGTATTTTACTTAACAAAACATCAAAACTATAAGTTAACAATTACAGAGACGCAGAATACTACTGTACAACCAAATTCTTCATGGAAAAAAATCTCACTCACAGTTATTATCTTATCAAGCTAACAATTTTTCTTAGGTTCTTAAATCCAGAGGGCGGTAGAATGAAGACCAAATTTTGGGTGTGTGAAATTTAACATGATTGTATAAGAACAATATTCATAAGAAACACCGTAAAGCAATTCTTCCAGGTTTGAGTTTAGGCATTTTAAGTCCTCTCATTACCCTTTGTTATGAGAAACAAATCCCAAAGCCAGTAAAAATGGATTAGGGCCAAAGCAAAAACACGGTTTCACTCAGTCCAAAGGGGAGGGGTTGATAAAATACACCAAATGGCCAGATCTCTGCCAACAAGAGCAATGGTTGCCACTTCATATACATATACCTAGTTACTGCTGGTATTTGCATTTTAAGCCTTATCCTTTACTGTAGAAATGAAAATTTATCCATACTGTTAGAGAAATTTCAAGAATTGGCAAACAAATGAAGGAAACTATGAAGAGGCTGGTGCACTTTTTTGTATGCCTACGTAAAAAGAGGACCCTAACAAGGATTCCTGCAGATCTCCTAGGAAAACTAATCATAAGGGAGATGCAGTACTGGAGATAGCTAGCACTGATGATGTTCAACAATCATAAAGTCCCAGTTTATTTAGCACAAATGTAAGTTGATTTTCAGCGCTTGAAATCTCATCAAATTTTCTGCTAATTCACATTGGAAGGAAATTCCCATTCTGACTCTTCAATTTTTCCCATAAAAGTAAAAAGCTATAGTACTGCTGATAAACTCTAGTTTTTTTGGTCTGTAGTTTTGTTTTTCCTTCAAGGCAGACCAGCCCTTAGATTGGAGGTTTTAATTAACCTGTTTTGAAGTGCAGATTGAAGACTTCACAACAGCACAAATGTTTCCAGCTCAAAAAAGAAATTTAATTTCTCTAGTCTTTGCATCCCAGCTCCCCACATAAATTCTCCCCAACAATAAATATGCTTCCTATTCATAACTTACAAGAAAGAACTTAAAAATACAGGCTGCAAAAAAAGAACTCCTGCCAAACGTGTTTACTGCTACAGAGATTAGTACACTGGTAAAGTACCAACTATGAGGCAACAGACCCACCAATGTTCCACTCAACAACTACCAAGAACTAAAATTTCAAATCAAAAACCAAGGGCCTCACCTCTGCAGCTCCTCTTCTTTGATCCTCTCTTCTTCCCACACAAAGATTCCAGTTAAAGCTGCCATCAGTTTACAGGCATTCCCGTGGTGACTGTGAAACTTGCGCCAAAGTCGGCTGAAGAGGCTCCAGCGCGTCCTCTCCGAGTAGATGTTGCTGTAGAGCTGGCCGATCTGCTGGGCACGGCGGACCCTCAAGCTGGTAACATAGCTACACTGGTTAGCTAAAATCGAGAGCAGGCTCTTACTCTGCCTAGGGCCTCTTTCAATCTCCTTCTGGAACCAACTTAGAACCTGCTGTACCCTGCCCTTGAGGAAGCTCACCTGACGCCCCCAGCCCAGACTCCCATCCGCAAGGCTGGCAAACCGTGCAGAGCTCACACAGTAGGAATAAACACTGGAGGGCGACCTCCTCTGCAGTGAGTGGAACATTCCTGCTAAGTCGGTCCGACCAGTCTGTCCCCCTCGACACCCTCCCACGGAAAAGATTAGTCAAAACAAGTCACTTACAAAACTGGGACTCACCACGAGCCTCTTTCTCAAACCATCAAGTCCAGGGCTGCCCCTCAGTTTCAGCATTTGATTTACAAATGTAGCGACTGGACTTTTGGCTTCCAGGTAGAAAATCCTACTCTTTCTCTACCCGATTGGGCCCCAAACAACCCACCCAAATCACTAACGGAGAGGAATAGGAAGAGCCCAGGAGCAAAGAGGTAACTTGGTGGACTGTTTAAGTGGTTAAGGGTGTCAGAGTGGTTGGCCAGCTTCCCGCTACACAAGAACTGATGTTGAACTTATCAGCAGGACGGAATGATGCCCTGTGTGGCTAGAAGGGTCCTGGGAAACAAGGGAGTGAATCTAAAGGCAGCCGAGATGATTCTGGGGTCGCTGCCGAGAAACCCCTTGGGGGAGCGGGACGGGAAGAGACGGAAGAAAGAAGGGAGGAAGGCGGGCCCCGAGGGAGGCAGTGAGCGGGAGGGCGCGCACAGGTGGGTCACTGGGAAGCTTCGTGCGGCCCAGGCCTGCGGGACAAGCGTGACTTCCCACCCCTGGAGGCACGAACTGGTCAGTCAGGTGGTGGAGGGGGTGTCCCAAAGAGGAGAGGGCTGCTCGGGTAGAGGCTGCACCCCACGGGACGGGTGAGACTGGACCCTGAGTAACCAGTCCGTTACGGCCCTTAGGCCTTGGTTCCCCTCGCTGGGCCCCCGCGTCCTCGGCGTCTCGGTCCCCGGCGCCACACGCCCGATTCGGCCCCGCCCCCGCGCGCACGGGCCTCTGGCCTCCTTCTCCGCAGCAGCCGCAGGAGCCAGGATCAACAGCTGCGGGCCGCCGTGCACAGCAAGCCAGTAGGGACCTAAATGGAGGTCGGGCGCTAGCAGGTTCTCCTGGGGGGGGGGAGGGTGTTTGTCCAAGCCGCTGCGGAGATGCCGACCCCTCTTCAGCAGGCACCACACGCTCTTGTCCCTGCAGCCTACCACCTCACTCCCTTCCTCCCCCGACTGCCTCTGCCTTTCTTCTGATTGGCCGTATTTTTTGCCTTCCCGCCACTCACTGGTGCCGAGCAGTGCTTGTCACGTAGCCCGCAGCCGATTCGCCTAGCCTCGGCATCCGCTAGCAAGGTAGGTGGAGCCCGCGCGCTGCCTAAACCAGTCAAGGGCGTCTTAGAGATGACCAGGACCCGTCCCTCCCCGCCCTCCTCACGCAGCTGTCTTTGAAAATGCCTGCGACAGTGACTGTTTTGTTTTCAAGTGCTCGTGGAAGGGAAGAATATTCCCGAGCCATGGCAGGTTAGGAAAGAGACCCCCAACCCCTAGACAAATGCCTGTTTACCTGTTCTCTTCAATTGCACTGGTGCGACTACTCCAGAACTTGGTGACGTCATCACTTAGAAGCGCTAGGGCAGGAGGAACAACGGAAGGGTCCTGAGACCCGTCCCTGGGTGCAAATGTTGACTCTTGATATGTCATCAACTCTTATGCATTCCACCATCATCTTTATCCACATAATCCCCAAATTCACCTATTCAGCCAAACCTCACTCCTGAGCTCCAGCCTCCCAATCTCTACCAAGATGTACCATAGACATCTCTAACTTTATGTGTAAAAATTTGAACTCGTTATCTTTACCCTTGAACTAATTCCTCCTCCATTCATTTCACAAGCATTTATTAAGTTTTATATCTGTTGGGCAGAAACCCCGAGGGTCTTTACTCCCAGGTTGATTTTTTTTTTTGACTAGGTAAAAAAGCCCATTCTCTGCCTCATTTCTTACCTAATCCTAATCACTGAATGGGTGTTGCCTCAGTCAAAGTGAGGCCTGGGAAAGAGTTTTAAAAGGCCATGCATGGTCTCCTACTGCATCCAGGGCCTTCTCCAGTTGTCCTGACCTATATCTTGCTACTGGACACAGATGGCACCAGAGGAGAAAGTGAGGCTGGTGACTTTGTACAGCCCTCTCTCACTTAAATCCAATTCATTTGCATGTCATAACATCACCTCCCTGATGTCATGGTCCTCTTCAAGAAGGAAGGATAAACAACAACAATTTATGAAGTGCATACTATTTGCCAGACCAGCAGCTAGGTGTCAAAAGAGAACAGAGCCTGAAGAATCTGGCCTCAGACATTTACTAGCCATGTGATCCTGGGCAAGTCACTTAACCCTTTTTTCCTCAGCTTCCTCATCCATCAAATGAGTCGGAGAAGGAAATGGCAAACCACTCCAGTACCTTTCCACGGAACCTCCAAATGGGGTCACAAAGAGTCAAACATGAATGAAATGACTAAACAACAAATATGCCAGACAATTCCTTACTTCTGTGGAGGGCATTATTTTAGGTTCCTGGGAGAGACATCTTCCACTCTCATTTCTCAAATCCAAGTCAGTTGCCAAGTCTTGTAAGTTCCACCCCTTCTACATGCCTCATATCTGTCCACTTCTCTCCATTCACACCAAAACCACCACCAGGAAGCTCAGACCATTACCACCTCTCAAATGAACTATCTAAATTGGGTTCAACCTCTTGTAACAATTGAGTTGCTTTAAATGTAACCAGGGCTGGTCTGTGAATTCCCAATTGGGGTCACATGAAGGCAGCCAATCAAAGGAGGTTACTCCCACCCATATGGTAGGTAGGGAGTGAGGCCCCAAGTTAGGCAAACTGAACATGCAGAAAAAGATCCCTCAGAGGTGGCCCCAGGCTCCATGTTACCCAAATTAGGCATGCCCAAAGTAGCCCCAGGTTACACAAGCCTAGTGGAAATATGATGACCCCTAAGAACCATTTGGTGTCCTCCTTTTCAGCTTTAGGAAGTTTATTTTAGATCAAGTAAGTGCATTTTTTAGTAGTAAGAATTACTACAAGCCCCCATTAGGAAAATTCCTGATACATAATGTTTCTGTCCCTAAACTTATGTATGGAGAATGACTCCAAAATATCTAACACTTATATTTACACGTAGTCCCTGACTTTTTTGTCATTGAGGCAAAAATTCAGTTTACTGAAAACATTTGTGTAACAAAGCAGCAGATTATATCAAAATGTCTTTGAATAGATAGACATCAGGAAGAGGAAGTCAGGGGAAAAAACTGACCTTTTCTTGGGATTTCTCTTTTCCTGGGAAATACATTCTAAAATGCCCATAGAGTCAATGATTTGAGTAACAGGGAAAAGGACTTTGAGCTTCCTATAATAAAATTCCTCCAGACAGATCTAGAAAACACTAGACCAAATCCTGATTGAATAATTCAAGAAAAAAATTACAGTAAGTCATTTTTCTGGCCCAGGTAAGCATAAAGAGACAAAGTTCTGTGAACAGTGGGGATGGGAAGTTCTATGTGGAACATTCCAGCACAGAGGAAGGCTGTGTGGTAGGAAAATATGAGGTGTAATATCCAGCAGGAAGAGGTCTAAACTTATAGGGTTCAGGAACAGGTGCTAACAGGCAGCTTTGTTGATGACTACCCAGTCGCAGGTCACAGGAGCATTGGCTGGCTCTAGGTTGTGTACATAGCCAAGAGCAAGTTCAGAAGCAAGCAGCAGCTGTGTAGCTTGGACCTCAGCTACAGAGTTGGGGCTCAGCTCCAGCCTAGTCTGAAGCCTACAGAGGAATAACCAGGGCAGGAATTTCAGACCAATGGGGAGCCTGCAGTTCTATTACTCTGAACCAGTACAGCTTTCCAGCTGGCTGAGCCCAGTGGGAGTCTACTAAAACTCCAAAGGAGGTAAGTTCACAGGCTTGTTGCTCAGACCCACATCAGGAACTGGCAGAGCTGGGGGCGGGGTGGGAGGCAGCGCAGAGCAGTGCTCATATTTTACCCTGGATCAGACCACTTTGGGAGCACTGAAAGTTTGCAGGTGCCCAGCCTAAGCTATCCCTTTGATCCTGCAAAAACATGGCACTCAGTACAATGGAGAGAGCAAGGGCAAAAACAGACTAGAAATTCATTCCAGAAGTGCCCAGAGCCTGGCTTTATCATAAAGTCAAAAATTAGGAAATAGGCTGGAACAATGAGCAACATTTAAAAGAAGAAAAGAAAAGAAAAGCTGTTAGGTTTGCTAAAATGCTCAAGGCACAAACCCAGAAGAACAGAATGACAGCAAAAACTTTATAAGCAAAGCCTCACAGCTTGGACATAAATTTTATTAGGTTTTGGGGGTTTGGGTTGGTTTTTTTTTTTGCTCTATAAAATAATTCTTTGCTAGTTTGATTGGTATGACACTGAATAAGTAAGTTAATTTAAGTAGAATTGTCATTTTTATTATAATTGTTTAGACCTGTTTTTGTTTCTCTGAAGTGTTTTATAGCTCCTGGGTTTGTCTTGGTAGGCAGACTCTCAAAGCATTTTATATTGTCTGCAGTTATCTTAAATGGAATTTCTCTTTCTATCTCTTTCTGCTGGCTTTTTTTGGTAATATATAAAAATATGAGTTTATTTTATATCCTGATACTTTGTGAAAGTTGTTCATTGTTTCAACTAATTTTTAGTTGATTCTCTGAGGTTCTCTATGTATACCATTATATTATCTACAAAGAGTGATAGTTTTGTCTCCTAATTATTCTTATTCCTCAATTTCTTTTTCTTGTCTTATTGCTATAGCTAACATTGCTAGTACAATATTGAATAATAGTGTTGATAATGGATATTATTGCTTCACCCCGATCTTATTGGGAAGGATTCTAGTCTGTCCCCATTACAGATAATATTTGCTCTTGGTTTTAGATAAATGCTACTTATCATTTTAAGAAAGGTGCTATTTATTCCTTTGGTTTCTAGTGTATTTAACGTGAATGGGTGGTATATTTTGTCAAAACCTGCTTTTGCTTTTTTTCCCTTGCTATAACCATATGATATTTCAAGAAATCTTAAAAGAAAACTGGCCCAACTTCTTAGAGCCAAAAGACAAAGTGGAAATAGAAATGGCTACTTTCTAAAAGAAACCTCAAAATGAAAACTTACAGAAACATTTTAGTCAGAATCTAGAGCTTGCAGCTCAATAAGCCAGAAAGAAAGAATTCAAGTACAGAGGAACCACAGTCAGGAACCATTTTGAAGAAATGCAAAGCTCAGATATAGTATTCCAGAAGGCAAAGAATATAGTCTCATAACTAAGAAAAACTTATCCAACAAAACAGAGTTATTATCCTACAGGAGAAAAAATAGATCTTTAATGAAATAGTTTTTCAAGATTTCCTGGTGAAAAGGCCAGAACTATGTAGAAACTTTGAAATGTTAACACTGGAGTCAAGAGAAACACAAAGAAAGTAAATATGAATGAATAATCACAAAGAAATAAACAAAGAAAAACTGCTAAAATTCTAATATGGGGAGATGATATATGTGTCCCCTCTGAACCCTATTATCATCAGGGGTCAGGGAGAGAATCTAATTAGACAGAATGCCTGGGAATGGTTCTGTTATATTTTGATTGTCTTAAAAGAAGAATGGAAAGAGAGATGAAGAGGAATACACAAGGAGGGGGAAAGGAAAAGAAGATTGGAGAAAATTATCTCAAAATCAAAATGCAAGTCTATAAAATAAGGAGGAAGAGACTGAAAAGCAGGAGACATTTGGACCTCACTGTCATCTGAAGAGGTCAAAGGAGGGAAGAACAAACACACAGTGAGTTGGATAGAAGTGATACAGATAAGTATTTTACTGAACAGGGAAATAAGAGGGAAAGTATAGAAGGAAGAAAGGGGACTTAGAGGGAAGGTGGATTAAGAGAGGAATTAGTCCTAAACAAAACAAACTCTAATTAAGAATTGTGTTGCTGTTTGGTCATTTCAGTCATGTCCAACTCTTCATGACCCAATTTGGGGTTTTCTTGGCAAAGATACTGGAGTGTTTGTCTTTTCCTTCTCCACTTCATTTTACTGAGGAAACTGAAGCAGACAGGGGGTTAAGTGATTTGCCCAGAGTCACGCAGCTAGTAAATATCTAAGGCTAGATTTGAACTGAGGTCTTCCTAACTCTAAGCCTCTATCCAGGGTACCACCTAGCCACCCAACAAGAACACCAAAAAACTTGGGAGCAGGGGTGATGCCTATTCATTGGGGAATGGCTGAACAAGTGATAGCTTATAAATGTGGTGGAATACTATTGAAAAGCTGGGTGAGGGTATGACCAAAACTGAGGAGAGTTAATTCAATCTCATTATCAGTAAATGTCCTTCAAGAGACAGAACTTTGAAATGAGGACTATAGAAAAAAGGGAAATTCTGGATCTCCCCAAATCATTCATTGGTTATTAATAATCATTTCTCTCAGAAGAGAAAAAAGTATTTTTTTAGCACCTTCTATGTTCCAGGTACTATGCTAATTGCTTTACAAATATTATCTCATTTGATCCTCACAACAGCCCTACAAGATAGGTGCTGTTATTATCCCCATTATATAGGAAACTGAGGCAAGCAAAGGTTAAGTGTCTGAGACTGGCTTTAAACTCAGGTCTTCCCGACTCCAGACCCAGCATTTATCCACTGTGCCACCTATCTTATTTAACTGTGTATTGGTATTTGATTTCTTTGTTTTTAGCTGCTTGTAGTTTTGGTTTTTTTCCCATTGACCTGGTGAAGAGGTTACCCATAAAGAGGGTTAGGGTTGCTTTGGAGACCCCAAAATACCAACATGCCGGGTCCTGCCAAAAGAATTTGACTCAAATCTTCTCTCAGCCAAAGAAAAGTAAAGTTATTGAAAGTTCACCATATGGAGCAGACTCTTAAGGAACCTAGGTGTCTGTAACACTTGCATTGGGCAAGCAGGACAGAGTAAGTCTATGACAGAGTAAGTCTGTCACAGAATAAGTCTGTGCTAAGTCATTCTATGGTGCTTTCATACCACATGGAGGGAAGATGGGGTCTTATGTACAGAGGAATCAAGGGGTGGTCTAGAGGAGGAATTTGGGGATGGTCTTTAGGAGGAGTCAATGAGTTCTGTTGTACCCAAACCCAAATCTCAGGTCACTACACACCACCTGACTTGTGGCCCACCATTAAGCCCCTCTTGTATTTCTGTCTTTGTCCCTGTTTTATATTTTAGTTTGAAACTGCTTAAGGCATGTCTGGGCATATTGCTCAAGGCGTTCCCTGACCCTGTCTCCTCTAATCAGCATTTCATATTTTCTCCTGGAATCATTATAGTGTACCAGGCTCATTATGGTGCAAGGATCTTATCTAGGTACCCATTCTGTCCTGCTCCACTGATCAAGTGAGGCTCCCACCCCCTTCGTCCAGAACATGACCCTGGCCTGTTCTGGGAAATTCCAGTCCCCCTCATCCCATGACCCTCCACCCTGTGACCTCTACCCAATTCTGGGAAAGACCCTCACTTCACAGGAAGGTTGCACCCCTGAGTCATGCACCATACTCCCCTGAGTCATAGATTTTAACCAATGGCTATTCTCTGCTTCTGTACGTCATAGCTTCCGCTAGCTCCCCTCCCTATTATAATTTTGTGGTTTTAGCCTTTATAACCAAGATCTGTATTTCCAAAAATCACTGCCAATTTCAGTGAGAACTTGCAGTCACGCGCTCGATCAATAAATCCACATGTAAATTTATCTTGAATCCAGGTCTCGGCTTGCTCTTATTTTCTGCACAAAAGTCAATGCAAGGGTGGATTGATATTTTGATAGGCTCAAGGATGGAAAGTAGATGGACAATGGAGGGCTAGGCTAGTAAACAGAGGTTTGGGCCCAGCCACAATGAAAAATTTATGGCCTCTGCAAATGCCTCATCAAATGGGAAGATTTAATCAGACTTCAAGGGGTTTCCCAGAGCCTGTACCTCAAAGATTCAAGGAGAGCTCAAGGGGGGCCCAGAGCCTGCACCTCATCACTGGAAGTTCTGAATTTTTGCTGTACTTTGGAAAGAGTTGTGTGATTTGGCCAGATGAGACTCTGGGCAGCCATTGAACCCCCCCGCTTTGAAAACCCAGATGTTGGTGCTTCCCTCTCTGGTAACTAACTAGGTAT
>CM053581.1:121849442-121914813 GCA_028627135.1 Pseudochirops cupreus | reverse complement strand
AAAAAAAAAAACATTTACTATGTGCAAAACACTATGCTAAATACTTTACAAATATTGTAAGTAAGGAGGTGATACCTACTGCTCCCTGGAGGGTACTGGAATGATTTGGGGGAGATGGTAGTAGCCTTGGGTGCAACTGGGGGCACTGAATAAAAATAAGGGGCAGGGAAAACATAAGAAAAGAAGAGAAGATATGAAAATTTTGAAATACTTGTCATACATGTTTCATCTGTTGTGTAACAGAGTAAGGTAGGTGCTATACCTCATTTCACTGATTAAGAAACTGAGGTGGAATGAGGTTAAGCCATTTGCCTGGGATTACCACCTAGCTACCACTCAGGGACAGAGGAAAGAGGGAAGAGCATTAGATTTGGAAGCAGAGGAACTGGGTTCAAATTCTGCTTCTGTCACTTTCTGTCTTTGCAACCTTGGACAGATCACCTTACCTCTCTTAGCCTCAGGTTCCCCATCTTACTATTGAGGGATTTGCACTAGATGAACTTTAAGGTCCCTCTAGGCATGGTGTTATATTATCATCCTGGTCTCACCTCCTCTAATCCATTTTAATATAATCCAGAGGTTCCCAAACTTATTTGGCCTACCACCCCCTTTAAAAAAAAATTATTCAGGGCAGGTAGGTGGTGCAGTGAATAGAGCACCAGCCCTAGAGTCAAGAGTACTTGAGTTCAAATCTGGTCTCAGACACTTGACACACTTACTAGTTGTATGGCCTTGGGCAAGTCACTTAACCCCAATTGCCTTGCCTTTCCCCCTCCAAAAAAAATTTACTTGGTATCCCTCTGAAAATCTACTTTTAACCCTTTGATTTTTTTGAAATTTGCATAATTCCAAAAATATATATGTATGTATATACATATATATTTTAATGACACATCTTAAATTTAATAACTTATTTAAAATTTGGTTTTTTCCTGCACTGAAATTTTTATCACCCAATATTGTGTCATGTAGCCATATATAGTTTCATACTGTAAACAAATCATTACACGCACATATTCCTGTTGATGCATGCTCGACTTCTCCACAATGTGTGACATACTCATCTGCCAACACTTGCTTGTTAAGACCTGTTGGCGGACTTGACCACTGATCTGTTATAACTTGCATTTTGTGTATTTATTTGGAAAATAATGTAATCACTACAACTTTAACTCTGTTACACAACAGATGAAACATGTATGACGAGTATTTCAAAATTTTCATATCTTTTCTTCTTTTCTTATGTTTTCCCTGCCCCCTTATTTTTATTCAGTGCCCCCAGTTGCACCCAAGGCTACTACCATCCCCCCCAAATCATTCCAGTGCCCCTCCAGGGAGCAGTAGGTATCACCTCCTTGGGGAACCTGTGAACCAACAAACATTTATTAAGTGTCTACTATTTGTAAGACACTCTGCTTGGTGCTAGAGACAGGAAGACAATAATGGTAAACACTCTATGCACTGAAAGAGCTCACATTCTAGTAGACAATACAAACATAAACATAGGCAAATACAAGATCATTTGAGGAAGAAGACAACACTTACCATCAGGGAGAATCAAGGTAGGCTTGCCCTATGAGCTGGCTCCTGAGTTAAATCTTAAAGGAAAGTAAGTGCATTAATATGCAGAGATGAGGAAGGGGTGTGCATTCTTATGTCGGGGAAGCAGACAGCTTGCACAAGACATGGCAGCAGGAGATGTAACATCAAATTCAGAGATCTATAAATTGGTCAGTTTGGCCAGAATGTTGAGTATGTAAATGGTAACAATGTAAGATAAATCTGGAAAAGTAAGCTGGAGCCAGATCAAGAAGGGGCTTTAAATGTGAGGCAACAGGGGGCCACAAAAGATTCTTGAACAGCAGAGCCATAACTAACATTTTCAGCACACGGGGCCAACAGCATAAACTGGGAGAAGCAGAATTAAAGGAACTCCCAAATCAACTTTGCAATTTATTTTGTGAAAATACTACAAGTAATTAAGACAAAAATCAGTTGAATGGGATGGAGAATTAGTTACTCTAGTGATTTAGGACCAATCTA
This sequence comes from Pseudochirops cupreus, assembly GCA_028627135.1. Taxonomy (NCBI): domain Eukaryota; kingdom Metazoa; phylum Chordata; class Mammalia; order Diprotodontia; family Pseudocheiridae; genus Pseudochirops; species Pseudochirops cupreus. The sequence continues at coordinate 121,912,770 of CM053581.1, read as the reverse complement.
CAAGTTGAAAGGGACCTTGGAAGGCATCTAATCCAACCCTTGATTTTTGGAGCCCGTAGGCTTTCATTATTTTCTTTTAAAATAAGTTTTACTGACATCTTTTGGGTTTTACAGTACAGTCACTTTAAGGTATATCACGCCTTTCTTCCCCAATCTCTGCCTTGAAGCAAAGAATTAAGCGTTCGGTTTTCTGCCTCCTCGCCCCCGCCTCTCTGCCTGGAGGAGGGAAACGTGTCTCCGTTTATTCTTTTTGTTTATTGTACTTACTCCTCAGAGCTGGCTTTATTTTAGTGATCTTTTCATTAACATTGTCACAGCCTTTATGTGTGTACGCCCTGGTTCAGCTTATTCTACTTTACAAGGTTTCATCGGCTCTAAATCTTCTCCTGTTTCTCTGAATTCCTCAGATTAATTATATTCTATCACATTCATGCGCCACAGTTTGTTCTGCTGTTCTCTGACTTACGGCCACCTACTTTGTTTCCAGCTCTTTGCTACCACCAAACAAGTGCTACAAATCTTCTTCTTATACGCTGGGATTTTCCATCGTCGTTGTTGTTTTTTATTGTTACTGTTTGTGGCCCCCTATTGTTCCTTGGGTCGTACAGCCTGTAGTCCTATGGAGTCTATTGATAAACATTAATAAACATGAATGTTTCAACTTCCAAAGAAGAGTAAAAAGAGGATTTGCAAAGGAAATTGTGCACTTCTACTAATAACTTATTTAAAAGCATATATTAAATTTAACATGATAGGAACAAAACTGCCCTATTTATGTGCCCTTCTGAATTTCCTCACACTTTGTTCTGTGTGGTTTTTAAATAAATGTTTCGTGGACACTTCTTTCTTTTATTCCCATCCTTTTTTGCTTCATCAGAGAGCACATGGCCAGAGTCTCTCCAATCTAGTGCTTAGGAGGGGAGATATCAGTAGGATTACTCACCTTACTCATTTCATGGAGAAGTGTCACTGTTTACAGAGGGAGAGCGGGAAAGAGGCTGGCCTGCCATCAAAGGACCAAGGGGAGAGGAAGCCCTGAGGAGGAGACAAGGGAATGGAGGAAAAGGAAGAGTATAAACAGTTTGCTCTTGACACTGACACCTAGAGCCCCAAACTTCTCAGCCTTGCTCCCCGGTTATCACCTGAGCTTATAATCACTTCATCTCCTTCTACTCTGCTAGAAGAGTGCATGTGATAAATTTCTGGGTGTTCTAAATTTTTGCACCATTTAAATTTCTTAGAGCAAAGCCCCAATTGTCCTGCACTACTTGTGTCTCTGTTGAATAGGACAGTGACATGTGCTTTGGGAAAATCATTTGGGTGGCTATGTGGAGGATGGATGAGAGAAGGAAGAAACTGGAAGCAGGGAGACTATTTGGGAGGCTATTATTGCAGCAATTCAAGCAAGAGGTCATAGAATTTTGGACTAGGATGGTTGTGATGTGAGTAGAGAGGATATGTGAAATGTTATGAAGGAGGAAATGAAAAGACATTACAACTGATTGGATGGGGCGGGGGGTGATGAGAGTGCAGACTCTAGGATCATCAACTATTCAATTAATAAGCATTTAAGTATCTACTGTCATGCAAGCATTGTGCAAGGCACAAGAATACAAAGATAGTTATTCCCAGCTTGTAAACATGGGTCACTGGAGGAATGGTAGTACCTTTAAGAGAAATGTGAAAGTTTGGGAAGAGGAGTGAGTGAGGGGAGGGAAAAATACTGAATTCAGTTTTGGATGTTTTGAATTTAAGATGCCTAAGAGATAGCCATTGGATATGTCCAGCAGATAGCTGGTGGTATTGGAAATGATCTTTGAACCCAAGGGAACTGAGATTATTGTATTGAGAGAGACTGTGTAGAGAAAAGAAGGGCCTAGGCAAATCCTTGTGGTACACCCACAATTAGAGAGTGGGACTTGAATGAAGATCAAGCAAAAGAAACAAAGGAGTGCTCAGATGTGTAGAAGGAAGGCCAGAAGAGGGCAGCATCATGAAAACTCAGTAAGGAAAGGATATGCAGAAGAAGAGGTGGTCAGCAGCTTTGCTGCTGAGAGTTCAAGCTCCATCATATTTAACAATTGAAATATCATTGTTAACTTTTGAGAGAGAAGTTCCATTGAGTGGTGAAATGAGAAACTAGATTATAAAAGGGTGGAAAAGTGAGTAGGAGGTGAGAAAGTAGAGACAAGTCTAACTGGCTTTTTCTATGAGTTTGATGGGGAAAGGGAGGTGGAGGGAGATGTCAGAGTCAAGTGAAGGATTTTTTGTTTGTTTTTAAAGCTAGGGTAATCCTAGACTTGTTTATAGGCAGCAAAGAAGCAACCAGATAGGGAGAGATTTTTTATCATTTCAATCACCTACAGTACACATATAATCAAAAGTGTTCATCTTTTCTGAGTAATAGCACATCCTTATACTCAATTGTGTTATCATCTAAGCATTAGTGTGTCTGAAACTTGGCAGTAACAATGTCCACAAGCTCCTACTCAAAGCACATCCAATAATAGAAAAACAAAGTGAGAAAAAAGCTAGATATTAATCTGTCAGATATATGGAAGGCTCAACAGAAACAGCTATATACAGTAGTTTGAATGCTACTCTTAAAATGAATTGTCTTTTTAAGATTATGAATTTGTATCAATGTTTATAAGGTAATAAAATAACAGCTATATTTATCAACTTTGCTGGTGGAATTGCAAGCTTGTAGAATTTTTTGGAAGAGCAATTGGTGGTATACAGTAAAAAATGGGGGAAAAATAAGCATACCATTTGACCCAATAATTCTAATGTTGGGAATATGCTGAGAGACAGAGAGGGAGGGAGGGAGGAAGAGAGAGAGAGAGAGAGAGAGAGAGAGAGAGAGAGAGAGAGAGAAGGGGAGGAGAGGGACGGGGAGGGGAGGGGAGGGGAGATTTGTACAAAGACTTTCTTAACAGTATTATAGATAATTGCAAGAAACTGGAAACAACCTAAGTGTCCAACAGCAGGAAATGGTTAAATAAATTGTGATACATTACTGTAATGGAATACTACAATGTAATAAATTCTAACAGGTAGGAGGACTACAAAGAAACTATGAAAGTTCTATATGAAATAAGGGAAAATGAAAAGGCAGAACTAGAATAATAGAGTACACATTAACTATAACACTAACCTAGGAAAAGAGAATGAGAATAAATGGACAAACAATTCTCATGAGGACTGACAGTGATTTGAAACATCGCTATGATACTGTATGCATTGAAATTAATTTAAACATAGTTACAAAGCAAGTTTAGTTGGTTGTACAAAGTTAATATTTTAAGAATTTTTAAAAGTCATGGATTTTACGAATAATATCAGAGACAGATGCTTGATGGGCATGTTTACCAAATACAAAAATAACTAGTGTTTGTATAATGCTTTGCGACACACATCCATCTCATTTGATTCTGGTAATAACTGTGAGATATTATTTCCACTTAACAGATGAGGAAATTTCTGGGAGAGTTACCCAAGATCACATAGCTATTAAACGTTTGAGGCATTTGATATCTCTTGACCATAAACCCGGCCCTCTGTCCACAGAGCAGGAGCAACCCCAAGTGCCATTCTTGTGAATAGAGCTATGGTAGAAGGTTTGGGGCAGGTAGTAACAAAGATAATAGCTGGCGATTTTACAGCACTTTACAGTTTTCAAAACATTTTTAAATATCTCACTTTCTCTTCACAACAACGCAGGGGAAGGGGGAAAGGTGCTATTATTATCGTGTTTATTTTACAAAAATTGAGGCAGAGATTGTGACTTTCCCATGGTCACATAGCTAATACATGTTTGAGGCCAGATTTGAACTCGGGTCTTCCTGAATCTAAGTCTAGCGTTTTACCTTAGCTGAAAAGAAAATAATGACTCAGAACATTAAATTAATCCTATTTTCCCCTTTGTTACAACACAATGTATCAGTCAATCAGTCGTCATCCTCAAGTATATGAAGGTCTGTCATTTTCTAAAGGGACAGCTAGGTGGCACAGTGGATAGAGAGCTGAGTCTAGACTACAGTCAAGAAGAACCAAATTCAAATCCTGCCTCAGAAACTAGCTATGTGACCCTGAGCAAGTCACTTAACCCTGTTTGCCTCAGTTTCCTTATCTGTAAAATGAGCTGGAGAAGGTAATGACAAACCACCCCAGTATCTCTGTCAAAAAAATTTCCAAAGAGGTCATGAAGAGTTGGACACGACTGAAAATGACTAAACAACAAAAACTTTTCTAAAGTGATATAAATGTGAGTGGTTATTAAATTATTAGACTTGTTTTAAAGTCCAACTTCCAGGGTTACCCTTAGGAGCACTGGATGAAAAATTCAGGAATAGATCTCACTTCAGTATAAAGGAAAATATTCTAATAATGAGAGTTATCAAAAAGCAGAAAAGGCTGCCTCTTTTTTGTATTGGGTTTCACTGTGTTGGAGAGGGAATTCTTTTTTTTTCCTTTGGAGGGGGAAAGGCAGAGCAATTGGGGTTAAGTGACTTGCCCAAGGTCACACAACTAGTAAGAGAGAATTCTTATTCAGGTAAAAATTAATCTAGAGACAGGTGGCTCTAGGAGGTGCAGTGAACAGAGCACCGGTCCTGGAGTCAGGAGGACCTGAGTTCAAATGTGACCTCAGACAGTTAGCACAGAACTAGCTGTGTGACCTCGGGCAAGTCACTTAACCTCAATTGCCCTCTCTTCCCCTCTTCAAAAAGCAAAAAAAAAATTAATCTAGACCTGATTTTGAAATATTTAAGTACCAACCATATTTAAGACACTCTGTTGGAGCTACAAAAACAAACTCCATGATCTCATGGAATTTACAGTTAGTTTGGGGATTCAAGATGCTTGTATTTGAAAATATTTCCAACAATAATATAAGGAAGTATATGATTATCAAATAAGGGGTAAATGCTATAGGATCTCAGGTGAAGGGGAGACTTGCTTTGACCTAGGAAGGTTTTTAGAAGGTGGGGCTTGAACTTGGCCTTAAAGAATGGGTGGGATTTAGACAGAAAGAAGAGAGGACAGCTGGTGAGGAAAGAATGATGGAAGGAAGAGGGTGGTATAGAAGTACTTTAGTCCAATTTGGCTGGAATGAGAGAAAAAGACTGGGAAAATAGGATAGGACCAGATGGTGCAAAGATTTGAACGTCAGGCTAAGGTGTTTGGACAGCATGATGTAGTGGAAAAAGCCCAGAGCTGTAGTCAGATGGCCCAGGTTTCAGAACCATTATTGGTGCAACCACAGGTGAGTCACTTTTCACCTATCTAGGTCTAAATTCCTCATCTACAAAATACATTTGGACTAGATTCCAGATCTAAATCTGTGATTCTATGAGGCTAACACAGGCCAAGTAACTTGTTCCATGCTACATAGTTCTTAAGAAGTATAGCCAGATTCAAACCTAGATGACCCCACAGCCACTGTCCAGGGAAGCAAACCTTGTGGAAAAAGGGCTCATCATCCCTCCCACTAACCCCTACCAACTACCAATACCAAGGCAGAAATAGCAAAAGAACCAGGGTACCTTCAAGGAGAGACAGGATGTAGTATGTTCCAAGTGAGTCAAACTGCCTTCACCACCATGTCCTCTCAGAGCTTCCTGGAGACAGCCTAGGCCTCTGAGTGCAAGAGTCCCAAGAAAAGAAATGACTACATCTTCCTCTGGTTCTGCTTCCAACCTATTCCTTGCAGCTGTCATCATGGGGAATAGACCTTGTGGAGAAGGGGCCTACCACCAATACCAATCACTGACCAACTGCCATCAGTGGGCAGATGAACCCAAGAGCTGAGACTGCTTCCAATGTGGCCCCCTATAGCTGTAATCCAGGTAAGAGTAACTACCTGGCAGAGTCACCACCTGGCAAATGTTTTTGCAGGTTTTGTGGACCCCACTTCCTTGGCAGCTGTGTCTGCTGAAGGCTGGGAAAAGAAATTTCTCACCACTCAAGTCCTTGGCACTGTCAAATGGTTCAATATCAGAGGTCATTATGATTTTATTAATGGAAATTATGGTAAAGAAGATGCATTACCACTTGCTTTGCTGTTAATACCCTCAGAACCATGGAGTCATTCCATTTGACTTTCAGAGCTGAAAAAATGAAACCTCTGTGTTCTCCTGCTACCAAAATGTGAGCTTTGTGAGAGCCAGGTCTGTCTTGCTTTTCTCTTTGTATTCCCAGTGTTTTGCTTGCTTAATAAATGCTTTTTTCATTCATACAAACATACTCATTTATTTATTCATTCATTCATTCTGATGCCAAATTCAGTGTTCTTTCCACTACATAATATTGTTTCTCATAACAAAATTGACCAACCTGAGAAAGAGGCAGAACCAAAAGTCATCAGAATCAACAGGGCACCATAATCAGCACTTTAAAAATATTAATACTTCATTCAATTACATGCCATATCTATATATCTTATCTATACCCAGGCTAATCATTCAGCAAGACCAGTGGATAACTGATGGATGGCACATATAGTCCACCAGTATGCCCATAAGAGAGCTACAAGAAGGCTGTGAGCTCACTGGATGGACCCTCTGTGGTGGTTTTATGAGAAGATAGGGGTAAAAGTCACATAGGAAGTGCATCTTTGGAGACAGTACTCACATAAAGGAGATAACAGATTCATTGACATCTTAGTAATAAATACCCAATTATCATATCAAACAGAACTGACACATTATTTTTCCATTTCATGGATTTAGAACTGGGACATTAGAAGACATTTAGTCTAACCCCCTCATTTTACATGTGGGGAAACTGAGGCCGAGAGAAGCCTCGTGAAGTGACTGAGTCAGAATTTGAATATGAGTCCTTCGGCAAACAAATTCAGCATTCATGCCATTGCAGTTTGGGTGCGAGATAAGTATCTTTTTAAAAAGCCAACCTCCACCTTTCCCTAAGACACCAACATTGTACTGGCTAGGACTTTTTGGTTTCTTTCCTATACACTTGCTTCAAGCACTACACATGTAAAAAGCTATGTGCAATCCTAGAAGCCAGCCTGCTGACCCTTAGTATGAGATGTGAGAAAAATACTCCTTCAGTAACTACTGCTACTTACTGAGTTTCCTATTCTTACCCAAACTCATGAGCCAATGATTCAACAAAAATTCGTTAAATGTTCAAATGTGCGTTTACCTCTTACGTTAAAAAGCCTCCCTAAACTCCCAAATGGCAGTCACCGTCCCTATTCTTTATGTCGGAAAGCCCGTTTATATAGGACTCTTCTCATTGGTGGAGACCAATGCTCCACACTTGCATGACGGGTCAAACAGGGCAGAACTGGTGAGACTGGGAGAGAGGAGAGCTCCAGTCCTTTCTCAAGTCTCTTCCCTCTGGCACTTCTGGCTTCCTTGGAGAGAGATATACTTGCTGAATCCCATTTCAGATTGCTGAAGGAAAAGACTGGGAAGAAGTCTTTCCTTCAGCAACTTGAAGTGGAGTTTGGCATCATCTCTGTTTCAGGTTAGTACCAAGAATGCTTTTCAACCTATGATTCCACTCTAGTCCCATCCCGTGGTCTCTACCATTTTCAGAGATCATTTAATTCAGGGGTGGGGAACTACAGCCTCCAGGCCACATGTGGTCCTCTAAGTCCTCAAATGTGACCCCTTGACTGAATCCAAACTGCATGAAGGACCTGAGAACCTAAAGGGCCACATGTGGCCTGGAGGCTGTAGGTTCCCCACCCCTGAATTCTTGCCTCTGTCTCTAGCCAGGACTATGTCTCATCTTGCCTCCAAAAGATGTTAACTTTTTTTTTTTTAATCATCAGATATGATTTCAAAACTGCCTTGTAATTTGTCTTAAATTTTCCAGTGTTCTGAACACCAACATGAATAAATGTTTGTTGAATTGCTTCAAACATTCCTCTGTCCTATCTCTAGTGGAAATGGAGACGAGCTTTATGATCACAGAATCATAGACTGTTTGAGCAGGATGGGGCCTTAGAAATCTTCTAGTTCAACTCCTTTATTTTACGGATGAGGGAAATGAGGCCCAGAGAAGCTGTGATTTGCTCAGGGACACACAGCTAGAAAGTGGCAATACAGTGCCTTCTCCCTTTGTAGACTGAAGGACTTCCATTCCATCCTCATCCTAGTCTTCTGTAAACAAGTACCTTAAGCAGTTGCCCAAAGATCTGGCCAACCCTTACATCATTTTCTGATGTTCTTTTCTATGCCTTAAATTCTCTACATACAATTACCTAAAGGTGTGGACTACTGCAGTGATACTATTTTTAGGCAGATTAAAGTTTCAGTTTCTGAGGCAGAAAAAATTACTAATTTTGTGGAATAATGTACTGAGTGACATTAAATAGCATCAAACTTCATCAGACCCTACTGCCTTCTCAGGCATGACATGTAAGATGGGGCAATTGGAGCTCCTAAATAAATGAGAACCAATGCCCTGGCTTTGGTCTTTGAAAGACCACATACAAAGATCTGGGTTGGATTCCTTGTTCTGCTAATTACTAACTATGTGACTTTGGGAAAGTCACTTCACAGCTCTAGGCTGCCTTTAATCTCTGAAATGGGGTAATTAAATGTGATTTGCCCATCTCAACAAACTGTCTTAAGGATCAGGTGGGATAAACTATTATCGTCATTGCCTCATCAAACTCCATTATTATATAAAGGCATAAGCTGGGGGACAATCCCCAAATCTTTATTTTCTGGACCCTTTAGATCTACAGCTGCCTTTGGCACATCTCTTCCTGGATGTTCCACCTGCATCTCAACTGCTTATTTCATTTCCCACTAAAGTTACTGCTCCTAACTACACTTTCTACACTATCAATATACCACCAGTCACCCAGACTCTCCTACCTACAAAACTGGGGTTATTTTTGACGAGTCCTCTCTTACCACCAGTATCCAATCGACCATCAAGAACAATTTGCAACATCTCCCATATTCATCTAACATCTCTATTCCCACTGCAAGCTCCGTAGTGCAGGCCTTCGTTGTACCACTTGCTAGACTTCTGTGAAGAGACCGCTCTCTCCTGCTTCCTTTTGGAATAATCTTTCTCACGTATGTATCTGGTTATGCTAGCCCTTTGCCCAAAATGTTACCCTAACAAACTGCCGTTTAACTGGGAAGGGGTTTGTATTTGCAAGATGGCAGGTTAAAGAGGAAGTGGATGTGTGTCTGGACCTGCAGTGGTGGCAAAGAATGTTAGCACCTGAAAGCTAGTGTGAGGCCTATTCCCTGGGGAGGAAGGCGCTGATGTGATGACTTGGACTTTAAAAAACAAAAGTATTATCTGATCCTACCAAGTTCCCTTCCGTTCATTTGTTTACTTTTGATGATAAGATTCCTATCTAACAGCTGTGGGCTGATTGTAAGCATAGAAAAAAGAACCTGTTCCATTGTTTGAAGAATTTAACTTTCCAGAGGCCTTAGCAGGTCTGATCAAGATGTTAAACCAAAAGAGGCAAGGGCCAGCAAACTTGACTTCCCCAAGTTATTAGTGAGACCAGCTAGATGGCATGGGAAAGGCTGGGTTTGCAGCCAGAAAACCTGACTTTTAGCCCTGCCTCAGCAAGTCACTTAACCATCTCTTAGCTTGTTTCCTCATCTGCAAAATGGATGTAATAACAGCACTTCCCTCCCAGGGCTATTGTCAGGATAAAATGAGACAAATCAGGTAATGCAATTTGTAAACCTTAAAGTAAATGCATGCTCCTGCTATATATGTAGGGTAACAGAATGGATAATTTAGAACTCAAAATGTTGGTGCGAGAAAACTGGCTTGAGAGATAAGATTCTGGTGCCCATTTCCAGATTAATTCTCTGCCAAAATTTTTTCTCCCTAATTATAGGTATATATGCAATAAGCAGCCATTCCTATGCTCTCCTTCCTCACTTACTGCCAAGTTCCCACACCTTAAACTCAAACCTAAAGTATATAAACAAGTGGGAGCCTGAGGCCATGAAGTATATTCTTGATACCTCATTTCAGAAACTTGTAAAATGCTCCAGGCATGGTCCCAGAGACAATCTGTGGGTAGTAGTATTACATGTGAAAACATTATTACCCAACAGTTAGGTACCTTAAGAAAATTGGCCTGCACAGAACTGTATGCCACAAATCTCTGACCTCTGGGCTGTGGTGATACAGTAGGAAAAGAGCTAAAAGACCTGGATTTGAATACTGGCTCTGCTTACTACTGGTCTAATTTTGGCCAAGTTTTAAAGTCTCTAGGCCTCAGTTTCCTCATCTATAAAATGGGGGTGGGGGGAGGGAAAGGGCCTTGGACATCTGAGGCTTGTCCTGCTTTAAATCTAATGATTTTATGACTCCTCAGGAGAAAAACTGGCACTGAATGGGACTGCTTCAACAATTCAGAATAGGCTTTCTGGCCTAATGTCAAACAGCAAGTATTAGCACTCACTCTGAACTCTCTTCTAGCCAAGGACCGTCATGCTAGCCTGCTCAGTGAGATTACATTCGGCTCTGATGTGCACTCAACCCCTCTGCCTCTCCTAGTGGGTGTCCCACCTTGTGGTTTCAGAAGAAAACGAGACCTCTCCAACAAAGTGAAAGGAAAATGTGCTTCTCTGTCCCATAAGCCTAAAGCTGCTCATTTGTATCCAACTTCATTTGGGGCTCTTTCAACTCCTATCAGTGATTTACAGATTCTTCACAAGTGGGGAACACACAGACCAAATCTGGAAAACAAATCATGAGAATATGAGGGGTAGATTTTTACATTCCTGTTTGTATGATTTTTTTTTTTATTTTTCTTTAGAAAAAAAACACTGGGGGAATTTACATGGCAAACCATCAGTATTCGGTATCAGAGTAAGAAGAATGAGAATGCATGGAAAATTAATAAAAAGTGGAACACAGAAAGAGTCCAAGAGATTCATGCCCAGGGTCCTTAGGCATACAGATACTATCTTTGCCAGGTTTCCCAGGCTGCCTTCTCTAAAATGGATGATCACAGAAAGTTGGTCACGCTCCAGAAATGTGCCAACAATAATGAAAGTACTTGACAGAAATACAACATTTAATACAGTTCCTCTGTTTTATGCACAGGCTATTTATATTTAACTTTTTCTTTCATAAAAAGAAAAAGTCCAATGGAGTGTGAGAGTCACCACTGCAATTACAATTGAACACTAGAGTACGGAACTCTAAGCAGCTGGAAAACCTGGATGTTGGACGTGATCTTCATCATCAAAACAAGTTCTGATTAGCCTGACCTCAGTTCATTCCAGGCTGAAGGGATGCCCAATGCTGGAACAGGATGACATTCCTTTTGCAACCAAACACCCAATAGAGCTAGTCGCTCCCCAAAATCCTTTGCTCTTAATTACCCCAAGCCTTGGGCAATGAAGAGGCAGGCAGGCAATCTGAATGTTTCCCTTCTAGGTCAGTATCTGGACACTGATTTCAAAGGTGCCCATATATTATATTAAAGATAATAGCTTGGTAATCCACTCTGAAAGCCGCCTTCATTATCTTCCTGACAAGGTGGGCTGTAAGGAAGAAAATCTTGAGTTTTCCCCACTTCATGCTTTGGATTTCTGGATACTAAATTCAGCCAGAGCCAAAGACATGTGTATGACCACCAGTGGCCAAAGGTAAGGGGCAGGGCAAGAACAAACCAGTTGTACAATGCAAAACTAGTGGTACATTCAAGAAGGGGTGAAGAGTGGGCATGCAGCAAGCTGTAGTGCCTCCACCCCAAGTTGCAGTTCCAGTAACCATGTCTGACCCTGAAGGATTTTAGCTAACAGATCCTTCATTGACCTGGTCTCCAACAAGGCAGTTCTGAAACCTTGATTTATGGTCTCCCATTGGTTTCAGTTCCTATGTGTAAAGTGGTGGTGGTGGGGTCTTGCGGCCTTCTGATGTCATTGTTCCTGATGTGAAGCTGAGTTAAGCCTCACTGAGTCACGAGGAGCACCATGAAGGCCAGGTCCCTGCAGCGGCTTAGTCCTTGGCACCCCGAGAGGAAGGCAGAGTATCTTGTGTCACCTAATAATAACTCAACCTCCTCAAAATAGGTGAAACAATAACAGAGAGGGGAGAAGGATGGATTTTGATATGAAAGATTACAGGAAGAAGAAAGGTGGACTTATAAGGGGATTAGGCCTGAAACACTGTTGAGGCCAAAGGGACCAGAATAAAAATCTGAAAAATTACAACTTTCTTGTCCCTACTTAAAAAGACAATTTCCCCACTCCCCCCTTAAAAATCACCACATTTTAAAAGGTGAAAGGTAGGAGAGACTTGGTCCAACTGGCTCTCACTCTCCTAAGAGGCAGGCTCCCATCAGTCCCTTCAATGATTCTGTTCTTACCTGCTCAGCTCCTGCCACCCCTATAACAAGGGGTACAGAAAGAGAGAGACTCCTATGTTTCCTACCAGTGTCTCACCTTCCCCACCAAATGCAGACAAAAAGGAGGAAGAAACCCAAAGACTAAAGTGCAAAGATTTCCATCATAGTGTGCATCATAGATTGGGGTGGATCAAAAGAAGGGTTTGGGTGGGTTGACAGATATAACTGATCCCAAAGCTGTGAGGTGGGAAAAAAGTTATCTGTAATGAGCAAGTCTGTAGAATGCGTTCACTTTTGCCCAGGGGCTATTAAACATGTTATCTCTTTTCACAGGCATTGCCAACTCTATCCAAGGGGGCAAATGCTGTGAGCCACATGAAGAATATCTCAGTCCTAAAAATGTGACCCAAAAGGAGAGAAAACTGGCATGATCACCCCAGTGGTAGTGACTATGGTGAGTAGAGAAGACCTGGAATTGGAGTGGGAGGGGAGAGAAAGAGGATAGGATTTTAAATGAACGAGTTTCCTTTTTCAAGAGAAGAGACAGATGCAAAGTCTTAGATGTAGTATCTCTCATTTAGAGGAGTTGGTGAAGACTCTTGGGACATCAGAACTAAGTGCTATAAGAAGGGAGCTCCTCTGCTTATAGGGGGAGTAAAGATAGGGGGTCAGGGGAACAGGGCGCTAGACAGAGAACCCCAGCCAGCTATATTATGGCGTGTAGGCAGGGGGTGGTTGGAACTGATTGATGACCTCATACTCGGCCGGATATGGCTCATTCTCTTCCATCTCTGATAGCAGCTCAAGGGCTTGCTCCTCTTCTTCTGTGGGATAATGGCGCAGAAGGTTGGCAGCAGTGGCCAGGATGGAGGCCCCTCCTGCTCCTGCCACCAAGTAGAAGCTGACAGCAAAGGTGACATAGACCTGGGAGCCGTGGTACTTCTTGTGCTGCTGCTGCTGAGCCAGGATGAGCTCTGAAGCCCAATAGCAAAAGCCAATCACTGTGGCACATTGAAGGACTAGACAGGAAGAGAAAAGAAAAAATGCCAGTTAATGCCCATCCTAGAGCTGTTAACACCTGAGATATGAGTTGCTGACTAACAATAATACACTGTGAGAAGACAGTATAGTATGGGACTCAGTGGCCAGGACTGGCAGTCACTCATTAAGATGAGAGATAGTAGGTAAGGAAAGCCCTTAATCTCGGCCAGTCAGTCACTTCAGGCACCATTCAGTGTGCAGGAACATTTCTTTGCTCAGCTTCTGTTAGCTCTCTGGTCCTCTCTCCTGTTAGGCAAATGGGGTTACCTGTGAGGATGTGGGCAAAGGCATAGCGGCGGGTGATCTTCAGAGCAGGGTGCTTAGGCCCAAAGACATCAAGTAGAAAGGCAGAGAGGCTACACAGGATCCCCAAGAAGCAAAAGGCAGCAATGACACGGAGTAGTAGCACCGTTTGGGGATTCATGCAGAAATCTGTTTGGGAAGAAAAGTGATTTAAGAATCAGACCCTTATCTCTAGGCTCCCTCCTTAGCCTCTCTGTGAAGACTTTCAAACCTGTTTTTCTTTATGACATGGTTATTGTATTTTCTCTGGCTGTCCCCTATGCCTGGCATACCCTGTCTCCCCCATCAGATTGCAAGCTTCTTGAGGGCAAGGGCTGTCTTTTGCCTCTCTTTGTATTCCCAGTGCTTAGCACCTGCCTGGCACAGAGCAGTTGCTTGATACATGTTTACTGAATCTAAATCTTTTTCCTGGTTCTGCCTACTTCATTTGTATCAGGCCATACAAGTCTTCCCAGGTTTCTCTGGAACTTCCCTTTTGCTCTTTCTCACATCATGATAACCTCACAAGTGTGAGGTGGTTTAGATTTCTTACAGGATCTCCTCCTGTTCATTCTTTGCCCATCAACTCCTCCTTTTACACATGAAAAAACTGAGGCCCATAGCAGGGCAGTAACTTATCCAAAGTCATGCATATAGGCAGTAAGCAGCAGAGCTGAGAGCCAAGTACAAGTATATCATTATAATGTATATGAAGTTAACTTCAAGAGGAAGAGAGTGGAAGCCAGCCAGGTCTTCAGTGCTTTCCTGGCTATAGCCCAGCTCTCTCTAGGCTTTCTCAACAATGCCTCTGGACCGGCACCTTCATCTTCTCTGGGAGGGCAGGGCTCTCCTCTCTGCTTATGTTTGTATTCTGGGTACTCAGTACAGCAGTGCCTGGCACACAGTAAGTGCTGACCTAACACACCTGAGCCAGGCTTTGAGCCGGGCATTCCCCAGGGAGGACACAACACGAGGGACGCCCTGTGCAAAGAGAGAGGTAAGGGACAAAATGCCATCAACAATGGATGGCTAGCCAGACAGTTTGGATGGGATGGAGAGAACACAGGACAGAAAGCAAAGCAAGACCAGACAGAAAAGGTAGACAGAAAGAAGCCTGACTACAGAGAGCTTAAAATGCCAGCCTGAGGGCTTTTTAATTTTATCCTTGACAACAGTGAGTCAGATTCGTTTGGGAATATCATTTTGAATTGTTCTAATTGTCTCTCATCTCTCTTATAAGACAGCCCTTCAGAAGCTTGGAGCTATACTTTTATTGCTCCTAAATCTTCTTTTCTCCAGGCTAAACAGAGAGAACTCTGCCCCTGGCTCTGGTCCAAACAAGAGTCCCTCAGGCTCTGCCCAAGATATATTGAGGGCAAAGGTCAATCAACATCAACCAGAAACCAAAGTTGCTAACAACTACTTGCCTTTCTAATAAGCCTGGTCTAAATATTCCAATGGAGAATCTTTAAAGTAATAAGCAGTTCAAGTTTGCACAACTGGAAATACACATGATCTATTCAGATGAGAGGATTCTACTACAAGTGGACACTACCAGCAGACCCAGCAATCAAGTATCTGAACACCAAGGTCCTTCCCCAAATCAGCAAATCCTTTCATTCCAATTAAAGACCTAGGTGTGACTTTGCTTTCAGGCAACAGATATATTCTTGAAAAGTTGTGTAAAATTTAAAAAAAATCACATTTGTACATTGAATCCATTTTCTAACTAACTTTATAACTACAGAAATGGATTTTTAAAAATAGCAACAATCCTTATTATCAGTGGCTCTTAATGCTTTAGTTAAGTTTTATTATCCATTCTCTGCCAAATAAGATAGGGGTAACATCTAAGAGTAGTAGGAAAGCACCAGAATCTCTGGATAAAATTTTTATCCTTTTTATAATGTAACTAGTTACTTCTGAATAGGTCTAGTTTGTAAATTCAAATTTTGAATTAACTTTCCTTAAAGCCTCCCATGGACCAAATGTGAGGCTCGCCAGCTTCCTGTGCGCTAAGAATGGGTTTGGTTTTTTTTGCATTTTAAATAAAGTTCTACAGTATTTAAAAATGTAAAAGAAAAACAAAACCCCCAAACCATTTTGTTTCAGCTGTACAAAAATGGGCTGCAGGCCAGACGTGGTCCTCAGGCTGAAGTTTGCTGACCCCCTTTTAGAGCATCGTTTCCATATTATGGGCTAGTTCTGGGAGGCTGATTTAACCTGGAATGGTTACACTTGAATCCAGCTGAAGCAGTTAAGTGGTATAACTGATAAGAGCACTGGGCGTGGAATCAGAAAGACTGAGTTCAAATCCAGCCTCAGATACTTATTAGCTTATGTGACCCTGAGCAAGTCTCTTAACCTCTGCCCCCGCTTCCTTATCTATAAAATGAGGATCATCCTAGCCCCTAATGCCCTCCCAAGGTTATGGCCCCGCTCACATGAGATCACAATTGTGAAGCACTTAGTACAGTGTCTGTCTGTCACACAGGAAGGGCTATATACATGTTAGCTATCACTAAAACAATAATGACCACTCTCTCCAGGGCAGCTGCATGCCGCTTATTCTGTTCAGGTTAACATGACCTTCTATCATGGAGACCACATTTCACATTCAAAAAGGAGAATGGCCTTGTTTACAAGGCTGTAGGAACATTCTGTGTGGAGCTGGCTTCCTTGCTTTATTGAAGCTTCCTCAACCAAGTACGTTTGCCAACTGGGTAGCTGAAGAGAAAACTTGAAGAATAGAGAATGAAGAAGACTTGTTTTCAGAGGGTTTGGGGAGGCTAAATCGTTAGAAGGGCAAATATATGTAACTTCTGTTGCTGCTGAAGAGAAAAAATTCATTTCCTAGACCAGATATTTTTAACAAGAGCTCAGAAGGTTTTGGTTTGTCAGTAAGTAAGCAATCTAGTAAGTATGAAATGCTTACTATGTGCTAAGTGCTGGGGATATAAAGAAAAGCAGAAATACACCCCCTCCCCCCAAAAAACCAACCCACACCACCAGTGTCTGCTGTCAAGGAGTGAACAGTCTAATGGAGGAGACAAAAGTAAGCAAGTCTGTACCAATCAGCTCCAGACAAGATAAACTAGGAGTGGCCTCACAGGGAAGACACTAAAATGAAGTAAGACTGAAAAAGGCTTCTCAAAGGAGCCTTAGCTTGAACTTGAAGAAAGGTAAGGAAAGCTAAGGAGGTGGAAAGGAGGAGATATCCCAGGCATGAGACAGCCAGAGAAAATGCTCAGAATCAAGAGATGGTAGAGACCAGTGTCACTGGAGTGCAGAGTACATGGAGTAGCATACATGTAAGAAGAGTATAAAGGCAAAAAGGGGCCAGATAATGAAGTGTTTTAAAAAGCCCATCAGAGGATTTTATTTTTGATTCTGGAGGTGACAGGGAGCCACTGGAGTTTACTGAATGATGGGTGTGTGTGTGTGTGTGTGTGTGTGTGTGTGTGTGTGTGTGTGTGTGTGTGTGTGTGTGTGTGTGTGTGTGTGTATGAGTGAAGAGAGAAAAAGGGGCAGGGGGGGGTCAGACCTGTATTTGGCAGCTGAGTAGGGGATAGAGTGAAGGATCAAGACATCTGAGCCATGGGAGACAAACCAGAAGGTTATAGTACTAGTGCAGGTGTGAGGTGATAAAGGCCTACACACCAGGGTGGTGACCGCGTCAGAGGAAAGAAAGAGGTATATGTGAGAGATGTTAAGAGGTAGGGGGATAGTGAGGGGCAGAAAAAAACACTTAGATTTTAAGTCTGAGTAACTGATAAGATAGCGGTTCCCTTGACAGTAATTGGGAAGCTCAGGAGAAGGGAAATAGTTGGGTGGGAAAGCTCCTGAGTTCTGTTTTGAACATGCTGGGTTTAAGACTCCTATTGGACATCTATTTTGAAATGACTAATGGGCAATTTATGATGCAGGACTGGAGCTCAGGAAAGAGGCTAGGGCTGGATAAACAGACCTGCAGAGAAAATATCATTGAGCCCATGGGAGCTGATGAAGTCACCAAATGAGAGGCTAGGGAGAGTAGAAGATCCAGAATACACCTTGGGAGACACACAAGGTTACTGAGGGTAATATGAATGAAGATCTAGCAAAAGAGAATGAGAATGGGCAGTAAGACTTATGTGAGAAGAACAAAGAGATACCAGAGTCCCTGAATCTAAAAGGAGAGAACATTCAGAAGATGCTGATGATGCACAGAGTCAAATGATGCTGCAGAGGTCAAGATGAATAAAGACTGAACAGAGGCAACTGGACTTGACAATTAAGAAATCACCAGTAACCTTGAAAAGAGCAGTTTCAGTTGAACAATGAGGTTGGAGGCCAAACTTGCAACGGTTTCAAAGAAAATGACAAGAAAGGCAGTGGAGGCACCAATTACATAGTTTTCTCAATGTTAGCCACAAATGGGAAGAGACAGAGAATTACAGCTGGCAGACATGGTAGGACCTAGCGAGAATTTTTTGAGGAAGGGAGAGTCTTGGGCATGTTTTCAGGTGGCAGGGAAGAAGCCAGTAGATAAGGAGAGAATGATGATTAGGGAGAAGAGTGGGGATAGGGGGAGCTGGAGAATACAGTAAGGGATGGAATCAAGGGTGCAGGTAGAGGGATTGGCTTTGGCTAGCAGAAGGGCCAACTCCTCATCAAAGACTAGAGTGAAAGAGGAGATAGTGGGGAACCATCTCAAAGGGATAAGAGCAAAGGGAGAAGAGGGTGGTCTCAGTGAATTGCCCTGATTCTTTTGGTAAAGAATGAGGTGAGGACCTCAGCAGAAAGGAGAGAGAAGAGGGAATGATGTGAGAAGACTGAAGAGAGAAGAAAAAGTCTGGAATAACCATTGTGGTGAGTAGAACAGGGAAAGATCTAAGGAAGAGGAGAAGACTGGCTTCCTGTAACTCGAGGGCCCAGTTGAGATTACCTAGCATAAATCTGAAGTGGACTCGACTGGCACAGTTTTTAATTTCCTCTACCTCCAAGCAGTAGTTTGGGGTTGGGTTTTTTTTTGGCACTCTTTAGAATTAATTCCTTTCTCCTCCTCTACATTATATCCCATCCATAAAAAAGTAAAACACAAACCTTGTGTAAAATAAACATAGACAAAATAAAATAAATATACATTTACCATATCAAAAAATGTTTAATTCTGCACCCTTAAATCTATCACACCTCTGTCAAGATAAAGTTAAACTGGTTCCCTAAGGGGTCCAGATTGGGAAGGGAGGACCATATAGCCGGAGCAGGAAAGGTGACCAAATATAGAGTGACTGGATGTCATGGTAGGAAGCCTGACGCCTAGAGAGAGCTGGAAAAATAAAAGAGGATCAGATTAAGGAAATTTAGAGCTCCTTGACATGGAAGTAGAAGAACTGTGGGTGATCAAAGTCAAAGGGATGCTGCTGTGTATAGCTAAGGTGAAGTGGAATAGGAAATAGAAGCTGAGTAGTCTTACAAACTGGGAAGTCAGGCTATCTGAGGAAACATTAGCAAGTATGTTGAAGTCCCCTAGAATGCAGAAGGAGTTGGGGTAGACAGTGAGCCTGGCACTGAACTAACTGAGAAGTGAGGGAAAATGTCCTTGGGACTGGTAGGTAATAGCCACTTGAATCTGGTTTGAGTGATAAATCTGGATTGAATAATCCTCAAAGGAAGAAAAGTTCTGCTTCTTAAAAGCTGTGTGACCTTGGACAAATTACTTAATCTTTCTGAGGTACACTTTCCTCATGGGATTAATCCCTGCCCTACTATTAGTGATACAACAAACAAAAATCAATTTAGTTAAATTTTGAAAGAAAATAGTTAACTGGGAAAAAAAATCTTTACAGAAAGTTTCTCTGATAAAGATCTGATATCAAACATCTATAAGCAACTAATTCAAATATATAAGAATGACAGCCATTCCCCAAAAGATACATGATCAAAACATATGAACAATCAGTTCTTAAAAGAAAAAAATCCAAGTTAAAAAATAAAAATATCCATATGAAAAAATGCTACAACCCCCTAATAATTAAAGAAATGCAAATTATAACAACTTTGAGGTTCTAGTTCATACATATCAGATCAGCACTGAAGGTGACAAAGGAAAATGACAGCTGTTAGATGGTCCTGGGGGAAACAGATACATTAATGCACTGTTCACCTAACTGTGGACTGCTCCAACCATTTTGGAAAGTCCTTTAGAACTATGCCCCCAAATGATACTGACACTATGTACATACACTCTTTGGTCCAGCTACAACTCTCTTAAGTCTATATCCCAAAGAGGAAAAAAACTCATATGTATGAATATATTTGTAGCAGCTCTTTTTGTTGCAGCAAAGAACTAGAAACAAAGTAGGTACCTATCAACTGGAGAATAATGTACCAAAATATAGTATATGGATGTAATACAATATTATAGTTTTGGAGAACACGGGGAAGATTTGTATGAACTGATACAAAATTACTTATACAATAACAACATAATAAAGAAAAACAATTTTGACCAACCATGATTCCAAAGATTGGCAAAGAAGCATGCTACCCAACTCATGACAGAGGCTGACAGATTTGAGGGTGCAGAATTAGACATATTTTCTGATATGGCAAATTTTATATTTATTTTATTTGTCTATGTTTATTTTACACAAAGATTGTGTTTTACCTTTTTCATGGATGGGATGTAATGTAGAGGAGGAGAAAGGAATTAATTCTAAGAGTGCCAAAAAAAAAAATTAAGGGTCACTGAAGCATTTTTAAAATGCACAGAAAAGAAATGAAGTTCAGAAAGAAACAGATATTCAACATGGCCTTGAAAATAACGTGATGACTTCATTATATACTCAAAACTTCTTAAAAATTCAATTTTCTCTTTAGTGCCAAATTTTCTTCTTCATCTTCCCCCACTCAATGAGAAGGCAATGCATTAGTATACCTGTTTTTCCACAATTTCTCTAGCATTTGTCATTTTTTTTTTTGGTCCTCTTAGCCATTCTAGCTAAGCCAATCTGTAAATAGGTGGTAAACTGGATAGAGCACTTGGACAGGAGTTAGGAAGACCCAAGTTCAAATCCAGCCTCAGACACTTATTAGCTGTATGACCTTGGACAAGCCACTTAACCATCTTTATCTCAAGTTTCCTCACCTGTAAAATGAGCTGAAGAAGGAAATGCCAAACTACTCCAGTACCTTTGCCAAAAAAATCTCAAATGTTGTCATGAATAGTGACAGGGCTGTACAACAACAAACAGCCAACCTGATGGGTATAAGGTGATATCTCAGAGTTGTTTTAATTTTCTCTTCTCTAATTATTAGTGATTTAGAGCATTTTTTTTCATATCACTACTCACTGCTTTATTTCTTCCTCTGAAAACTGCCTATTCATATCCTTTGACCATTTTACTATATACTTTTAAAGAATAAGCTATAGGGGCAGCAAGGTGGTGCAGTGAATAGAGCACTGGACTCAGGAGGACCTGAGTTCAAATCTGGCCTCAGACACTTGACACACTTACTTACTAGCTGTGTGACCCTGGGCAAGTCATTTATCCCCAACTGCCTTGCTTTCTCCCCTCAAAAAAAAAAGCTGTACATAATAGATATTTGCATTTTTATACATAACTCTCTTTTTCTATTTTGTATATGGAAATATTCTTTTTTGGCATTTGTTAAATTCAGAACAAAAAAATTTTAAAGGGCTGTTGTTTGGGATTAAAATGAGCTCATGAATATGAAAATAATACGAAAACTTAAAATGTCTATACAAATATAAGATGGTATATTACTATAAAATCTAGTCCTCTCAAGAAAGGAGAAAATTAGAACAAATGATTACTTGGAGGCAGGGGGAAGAAGGGGGTAGAAGAGAAGAGATAAAAATTTAATTTTTAAAAAGTAAAAGGCAAGAAGTAGGGATTGAAGGAGGCTTCTTTATTTTAATTTAAACCAATTGTTCTATTCTACTCTACTCTGACACATAGACCCTAGTGGATGTCATCAGATTTTGTTCTTGAGTTCTTTAAGTTGGTGGGCATAACAAGACTGCCACCTCTGGCCACACAAAAAGGTCTGTTGTCATCTGTAACAGGATCCTGGGGAATTGACTTTGCCCAAGGTCACTGGTGAGTCACCAATCTGGCCTTGTTTTGAAAGCTCTGGCTCTTCCTGTCTGCCTGCTCATCACTCCAGCCACTGCCTTAACTCAGACAGACTGCAGGCTAAATGTTAACTTAGCTTCAGAGCAGCTTCCTTTTCTTCTTCCCTCTGTCTTACTGGTGCTCCTGTCAACTCCAAGTTACTCCCTGACAGATAGGAAAAATCTCCGACAGACCCAATCCCCTCTTAGCACTAGGAAGAACCACCTACTTAAGTCTTTTTTTTCCTCCACCTTGATTTGACTGAATCCAAGACAAGGAGCTGACACTTGATCCTAATAGTCCTCTGAGGGAGTCTGTCACCATAGTAACCAAAAAGTCAAAGGGAAATGTATAAACTGGATCCTGAATGAACTGAAGGCACATGCCAACTAAACCTCAGATGCACTGTCAAATCCCTGGAAGATACTTGAAATTCCAATGGTTGATCATCAACAATGATTCATCAAGCACCAAATCTTAACCTTCCACATTCCTAAAAGATGCTACTTCTGAAGCTGCTATCCAATATGCCACCCAGCATACAGACCTGGAAATTTAAAAAAGCTTTTTACATTTGAGAGTTAGAATCATTTTAGTCTTTCTTTAAAGGATACCCTAACCCTTTTGGAGCACAGGAAAGCTGAAGATATCCTTTGAGCTAGTCCCAACCTCGATTTTGCTATACAAGGCAGGCCTTAGATTAGGGGATTTGAAGCAATTTAGGATGACCTGAATGAGATCAAACTAGCCTGTATTTGCCAAAGTCTCCAAAGCTGCCTGAACCACTGCTTAAAGCTGAATATTTCTCCCTCTAAAACACTAAGCCTCAACATCAAAGTATTCAAGAAGATAAGGAATACAGCCCTGACTGTTTTTGGAAGATACTAAACTTGAAAAAGAAAAACCCTGGACAGCTCTAATTTAATGAAGAAGAATCCTCTTCTGACTCAATTCCGGGGCTAATTGTCCATCCTTCCCCAATCACCTACAAAGATTTCCCAGGGTTTCTTCCTCTTTCAGGAACCAATTAAATGAAAATAGATTTTCAACCAGAGGCTTTAATAATCTTGCCTTTTGTTGGCATGTTCAGGGACAGGAGAAATCCTGGATCTCTATGACGTACTAGGACAAGCTTTCAGCGTCCACAAAAGAACTGGAACCAAGGCTAGGTTATATATTCATTAATCTGGTTCTCCTTTTGGCTCCGAGTAAAAAAAGAAAAGGAAAGCAAGTAATGGGTAGATACACTAACAGATATTTGTCCCTTCTTGTTCTCTCCTACTGCCTTTTCTTCTAATGTCTATGAGTGGATAGCTGTATATTATTCCCAGCGTCAGATTTATTCACTAACACAGGCCTTGCATGATTCTGCAGAGGCGGACATATTTACCAAGTTATTATAAAGAGAAACTATAATAAAGAAAAAGTTCACTTGCATTGGTTTTGAATATTGCTATTCAATCTGAACCAATTTTTAAACTGACATACAATACCGAATTTATCTTCAATATTTCAATAGATTTGTAATGTCAACACTGCAGGAAAAAATACATTCATACCTTTTATCCTGTGTGACTGGCATTTATGTCCTTGCATATATCTTCCATAGAAGATCTACACAATGTACTAGAGGCTTTCTCTTAAAATTCTGTATGGATCCGTAAAGCCTTGGGGCTCTCCATTTATGATTTCTCATTATTAGGACATGAGTCCTTTTTATGAAATCATACTGTATTATATATTTCTTTTTTGAGGAGACAAACATGTGAACAACAGAAATCCTGGGCACCTAATTTATGTAGCAGACCTTCAAAATGCCTGTGACAAGGATCCACAACCAGACTGAATTAACATGGAATTGCTGGCAATGGGAAAGCTTTGTTTTTGGCAGGGGACAGTCTTAAAGGGAAATGAGAAATGAATTAAGAAATGTAAAAAAGAAGGTTCAGGGTACCATGACAGAATAAATACTGGACTCAAAAGACCTAGGGGTTCTATTCTTGTCTTAATTAAGAGTGTGACATTAGGCAAGTTACAATTTTCTCTTGGTCCAAGTTTCCTCATCTGTAAAATGAGAAGTCAGGATTACAGTACTCATATTACTTTTACCCAATGCCACTTCCAATTCTAAAATTTTATTCCATAATTCTCCCATGAATGATAGTGTACAGGGCACAGAAATGAAATTTCCTAATGGACAACCAGATGCTAAACTCTCCCAATTGATGAGATACAAAACAATAAACTACAGGAAAACATCACAAAGCTAGAAAAATGGCAGATGATTTTTAATGTGGAACAATTATACAAACCATACTTACAAATGTATATACTTACATTACATACTTAGTTTCTGATCTGAGCTATCAGATGTATACCAGGAAAGAAATCTAAGTGCTCATAAAACTGTTCCCTGAACAAATCAACCCAATGGGCCAATGCAGTGTTGTGTATCAACAGGAAGAAAAACTGAACCTGTTATGTATATATGTAGAAAATCATAGTATGTCTATACTTCGACATAATCAAGTTGGAGAAAGATCTAAAGACAACTCAACTAATCGAGAGAACTAAAAGGTGGTGAAAAAGGGAAGATTCCTCATTTTGGTAAGAAAAAAAGGGCAAAAGGCAGGGCAACATACAAAGATATGCAAAGTCCAACAGAGAAACTCATTTATATTATTTCTCAAAATAAAGAAAACAACCCCTTGAGTTTGAAAGAGTCAGATTCCTAAAGTGTTACAGGAAAACATAAATACAAGAAAATTTAAGACAAGTTTAAAAATCCATGGACATTATGTCCATAATGTGTTAAAAGCTGGGGATATTGGGGATCATAAAAAACTTTTTAGATTAAAGTCAAAAGAAGGATGTCCATGCTTCCAAACCATAGTCCTTAATGTCACCATCACAACGATAGTCAAAATAGACTGCTAGCATAATCCAATATAACATTTGTTATATTCGTACAGCGTATATACTGATTATCCTGAAAACTGTAGACTATTATTGTCAATAAATCATTATTACAGATCTGGCTTCTCGCATTTGAGTGAAAAGCAGAATGCTCAAATTCCATTCACAGGAGCACACAAATCACAGGCATATGTACCACAGACACAAACATCCTCTTGTGGGCCTTGGTTTTTCTTCTATGAACAAAGAAAGGAGGACAGATAATCTCTTTTCTTCTAACTATCTCACAAGAAAGGTAAAAAGGTGAAATGAACCAATCAACTGAGCTTGTTAGGTACAACGCAATATTTCCAACGGCAAAGTCTGACTGAATTGATATAGAAAAGAGCAAAATGACATTTCATGCTGAAAAGCAAATAACTGAAGTACAAGACACCTTAAGCACTACTGAATTTTTTTTCAAGTAATAAGATTAAACTTTCAAGTAATAAGATTAAAACTCCTACCTCACTATCAATGGCAATTTCCTAATTATGCTTAAGAAGGACCCCACTAACTGGCTCTCTTTTACTTATTATGTTTCTTTTGTGGAACATAAACACCCTGGGGAAGAATCCCAATCAGTCAGAATCTTGGAGCTGGAAGAATCCTCAGAGGTCACCTAGTCTAAGCCCTATCTTAACCGGAATCCCTTCTACAGAAGCCTGGACAAGTGGTCACCCAGCTTTCTGTAGAGACCTTCAGAGATAGAAAACCCACTAAAGCAGCCCAATTCACTTTCACGCAGTTATAATGACAATTCTTAAATTGTAAGGGTTTCCTTAGATGGAGTCAAAATCCGCATCTTCCAACCTAGCGTGGAGTACGCCATAGAGGTTAGCTAAACAGAATTAAAATTAATGAATTGGGACGTCTCTGACAGAGCCACCTGGTGGGCATGAGCACTGGAAAAGGACGGCTTAATAGGCTGCCCATCCTCAGACCCCAGATGCTCTGGCTCTGTCCATTCCCCGTCCCCCACCCTCCACCCCCCACCCCAGGCGCAGGCATGGAGCACCCGGGACATCCCGGAGGATCCTTACCTTTGAGCAGGTCTGGGTCCACATAGCCCAGCACGTCGGCCACTCCCAGCTCCTGGCGAGAGCAGGTGCCCCCGTGGATGTGGAGCCAGGCCGGCTCAGCCAGCGCGGTGCACAGGGCAGTGATGGAGAGGGCCCCCGGCAGCGCCGAGGCCAGGCTACGCTCCGGCTGCTTAGGCAGGGCGCTGCCCCCCGGGCCCCTCCGCCGGCGCCCACCGGGCAGCCCTGCGCCTCCCGGGGCATACATGCCGGGGAGCCCGCCGGGCTGGGCCCGATCCTCCGGGACTGCTTGCTCGCTGCTCGCCCGCTGCCTACTCTCGTCTGACCGAAAGCCTGGGTGAGAAGAGAGGAGGACGCTGAGAGGGGCTTCCCGGCTCTCGCCCCGGCACAGCGAGGGGGGGGGCGGAGACCCGGCGCTCGGCGAGGAGGGGGCCGGAGACCGTCACTCCAGCTGGGGGAGGGGGGTACAACCGGCTATCCCAGGGCAGCCCCCAGCCCCCAGCCCCTCCATCCCTTCCTCCCTCCGCCCTCTGCTCACCTCTGACCGGGGGTCGTGCCACGCAGCTCCGGGCCCGTCACCTCAGCGCCCCGCCCCGGGCCCGCCCGCCAGGTTCCCCGGCCGAGCGATCCCGGAGCCCGAACCCGCAACGCCCGGACTCAGCCAGAGCCCGGTCCACTTCCGGCTTCCTCCCTCTGCCCACTCCCGCCCCCACCCCTCCTTTCCCCGGCACATTCGTCACGACGCCGTCTGCGCGTTTCGTAAGCATCCTCCCCTCTCCTTCCCTCCCCTCCGCTCCGCCTCTGCTGCTTCTGTATTGCATCTTATTCGGTATCGGCCTGATCCCGTTCTGGGAAGAGTCTGCTTAGGGGCAAACTGGGTGCGAGCCGCACGCGGCTCCTTAGGCAGCCGGAGAGCCGACCGTGCTTCCGAGACCCCAGGCGACAACTACAACTCCCAGAAGGCAGTGCGGCTGCCGGACCCTGCGGGCACTACAGTTCCCAGGAGATTTCGGGGCCCGAGAGAGGAAGTGGCGGGGACCTGGGGGGGTTCTCCGCCGGAGTCTGGAGCTGAGTTATTGCTAGAGTTTCGACTGGATTTCGACTCGGCCTCCGGGAGGCTGGGGGGCCTGGAGTCCGGCAGAGCCGGAGCGCTGCCATGAAGGACTCCCTGGTGCTCCTGGCCCGCGTGCCGGCCCACCCAGACTCCCGCTGCTGGTTCCTGGCCTGGAACCCTGCCGGGACGCTGCTGGCCTCGTGCGGTGGCGACCGCAGCATTCGCATCTGGGGCAAGGAGGGTAAGGACCCCCCACACCGCTCCCTACGGGGCCTTGGTCCTGGACGTTCTCCTCGTCCTCCTTCCCTCGCTCCTCGTTAGGTGCCACCCCAAGGGGAAGCCCCCAAATTGGGTGCCTTGCAAAATAATAGCAACCAACAACGTTTCAGAGTTTGCGAAGGGCTATGCATTCACTGTCTAGATGCATGAGGGAAGATTACAGGTGTGATTCTCATCTCAGAGAATTTACGGTGGTTTACTCTTGATGCCTAGTGTCAGCATGATTCCAACCCAGGTCTTCCTGGCCCCAACTTTTTACGGTGTCAAGCAACCCTCCTCCATCCACCATACTGGAATTGCTCCCCAAAGACCTCTCCTCCCCTTCCTACCTCATCCCACCAGCCATGTCGCTGGAGAGAAGCTTAATCTCTCCCTTCCACCCTCCAACTCCCCCTCCCCCCAAAATGAAGGGATGTATCCCTCGTGCTAATTTAGCATCAGTTGATATTGTCTCTCAGATGTCTGGCCTGGCTTC
Organism: Pseudochirops cupreus; assembly: GCA_028627135.1. NCBI lineage: Eukaryota > Metazoa > Chordata > Mammalia > Diprotodontia > Pseudocheiridae > Pseudochirops > Pseudochirops cupreus. Next base: position 121,885,196 of record CM053581.1, on the reverse strand, counting down.
CTCCCTACATCAGGCTCCTAGGCGGATGCTGTGAACAGTCTCATCTTTCTCTCTAGGTGATGGATGGGTGTGTAAGTCTGTTCTGGCTGAGGGTCACCAGCGCACCGTGAGAAAGGTGGCCTGGTCTCCTTGTGGGAACTACCTGGCATCTGCAAGTTTTGATGCCACCACCTGTATCTGGAAGAAGAACCAGGATGACTTTGAGGTAACTAGGCTGGAGAGTAGGTGTGTAGGATTTCTTCTAGATTTCTGGCCCAAGATGGTTAAATCCTGAGCCCACCTGTGCTTGGCATTTTCAGTTCATTTAAATTAAGCATTTATTATTATTACTGTTATTTATTAACTGGGTGCAAGGCATTTTGCTGCATGCTGGGGTTGTAAGGCAAAAATGGGGCTTCTCATGAGTCTGGAATGTAAATACAGATAAATGCTAAATACAATAATTATCTAGGATGGGGGAAGGTAAATGACAGTGATCGAGGCGATCAAGAAAGGCTTCCCTGGACCCTCTCCTTTTGTTGACTTTCACCCACTATACTTTCCACAGTGTGTAACCACTCTTGAAGGACATGAAAATGAAGTCAAGTCAGTAGCTTGGGCCCCATCTGGTAACCTTTTGGCTACCTGCAGCCGAGACAAGAGTGTCTGGGTCTGGGAAGGTGAGTAGAATGGCTTGTGGGGTGTCTGGGTCTGGGAAGGTGAGTAGAATGGTTTGTGGGGAGAAGGTTAAGAAAGGTGGCTGATTTGTATCCTTGTTAAATGTAGCCTTTATGGGTTTGGCTGTTGGGGTCATAGTGTCCTTACTTCCTACAGTTGATGAAGAGGATGAATATGAATGTGTCAGTGTTTTGAATTCACATACACAGGATGTTAAGCATGTGATATGGCACCCTAACCAAGAGGTAAGAGTCTGGGGTAAGGGCATCTCTTGGGACAAAAAGTACCTGGATATGCGACTTTAAAGATAGTCTCTGATGTTAAACAGTCTTCATTGTGTCCCTCCTGAGCTTGGACTCTAAACTGTTTTGTGTTGTAAATTGAATTCTTGAAGCTACTCTTAGAAGCAGCCATAATAAAGCTCCTCCAGGCTGTAAGAGCATATGGGGATAGTGGGAAGAGAGTAAGGTTATTCCGTAACTCCTTAACATAGGCTGCTAGGTGGTACAGTGGAGACTTGGAGTTAGAAGATTTCAGTTCAAAGCTGTCTCAGACCTTTACCAGCTATGTGATCCGACTTAGTTTCCTCATCTGTAAAATAGGGCTGATGATGTTTTCAAGATCAAGAGATACGTGTAAATGTTGACACCTGTGATGTCTGCAAATGTGAAAGCTTTAGACAGATGCTAGCTCTCATCCCTAGCAGTGTTGATATGTTCTGTGTACCTTCTAGCTGTTGGCATCAGCCAGTTATGATGACACAGTAAAGCTATACCGGGAGGAAGAGGATGACTGGGTATGCTTTGCCACCCTGGAGGGCCACGAGTCCACAGTGTGGAGCTTGTCCTTTGACCCTAGTGGCCAGCGCCTGGCATCTTGCAGTGATGACCGAACTGTTCGAATTTGGCGCCAGTACCTACCAGGCAACGAGCAAGGTGAGTTGCCAGAAACGAAGGCAGAGAATGGCTTCTCTGAGACTTGGATTAGAGTCCTCTCGAGAACATCTGCTACAAGAAGCAATTTGGATGTTTTTCAAACTAATAGGAGACTTTTTGTAACAGGAGTGGTCTGTACCGGCTCTGACCCTACTTGGAAGTGTATCTGCACCTTATCTGGCTACCATTCTCGAACCGTCTATGATGTTTCTTGGTAAGCCAATTGAGCTGGATTGTTAATGTTGCTGGATCTGGCCAGTATTAGCCTCCTGATGTAACAAGTACACAGTTGCCTCTGGTCTGGGAGTGTTTAGAAAGATGGGTAGGCCTGGAGATCAGCTTGATTTGGACTATGATGATATGAACACTATTTCTCTGTCATTATTTAGTATCTTACTATCAAGAAATATTTGAGTGCCTCTGTGTCTGGACTATATGGTTAGTTTCCCCTTATGAAGTATGCGTTAAGGAAGACTGGAAAGTAGTTTCAGCACCAATTCTGGCCAAGTACCAGGCCTCAGTTTTGAAAATATCTTAGGGAACTTTTCTTTCAATTTCTATCAAGCTCAAGCTACCTCTAAAATTGAATATAAGCATAGAGTTTAGAAAAGTTAGCATTCTGTGGGTTGGTCTCTATTCTGCTCAAGGAAGACCTTGAGTAAAACTTGTGGCTGAATCCTAAAGGGAGACTGGACTTTTGAGTCAGGTTGGGAAAACTAGTACTTCCCCCAACAGGATGATTCAGTTACTGTATGGAATTGACCTATGCATTGAAAAGCAATACCTTTCTTCCTAGGTGTCACCTGACAGGGGCCCTGGCCACAGCCTGTGGTGATGATGCCATCCGGGTCTTTGAAGAAGATCCCAGCTCAGACCCTCAGCAGCCATCTTTTTCCCTAACAGCTCACCTACCCCAGGCCCACTCCCAAGATGTGAACTGTGTAGCTTGGAACCCCAAGGAGCCAGGGCTACTGGCCTCTTGCAGTGATGATGGTGAGATGGCCTTCTGGAAATACCAACAACCAGAAGGTGTCTAATGCCCTTTAATGCACACACATCTCCTGAACCTTTTAGCAGAGGGATACTACTGATTTTCCCCAGAGGGGAAAAAAAACCCATGAGAATCAGTTTTCTCAGTGTACGTAAAAAGGCTGAAGGAGCACAGTGTTCATTTCATTCTCTTCCCATCTGAACTTAATCCCCTACTCATCTGTCAGAAGCTGGTGGAAAGAACCCAGCTCCAGAATCACTAATAATTTTTCCATCCTTTGACTTGGGGGGTTCCCTAGTTCAATTGTGTAAAATAAATGTTTTAAAAATCATTTTCTCAGCTTTTGTTTGTATTAAGATGGGTATGAAGTGTTATTTAAATAGCTATACTGCATATATATCTAATTTCATAGGTTTCATTTTTATAAACTCCCACCAAAGTGCATGAATTAAATTGACTGTTTAAGAGACAGTGACAGTACTGGATGCTAGAAATACCTTTCAGTACACCTTTAGTCACTTCTCATTTCAGCTCTGTTATCTCTGTCTCTCAAACCATTTTGGGGAGTCTTATGACCACTGTAACTATTCATGACCTGCAGAAAAATTTCCAGGGACTACAAGGAAGCTAGGAGTGGACTACTTGGTAGAGATGTCCCTGCTCGGATTTAGAAATAAAAGTGGCTCATGTTCTTATTAGCACTTCCATGTCCATTTATCTCCACATACAAACAAGTTAAATAAAGGACAAATTTAGCAGATATTCTCATAGGGAAGGTACTAACATTGAGGACCAGGAAAGGCTTCTTGCAGAAGGCAAGCGGGGCCAGAACTAAAATTTGCCTTGCATTCCACAACCTGTTTTAATTGGAACCCAGGAATAACTCACTACCAAAAAATGTTCAAGTCTCCTTCAAAACAAATTTAGCATGTTTTACAGCTCCACATGCTTTTGAAGAAGTAGCAGAAGATAGCAATTCAAGGAAATCCACAGATTTAGCACATGCAACTTTGGCTTCTCAAGACCACCTGGGTCACCTACTTAAAATGATACTGTGAATATGATCTGAAAAGAAGTGAAGAAAGATGTGTGTAAAGATCTCTGGATTAACAGGTGACTATACTGTAATGCTCACTGAGCAGTTTATGCTGCCCCCTGGTGCTTAGAAACTGCAGGACTTCATAATGCTGACCAGCCTGTAGGATGCCTGGTCCAAGGAAGTCTTGGGTTCTACTGGTCAATATGTTAACCCTGATTTGAATTAGCCACCCCTGTCAATCCCAAACCACAAACACAGTTTCTGATGTGACTTCATTTCAGTTAATGATGAAGGTAGCAAGTGAGAACTTGAACCCTGACCAAAAATTCTGGAACGATTACCTGGGAGTAGCAATTAGCCTTGTAAGGCACTTACTTGCTGTGCTAAGGAGATTCATCTGGCCAGTAGAGCACGATGGAAGGTCTATCTTAGCCAAGGGGCTGTCCGTGAACCTTTACTACTAAATATAATCATTTCAAAAAGTAAAGATAGTCAAATCAAGGAGTCTTCAAATAATTTTACTAGAATATTCAAAACTCAAAAAAGACCTACAAAGAACCACATTAAAAAATACTGTACAATTTCCATTCTTCAGCCAACAAAAACCAGCAGACATTCATATTACTAAGGAGACTTAGAGGTAAACAGAATAAAGGGTGAAAATGATGACAGCTAACCCAACACTAGCATGATTCCCTCACATATTGGATCTTTGAAAATCCAGGGTTTCAGACAACTTCACATTTTAAATCCCAGTTTAACAATTTTCTGTGAGAGTAAATGAATGCCCTGGGACTCAGTCAGAATCACTATCACTTTCTGCTTCCTTCACATCCACACTGAATTTGTATTCCTGGTCACAACCCATGTAGGCATCACTCATAAAGTAGAGAGTATAGTTATGGGCGCCAGTGGCTGGAGCCACAAAATCAAGCTTCACCTAGAGGGGGAAAGGAAGCAAGAATGAAGATCAGCAGTTCTAGGATTTAGAAAGCCTATTCTTGTCCCACCCTGCCCTCCCCACCTCCCCCCAGTACTGCTCCTTTCCCACCAGGTAGGGCCTGAACAATTCACTCACCTTGGCCTTCTGTTGCAGTGTCAGCCTTTTGATGGAGATGAGGCTATTGGATTTGGAGTCTCCAATCACTACCCACCAGCCCTCCTCACGTTTCTATAAAAATGGACAAAGTAAAGACCTTGATGAACAAAGATAATTCAGTATTCACCATTTACTGTAATAGAAAGAAACATGGAGTCTGAATCCCACCTCTACATCTACTAACCATAACTAGACAAGTCACTTCATGTCATTTAAGTCTCAGTTTGTCTATAAAAGGTAGACAAATACTTGTACTACTCATCTCACAAGGCTGTAAAAGGAAAGCACTTACATAGCTCTTTAAAGTATCTTATAAATGAGGGTTATTGAATATGTCAGAGAAAAGGCAGGAAGTTGTCTGAACTCTCCCCAGTTTCCCTCAAAACAACTTTAAATCAAGCCTCAAAATGAATTCTAGAGCCTTCTGGCTCAGTAGGCCAGCTATGAGGCCTCTAGCACCAGCAGGTGAGCTATTAGCCTGATTCCCACCCCCCACAGTCCCAGGCTCCAGCGAAGCAAGTCAGAGACCAGCCACCTGGCCCGAAGCACAAGAAGCTTGGCACAGTGCCTCCTGTATCCCAGAAGTAGAGCTCAACTTTAAGTCACAAAATAGGCTAGAAAATGAGCGAAACCCAAAAATCCCTGACCACAGAAAGCTACTATGGTGACAGTGAAGATCAAAACACAAACTCATAAGAGGACAACAATGTCAAAAGGCCTATATGCAACAGCTCATAAGAGAAATATAAATTGGTCTCAGTCAACAGTTTGATAAAGCATGAAAAAATGGAAAAGGATGTAGAAGAATTCACTGAAAACATCTCCCCTTAAAAAACAGAATTTGCCAAATAGAAAAGGAAGCACAAAAGCTAACTGAAGAAAATAATTACTTAAAAGTTAGAATTGGGCAAATAGAAGCTAATCACGAATCAATCAAAATCAAAAGAATGAAAAAATAGAAGAAAATGTGAAGTACCTCACTGGACAAACAACTGACCAAGAGATCCAAAAGAGATCATTTAAGAATTAGTGTACTACCTGAAAGCCATGATCAAAAAGAGTATGGACAGCATCTTTAAAGAAATCACCAAAGAAAACTGTTCTAGGGGCAGCTAGGTGGCATGGTGCAGAGTACTGGCCCTGGAGTCAGGAGGACCTGAGTTCAAATGCAGCCTCAGACACTTAACACTTACTAGCTGTGTGACCTTGGACAAGTCACTTATAACCCCAACTGCCCTGCCTTTCCCCCTCAAAAAAAAAACTGTTCTGATATCCTAGACAAAGAGGGCAAAACAGTAATTCAAAGAATCCACCAATCACCTTCTGAAAGGGATCCCCAAATGAAAACTCCCAGGAATGTTAGAGCCAAATTCCAGCAGGTCAAAGAGAAAATACTGCAAGCAGCCAGAAAGAAACAATTCAAATATCAAGAAGTCAGGATGTCAAAGGATTTAGCAACTTCTACATTCAAGAACTGAAGGGCTTGGAATATGAAATTCCAGAAGGCAAAGGAGCTTGGAATACAACCAAGAATCAACTACCCAGAAAAACTGAGCATTATCCTTCAGAGGAAAAAAATGGAAATTCAATGAAATAGAGGACTGACAAAAAGATCAAAGCTGAAAAGAAAATTTGATTTCCAAATACAAGACTCAAGAGAAGCATAAAAAGGAAACAACATAAGTTATTCAATAAGGTTATCCCTCCATGAGAAGATGATACTTGTAACTCTTAAGAACTGTATCTCTATGAGGGCAATCAGAAGGAATATACATTAAAAAAAAGTTAAGGGGTGAGAAAGAGGACTGCACTGAAGAAGAGGGAGTGGGGCAGGCATTGTTTGAACCTTACTCTCATCAGATCTGGTTCAAACGGAACAATACACACTCAGTTGGCTATAGAAATCTAAATGAGGGCTATCTTGGTTCTCCACTCAAGTTCTACTCCAGCGACTCAAATGGGATACAAATGACTGGTTTCTCAAAGGTGAAGACAATGGCACTAAAGCTGGAAATGGCTTTAGAGAGGTGTTGAACAATGGGCTGGGTATCGTGTCTAAGGGCCAGCCTAAGTTCAGAAAGGTTCATCAAGAGTAGAGTGGTTGCCAGACAAAGAGTTATTTTGGCCACAAAAACTCATTAAGAATCTTAATCAGGTGTGAAAAGGTTGAGATCCAACACATCTTAATAACCCCTAGGTGTCCATGTATATTAATTACAGCAAAGTATGAAAACATTTACAATTGACCCATGTCATCAAGGCAGGAAAGTGCGCAAACCCCACCCCCTTTAAAAATAATTTTCAAACTTTCATCAAAAACCATTAAAAGTTTTGTGATGCCTAAAAAAAAAGAACTCCGATATCTAGCAAAACTTAATGTGTGAACTGAATTTATTTAATTTCGTTATCTAGAAACTCATGAATCCTGAACACTTCAGTTTCTAACACTGTCAGGTAACTGAAGTATTAGTGAAGAAAAGAGGAAGCATCTATCTACCTTCCACATCTACTTAGAAAAGGAGGCTAAACTACAGTAAGATATTAAACCAGATACAAGAAAAAGCTTCCTGTTGAGGCAAATTTTCATGTAGAGCCAGGGTATCAAATCCCAACAGAAATAGATTCCTGCAGCTGCATAACAACTTAGAAAACCACACATTAACAGTATCTATATTATATTGTATTTTTGTTTTGCTAAACATGTCCCAGTTAACATTTTGATCTGGTTCCAGTGGCACTCTGCAATTGTATAGTCATGCATTCATCAGCTCTAATAGAGAGATCTTTGCCAGAAGGTTAGAGGAGGAAAAAGAGGCATTGGTCCTCTGTCTGAAACATCCATTAAACAGGGGGATAGCTTCAAGACCCCCAGGGCCCTAGAAAAAGGGCTAGTCTACTACTGCAATACCAGTCCCACAATACTTTCCATAACTTGCCCCACTCAGAATTTGGTCCTGAAAACCAGCTCTAGAAATGTGGCTGAAGGAAAGGTTGAAGAAAACAGAACTGCTTTCTCCTTTCTCCCCAGACCAGCACTAACTGCAAAAGACAGTTAGAATAATGCTATGGGTTGACTTGCAATGACCCCAGGGGACTTCCAGCACAAACACATAAATCTGTATTTGCCCAGTAATCCTGGTAAGAAAATAGCTCTGGCAAGACAGATTGGTATCTATTCTCCAATTTACAGTTTCAGATAAGCTGAGATTATGTGACTTACTCAAGGTCAACACAGTACATGTTAAAAGTGAGACCTGAACCCAAAAATGACATCTTGCCTTAAAGGATGGCTCTCTAACCACTAGGCAGTTCTGCTTCTTAAAGCAATATTACTAAGTCTAAATGTCCTCTTCCTTAACGATATGTTTGGATTCTAGCTAGTAAAATAGGATTTAAACCTGTATGTCAGCAAAACCTGAAAAGCTTACCTGTGGGAAAAGAGGAGCAATGACAGGGCCTGTGACTTCCTCTTCTCGCTCCAGCTGCACCAGCACAACAACTGGCCCACCACTGCAAGAAACAGGACATCACCTGTGCAGGGTGCTCAAAACAAACACGAGGGTTGCCTCCCACCACCTGGGACTGTGTATTCCTTCTTGGTATTTCTGGGGTCAGGGGCTGGACCCTCCCAACTCACCTGCGGATGCTCTCTTTCTCCACCACCTCATAAGACAATTCAATATTGGGATAGCGATTACAAAAGCGGGCTACATCAGCAATCTGACTGTCTGACAGTTGAAGCAGTGTGTTGCGTTCTTCATCTTCCATCTCCATAATGTCAAAGACACTCTCCACTCCCTATAAACGAACAATGGAGGCTCAGAGAGAACCAGGAGAAAAGATGGAAAAATACCAATGAAAAGGAAAACTCGCTGCAGGAACTCATTAATTTCACTAACAGCACTAGGTCTTACTTCTTAACCGGAGGAAACACTACCCACAGCTACAAGGTAGATGTTACCTTTCTTCGTCTAAGATCTTGATGTGTGGCCCCTTCATTGCCAAATGAGGACCAAAGATTCTCTCAGATTACAGATGGATTCCCTCTGCCCTTGGATAAAGCTGAAGTCCAGAAAATTTAGCTAAAATGTCAGGTGCTTCCCTCCTCAGTCATCTACCTCCCTAATGCTCCCAGTCTGAGTCTCAGATTACCTTGTCTGTGCACCGTTTGATGTGGTCAGAGGTGAAGTGTGGCAGCTGCTTCAGGTAGGAGTCTTTGGACCACATGGCTTGGGTAACCATCTGAGCCAGTTCCATGGCTGCCAGAGCAGGGCTCAGCCAACCATTGCTAGAGAGGACATCAACACAGGCTTGGATGAGCCGGATTGCCTACAGATGGAGAAACAAAAGCACATCAGGCACAGGAACTACTGCCTTACTTCTCTCCATGCCCCACCCCCTCCAATCATACAGTACCTTACTAAGGATCTCCTCAGTGTCGGATTGCAATTCAGCACTCAGCTGCATACGGGACAAATGAGCCTGCAGCAACAGGTTGGTCTTAACATGGGGATCATTGAACTTGGGATTATTCAGTTTATGAGGCACCTTCTGAGCCAGCTGGGAAGAGGGAAAAAGAAACACTGTGAGGCTTAAGTGTCACTGCTCTTTACCCAAAATAGCCACATAGAAACATTTTAGCCCTATGGTTAAATGTTTAAGCCCCAACTTTATATCTAAGTAATTTCCAGAATTAGGATTTTTCTGTGATGGGTAATTATGGACTTCAGGTACTCAGTCTGAACACCCTCAGAGCTGTGACCAGTATTCTCTGTATTCTCACCTGCCTTAGCAGGTTGTCTTCATGATGTCGGATGGGAATGTTCTCATACTCTGCTGCATTGGAAATGATCTCAATGAGCCCACGCACCTTGGTCTTGGCATTCAGAGACATACTGAAGAGCTCTGAGGACAGAAGAGGTTGACAGAAAGTCAAGGAGAGCTGAAGAAGGAAACAAAAAAGAAATGCCCAACACTCTGGAACTACAATGATATTTTATGTGTTTATTAGATCTAAAGGTCTTGGGAAAGGAACCTGTGGCCACCCTTTTTCCTTAAGCAAAGTTCTTCCTGCACAATTTTCCCTCAGACGGCTCTAGGTTTCTCTTACCAATGGTGGTATAGTTGATGTAGTAGTAAGCAGCAATCATGCCCAAGTTCAAGGGTGCCACATCCATCTCGTCCTCAATACTGATACATTTGGATTGCTCCAGGTCACTTAATGTCTGCTCTACGAGTTCTGACAAGTGATCTGACAAGTGACGATGCGAGATGCCTATAGATTTAAGAGATCAATTGAAGTCAATGCTGGAGGGATTGTGTCAGTCAACGTTATACTAACACATTGCTGGTTGATTTGCGAATAGGTAAAGCCATTCCGGAAAGCAACTGGAATTATACAAATAAAGTGGCAAAAATGTCTATACCCTTTGAAAAGAAATTCCACTACTAGGTATATACCTTAAGGAAATTAATGACTAATAATTAAAAAGAAAAAAAAGGGAGCACCACAAAACACCAGAGTACTTATAATAGCATTATTTTTTTTGCAGTAGCAAAGAACTAGAAAGAAATCAGAGGCCCACCAATTGGAGAATGGCTAAACAAATTGTAGAACATGAGTATTATTCTGCTGTAAGAAATGATGACTACAGGGAAGCATGGAAAGATTTAAAATGAACAGATGCAAAATGAAGTAAGCAAAGACAAAAAAAACCCAATATATACTATGACTACAACAACATAAATGCAAAAGAATAATTATAAAACAATGCAAACTCAATACTATAGGCTAGTTAAATGCTCAAAGGATTATGAATAAACAGTTCCCAAAAGAACTGAAAGTTACTAAGAACCTCATGAAAGAATGTTCCAAATTGTTAATAAGAGAAAAGTAAATCAAAACAAACTTGAGGTTTTACCTCACACCTTGCAAATTGGCAAAGATGAAAATAATCAATGTTAAAGGAGTTGTGGGAAGACAGGCATACTGGTGCTTTGCTGGTGGAGTTGTGAATCACTATAACCACTCTGTAAAGCAATTTGGGATTATGTATATAAAGTGACTAAAATATCTATACCCTTTGACCCAGAGATTCCACTATCAGGCTCATACTCCAAGGAGGCCATATAAAGTCCCCATATAAACCAAAATATTTACAACAGCACTTTTTGTGACAGCAAAGAATTAGAAACAAAGTATATGCCCATTGAATATCATTAAACAAATTGTGGTCCATAAATGTAATGGAATATTATTGTGCTATAAAAGAAATGATGAATTTTTTTCAGAAGTGATGAATACAAAAAAACATGGAAAAGACAAACATGAACTGATAAAAGTGAAAAATGCAGGGCCAAGAAAACATTGTATGCCTACAATGTTAACAGAAAGAACAAATACACATACACAAATCAAAAGTAAATGAGGTAAATTTTTGAAAGCAAGTGTGGCTCGAAGAGATATAAAAAGATACTCTACCACCTCTGATGAGGTGGGAGATCCACAAGTGTTGATCATTTCAAACTTTTTCAAACTTTTTTTGATATACAGATTCAGTTACACTGATTTTCCTCCCCCCCTTAAAAAAAACATTATTTGTGATCTGAGATGGCACTCTGGGAGTGGGAACAGGAGGAATACTGGGGGGAGTCATGGTGAAGTACGAAGAGCAAAAGATATCAATAAAAACTTATTTAAAATGATAATTACAAAATTGTAAAGAACAAGCTTGGCCCTAAAAAAAAGAAGTATGATAAGATACCCCTCCCTTCTTGGTAGAAATTGGGGGGAGAGGAGGAGAAAAGAATGATATTAAAGGTATGGAATACTGCATATGATGTCAAATTTTCTCAATGCACTGATCAGTTCTGTTGAATTTTTCTTTTTAAATTCTGTTGTATAGGATGATTTTTGGGGGGAAGGGCACAGGATATGGACTGTTATCAGGGGAAACTGGGGTAATGTAAAAACAAAAGATGTATCAATAAAAAAAAATTGATGTGTAGAAAGGCTAAGGAGCTAAATGCCCAGAACTAACACTAGATATGTCACAGTGAAGATGGCTTCACTGAACTCACCCTGTAGGTTGTAGTAGTTGGGGTTCTGGGTCATACGCCGGTATAGGAAGGTCCAGGTGAGGTAATCTACTGCATCCTGCTTATTCTCGATGGTCTTGGTGACAATCTCAGCATTGAAGTGGTCATGCATACAGTGGTCCAGATGAGACTCCACTGGCAGTGGCTCATATAGAAATTTCTTAAAGAAGTCCTATAAGGAAAGGTAACAGCAGAATGAAAAATAAGAACCCTACTGGGCTGATCAGTAAGGCATTGACTCTGCTTGTGAGACAGTGATAAGAGAGACTGGAAGAAGCAAAAGCTGCAAGCAGCAATCACTGACTCAACCATTTCCTTCTTAGGGAAGGAGATGGCAGCATCACTCAAGACAATGAGAAACATGAGAAACAGAATCAGATAGTACCAGCTAGAGGTAAAAGCAAACATGAGGGAGCACTAAATAGCAGCAGAAAATATATGAGAGGCAAGAATCCCAACATCTTGCTCTGATTTCACAGAACTGAACTCAAAGGAGTTTAGGGGGTAGACAACACCAGAGATATTCTCCAGAAGAGAACTAAAATGTGACTGCGTGCTCTCAGGCCTAACTCTACAGAGTTCTTCATATCCCCAAGACTTACTTTTTTGGACCCCTGACACATGATGACACACCGTCCTTCATCATCCTGTAGAGGTCGATTAGCATGACCCACCATTTGTAGCACATCATAGATGGGATAATCCACATAACTAACAGGATAGAAGGTAAGAAGGGAAATAAGATAGTGTGTAAATATACATAATGTGAAAAAGAATACATCCTGATCATCTTCCCTTAAATGCTAAGTTGACTTTAAAATGTTCCCATAGTAGGGTGACAGTTATAGGTAAAATTTATTATTTATGAGTTTTATGTTTACAGTTTCTTTTATCTGTATGTAATTTATGTTAGCAAATCTGAACTTAAAGATAAAATGTTTAAGGATAACTATCACATTTTCCGAGCTTACGGCCCCCAGGGAATTCAACCAAAGCTGCAAAAATTACCCCAAACCAGAAGCTACAAAACTCCCTTTAAAGGACTTCAGTCAGTCCAGACCCTTTGGAAAGTTATTTGTAGGACTCACTAGACAACATCCTAACCTTTATCCCTTGACCCTTTTTTCATTCCAAGAACCATAAAACCCTAGAGTAATCCCCATCAGCCATTGTCTCCATTTCTGCCTGGGCTGCTAGAGATCTTTAGAACAAGTTACAAAACTGTACTATTTAATCCACTTTACATGCAAATGAAAATGCCCTTGGTGTGGGTTCAACAATCTCATTAACTCCCTATCTCATTCCTCACAGTAACAATTGTAAATCCTTTCCCCTTAGAGTCTTAATTCTCACTCCCAAAGCAAGTAACCAAGTCTCCCATTTGACTCAAAAGATAGAAGCTATCTAAAAAGAACTTGCTCATCTTCCAACATCCACAAAAAAAATTATCAGGATCTTCTTCCCTCTTCTTCAGAACTTTCTTCTCCCCTTTTGTCTCAGAAGATAAGGTATTCTTACTCCTAGCTGAAGCTAATCCTTTCTCTACCCATGCTCTTAAATCCTAGCCCATCTTGACTCCTCTGGGACCTTGGTTAAGCCATCATCCTCTTTTCTGTCTTGCACCATTTTATCAGTTGAATTGAAAAGTGATCCATTTTCAATTTCTCTTTCCCCGGGTCCATATTTTCCCTGGGTCTACAAATGTGTTCAGGTTTTGCCAATACTAAAAAAAAAAAAAATTGTTCCCCCATGTTTTCTGTCCTATTTTTTCTCTTTTTAAAAAAAGGTTTAAATAATTTCTATATTCTCAGTATTTCTTTATGTCTTGATCCTTTGTAATCTTGTCCACAATTTCTAAAAATGCAACAGAGAAGTGACTATTATCTCAAAGGCAACCCTTAGAGTAAATAAAGACAATTATCACTCAAACATGACTAAAATGATGAGTACTAAATGGGCTGCATTTTTCACTTCACTAATAACATTTCTTCCATAATCTTTATGTATCCACAGATTTCGTATTCTCCTTGCTTTGCAGGGAGGTAAAGCCCGTGTATATGGAGAATTGCTGTACTCACGCGTGAATCTTGCCATTATAATACTGTGTGTCCATGATGATCACCAGATGGGCAGCAACATTCATGCCCCAGCACAGGCTTCGAGAGGCCACAACCACCTGGATGGCACCTGAGCAGTACAGGGAAGCAGAGAGATGAACCCAATGACTCCCTTGAGTCAGGACTTATGACTTCCATGCTAGGTTACGACCGAGGATCTAGAGATGCCAAGGCAGACTTGCCACATATTACTCTCTGACAAACTGATCACTGCTTCAGGGCAATGTGCCTAGCACTAGAGAAATTTAATTCAAAGGCACCCTTGCCCTGGTTTGGTGGAAGGGAAGAGGCAAGGAAAGGAGGAAATCTCCTAACTTAATAAAGGAGACGAGCAATAGATTCTAAAGACAAGAAAAAAGAAAAGTTAACAGGTTGCTTCCTAAAAGGCTTGCAAGAACTGTTGTGAAGAAAAAATAAGCACTATAGATGGAGAAACAAGAACAGCAAATGTTAAACCAAAGCCGGCAATGAAGTGCCGAGTGAACAAAGACAAGGTTACAGGGAGGCTGATGAAGCCCCAAAATGGCTCCTGTGGTGATTTCTTCCTGTTCTGTACCTGAGCTGAAAAGCTGCTCCACCAGGCGCCGCTCTGCAGGGCTAAGCCCCTCATGAAGGTAGCCCACGCCATTCAGCAGTGTCTCCTTGAGGGTGCTATCACTCAGCTTCTCCAGATATGGTATTAGATCTTTCTCTGTGCAATGCAAAAATCTGCCCATAGAAGCAACAGGAAAAAAGCAAAGGATGTCATATGAGGCCTCACATTCTCCACCTCTGGTTGTGGGTCAGTACACTTGCTGTCTTGTCCAACGCCATGAAAGGAATGCAAGGAGTGCCTACACCTCTACAAGGACCTACCTAGGGACATGACAACTTTCCTGGGAATTGGGGAGTTCTGTAGAACTTGACTTCACTGCACCAAGATGGGAATGCAGAACTGGCCTCAAGCAAAGTGGAAGAAGCAGCCTCTGCCCAGGGGAGCTCTGCTAATGAAGAAGCATACCTCTGCCGCTGAATGTCTGCTGCACAGGTGGTGAGGATGTCAATGGCAGTAAGACGAGTCTGCTTGCGTGATGGAACAAAAACAATGACGGGCTTCTTGGGCGAATGCTTTGTAATGGCGTGGTACACTGGCTTAGCCATGGATAGTAGGCGAGTCTGTGTGTGACTAATGTTGAAGCCCTAAGAACCAAAATGAAAAGGGAAAAGATGGGATGTCATGAAGTCTGCTGCTCCCTGAATATGTAAGGGTAGATGGGAATGATAGAAGTAGTTCTCACCTGAATATGCAGTTCCAAGGGGACAGGACGTACATTGGGGTGAAAATTAAAGGTAGAAGTGGCACTACAGCCTAACCAATGGGCAACATCCTTAGCATTAGAAAGGGAGGAACTAAGTGCCACGATACGGATTGGTCGCTCAATCTGGGAGGAGATGTACCGCATACGAGAGCAGATCACTTCAAGTACAGGCTGTAAGAGAAATAAGGGAATGAATTCAGGAAAGGGTTATCAACTTACTACCCTAATCAATCCTCCAGAAACCCAACTTTTCATTTCCAACAGCTTCAAATCTATCTGTAATGGAAAAAAAAAAAGCAATTGGCTTGTCCTGCCTCCATCATTTACTAGTTATACAATCTATCATTTACTAATTATACAATCTGGAGCAAATTATAACCCAAGCCTTGGTTTCCCATCTGCAAAACAAGTCTACTAGTACCTAAATGATGCTAATCACAGGTTTGAATGAGTATGTAAAGTGCTTTATATATTCACAAAGCTTCTAAATAAATATACACTACAGTTACTATTAATCCTTTCTTCAAAGCTAAGGGTCTTATTTCTTCCACTATTTATCCCCCAAAGCAGTGATTCTTCACCAGGAAAATGTTCCAGGTCATATTCCATGACCTCTACTAAAAGCATTTAGATCCTCTCCTCTCCACTGAATTGTGAAGAAGGCAAATGGCAGTTAACACTCTCGTAAGTGAGACAATCAGATGAGGAAACCATCCCCAAGCCTGTGTAGGTATGCCAAAACCCAAATATCCTAGTGAGATGTAGCAGCCCCTCATTTCTGTTAATAGACCATGTACATACCCCATTCTCACCCCCAATGAGGTGGACCTCATCCACCACAAAGAGGTTGACATTCTGGACATTCTTGCGTTGCTTCCAGCGGCGGGAGAGGATGTCCCACTTCTCAGGAGTGCTGATAATGATATTGCCTTTGCCCAAAAGCTTCAGGTCTGTGCTAGTCTCTCCTGTCAGCAGTACTACTTTTTTGTTGAGTCGCTCCTGGAACTTCTCATACCAATCCATATATACCTGGCAGTGAAGAGCACAAGAAATAAGCCTCTTTAAACCGTCTCTTCAATCATTCTGAGATAAAGTTCAAAAGACAAACAGGTCATAAGACTACGTTTTCAGCTACAAGTGCCTAAGTACTTTACAAACCTCTGCCAACTCACTGACGAATCCCTTCTCCCACAGTGCACAAATGAAGAAAACTGATGGTTTCAGAAGTAGGGGAACTTTAATGTGGATTAACAAAGGAAAAACCCCAGAGTAACAGAAAGATTGATTTTGGAGTCTGAAGACCTGGTTTCAAACACAGCCTTGATAGCCGTGAGCCAGTCATGTCTGAGAATCTATCCAAAATGAGGCTAGGGGACTGGTCTCCAAGGTCCTTCTCTGATCCTGTGAATAGCTTCTGGGGAGAGTATGACTACAGAAAGGCTGGCAATACTTTTACCTGTTCTGCTAGTGCCTCCATGGGGGTGATATAGACACAGCGACCTTCCGAGTTCTGCAAGAGCATCCTTAAAATGGCAAATTCAGCACAGATGGTCTTTCCGCTGCCCGTGGGGGCCCCCACAAATACGTTGTCATCACTATTGTACACAGTATTAAACACTACAAGCCAAAAGAATGGCAATGTCAGGGCCAAGAGAGAAGGGAGGACCACGCAGACTATTGGTCATACATTTGTACAAAAATATGCCCCCATGAGACAAGTTGTAGCTGAAATATCACTAGTATTACAGCAGCTGTTTCATTCATTCGACAAGAAGTTACTAAGTTCTCACTGCACACACAAAACTAGGACAAGCAAACTACTAATACTGATGCGCTAGAAATCTGCGTCAGGTGGTAATGCTGTACTACCCTAAAAATAATCAAGAATCAAAATAATCAACTTTACTTCATCCCACCTTTATTCTCATCTTTTGTGCCTCTCTAGGCAGGTAGGGGATAGAGTGCATACAGTGTTAGATTCAGGAAGACCTGAATTTGAACTATGCCTCAGACACTTTAGCTGTGTTACACTGGGTAAGTCACAAACTCTCTTTGTGGTACCTCAGTTTCCTCATCTGTAAAATGAGAATATTAGCAACTATTGCATAGGGTTGTTGTGAAGATCAAATGAGAAAATACATAAAGTGCTTGCAAACCTTAAAGAGCCATATAAATGCTGCTGCTGTTGTTAATGAAAAAGAGAAAAAAACTAAGATAACTATAGACACAGTAGATAACAATGAGAAATAGCTCAAGATCCAAGGACAGTTTCTATCATTTTAACATTAAAAATGAATTCTGAAAGCAAAAAAAAAAAGCCCCAACAAACTATTTTCTATCCTGATTTTCTGACAGTCTTTAGCCCAAAGATCACTAATTGAAAAGGGGACAGCTGCTTAAAGTTGCATCCCTAGTTCTGGTCTTTGGAGATCTTTCTAAGTCCCTAGGTCATTTATAATGGTTCTAGGGACCACTGGATAGTGAGGTAAGGAACCCTCCATCAAGATAAACCATTCAAGCACCCTAGACATGTGGTCAAGCATTAATTTGATGAACATCACATATGTCTTTGGCATTAGCTATGAGAACCAAAGAAATAACAAAGCATTTGATGCTGCATCCACTGTAATAAATACCAGAAAGCAACAAAAGTCTGAGAGTTCTACCAGTTACTGATGGCAAAGCTTTTGAAACTCTGTAATTTTTGATGTTGGATTTAAGCGTTGACAACAGTTAGCTTCCTGAATAACACGTCTCAAGAGAAACACGTCTTCTATCTTTGGCAAGGATAGTTTTATTTCTGAACTAATCTCAAGACAGAGTTCAAATGCAGAGGTATTGTTTGGTGATTTGATACCCACCTTGAGTCTGAATGGGATTGAAGAATGGGAATTTGTCCTGGTAGAGACTCTCAAAGGCACTGTTCCTCAGGGCAGACACGGGCAATGGCTGTAAGTCTAAAAGTTCTGTGGGAGGCGGGTACTTCTCAGGTAAGATTAAGTGACGGAAGGAGACAGGCAACTGGGTCTCACAAGCTACCGTGTAAGAAATCAGGAGTTAGAATTCCTATCAATCTCTAATACACACCCCTTCAAGACCAGTAGTTAGCAAAGGAAACTTCAAGTTGGTAATTCTGTACTATCACAATATGTAATACCACATTCTCCCCAGAACAGTAAAATAAATAAATTTTAAAAAAAACAATACCAAACCCTATGAGATCAGTAGCCATAAGGGGACATATTCTTGTTAAAAGAGCTGGCTTTCAGGAGAAGGCAGTACTCACATAGCCAACGATCTGATACCACACGAATAAAGTATTGTGGAGGAAGTGGCTCAAACACAGGAACAAAGAATGTAATGAGATGCTCATCCTGTGCATATTTGGCCTTGAGCAGGAAATACTCGTGGTGCAGGATCACTTCACTGTCGACATCTTCTACCAGAATCCAGAATGCCTCAGATGAACCATGAACCTTCAAACAGAGGGGTACAGTCAGCGGAGGGTAATCCCCTACACTCACTGGCTGGCATCCCACCCAGTCATCACTCCAGGAAACTGTTAATCTCCCTTTAGACTGTGAGCTCCCTGACAGCAGATACTGCCTTGACTTTCCTTTGTATTCCCAACTGCTTAACATAGCACCTAGCATGTGACAGGAACTTAATAAATGTTTGTTGACTTGACTTGAAACTCTGCCATATGACCTGTGACTGCTTGTGCACATACCCATACAGACCGACACACACACACACACACACACACACACACGTTTTTCTGGCCTCCTGATCACATATACTAATCAAATCGATAGTAACAATACTAATGGAAAGAGCATGGCAACCGACTGCTCTGACTCCATTCATAAATCCTGAGACTCTGCAGATCAAAACTCAGTTCCCTGGTCCACACCTCTCTCCTCCAATGTAATGCAAGCTCCAACCACAAGGGAAGGGACTGACTCACTCTTGCAGCTACAAAAGGCATCCCAAAAGTGCTGGTGCAGTTCTGAGCTGTTAGTAGCTGTACTAGAACTTTTGGGACACCCTATATACCTAGACCCTAGCAAAGTGACTAGCACATAGTACATACCTAACAAACGTTTTTGTATTCATTCAAACTCCTCATAATCACTCTGAGAACAATCACTCATAATAAAGGAAAACCTCACCTTTTCATCCCATTGGAAATCAGGGGTTATAGTAAGCTCTACTTTTAGGGTAGAACGAGTGATGGGCTGCAAATGCACAGACAGTTCCAATTTGGGGAACAGGTGGACATATTTGTGGATGGTCTTCCCCATCTTGGGCATGCGGATCAGCTCACCTATAAAAAGAGGTGGCATTAAGGCCTAACCAACCTGGCGTACTGCCTAAGGAAGGAGCAAAGGATGACTACTAGGTTATTAACAGCTTATGTGCGGGTTGGCAGGGTTCTTTTGATCACAATGCAAATGTGCACTTCAATCACTTCAAAGTCCAAAGACAAAGCCCCAGCAGTCAGGTGAGAGGTAGATAATAGGGGCAGAGTTAGGTCAGAGTACAGGAATGGAGATCTGACTTAGGACAGACTTAGATATAAGAATGTATTTTCCATTTCAATTCATACTTAATGCCAATGTGGCAAAAAAAACCAGGATTTCACAAACCTATCTCATTGTGATTCAGGTCATACAGCCGCTCAAAGGGGAAGTTTTTCTTCTCAATCTTCTTTACCACCTCCTCAGGGAGCTTCCGGAACTGGCGTAGGGGACACATGGACTGCCACCTACCCAAGAAGGAAATTAAAGCCACTGGGTTACATTTCCAAAAAACAAGGCAAGATTATAGAAGACAAATACAGAAACTAACCAAAAAAAGATCTAATTTATGCCAAAAAAAACCTTGATACCCAATAGTCAATCCTAATTCCACAAGCTCCAATAAACCCAGAGAAGCCAAAGACCGTGTAAACTGTATTGCTTCATATCCATTCCAGCCAACAGACAACAGACTCACAGACTGAAATCCCAACTGGTTCCCTCAGCAACCCAAGATGACTAACTTTCCAGCCCACCAGTTCCTTACATGCGTTTGTCAATCATCTTGCACAGATTCAGAGTCTTGTCTGTCAGCTGTGCCCAACCTCGATTTAAGACAATTTCAAAGATTGCACGCATTAACCGACCAGCCGACTAGGAAAAGAAAATTATGGTTAGTTCTTACTAGCGCCAGACTTATTTGGCTAACTTATGTGGGGATGAGATTCATCCTCTGATCCAACCACCCTTATCTGCCCACAAGAAAATCTCACTTCTCTCCTCTTCCTGTGTTATAAGATAGTTCTTATTCCTTTTCCATGCTTACTGAGGAAGGACAGATCTCAGTGATAGTTGATCTGTAAAAACCTTAAGTAACTTAATCCAAGGTTCACTGCTCGATATAGCAAAGATGTCTCCTGCCAGTAGCCTGAAGCTACTAAGTGACTGTAATTAATGGGAACAATAAAAGTGGAGAGGCTTTTTGTCATCCTTTGATCATTAATAAATGCTGTAACACTAGCAAGAAGGAACTGCCCTCAACTCAACAGGTAAAGCTATATGACTACCTCCCTGCCTTTCCCCACCACTACTACCCCTCTAGCAGCCTCACCCTTTCATGATGCTCAGGGTCAATAAAGTATAAGAAACTAGGCTATCACAGCAACAATGAGCCACAACTAGGAAGTTCTGATAACCCCAACCCTCACCCCACCCCTAGACATGGGAGATTAGGAAATGAGAAATTGCTTGACTCTACCTGTTACAACCAAATCACAACTGTGAACTCACCTGTGTAACATATACCATGTCTGCCATCAGGGCAAAACCCTCAAGTTTTAGCTGTGAAATAAAGGCCTGGAGAAGCACATTGATCTATAAAAGGGAAAAGCAGAGGAAAGCAGTATAACCCATGTGGTCTGATATACAGTATCAAGTGAATTACAGGTTTACTCTGGGCATCCTTCCCAATACTAAACAGTAGCGACTTTGTACAAAAGAGACGGGTAGAAGGCATTAGGTTAGAGTTCAGCAGGGTACCAATACAGTCATCCTCATCCCTTGGGCAAGTTACCCTAGTTCCAGTGTTAAGAGGCTTACCTTTGCACTGGGTTCCTCAATGCTCTCTTTCACAGGAATAGGAACCCTCTCTAGTAATTTCTGAAGCTCTAGCTTCTCCTCCTGTTATATGTCAGAAAATGAATCAGAAAGAAAACTAATGTTCACAGAAAATAATCTTCTAGGTTCCAACGCACCGAGTATCAAATCCCAATTGTTTTCAGACTGACTTTGAGACTCACCTCTCTCACGGTGATATTTTTGAATTCTGAAGAGAGTGAGAACACTCTAAAGAGCTCAATTTCACTCAAAGTTGGTTTCAACAGCTGGTTATAGGTCTGTACTGTATCATTGGTGATATAATAGTGACTAGCAATACGGCCAAGTTCTGTCACCTATCAGAAGTAAAGTTCAATTTAATGTTGGTAAACAGTTCAAATCCCTTTTGTGGCAGGTTCATTTTGAGAGGGTCGCAGGCACAGTGAGTTCACTAGCATACCTGAACTAGTTCAATTAGGTGGACACATTTCTAGTGCCTATTATAAAAAGACAGACAAGCTCTCCATTATGAGCTCAACTGACATAAAAGGGAAGATTTTCAGGAGTCATCACAATGAAATCAAGGGGTTCTGAGTTCAATGAAATCAACCACACTACTGAAATGCTCTTCTGTACTTTATCATACTTTCTATATTTTTGTACAGGAATTGGGTATAACCCAAGTTAAAGTCCATGTTGAGTAAAATAAAATTTCCCTGGGTCTGGTACTGCTCCCCAAGCCATTAGGCCTAAGAACCATTCTACTCACTTGGAAGTTGCCAGTCTTTTTATCATATTTGACCAAATTGTTCTTATCCAGCATGAGAGCTGCAGTGTGCACCAAATCTAGCCGGCGCTGATCCAGCAGGGGATCCCCCTTAAGGTCATCATGTGAAATGCCATAGAGGGTTGGGGAACGGAGCATTCGGATGTATAAGTAGGCATAACCCAGCCAATTTACTGCATCCTGAAAACAGAAGAGCACTGATCTTAGGAAGAGAAGTAGCTATCAATCCCCAAGATCTCGGTAAGGAAGAGAACTGGTAGCTTCAAAACCTTCTAAGTTAGCACTTACAAAAAAGAGAAAGGTGTTAAGGAGAAACCATCACTGGACCTGAGTGATCAGTAGGATCAAGATTAAAGGTGCTAACTCATTCTTCTGACCATTTCATCTTGAGTTCAGGATACATATGAGAAAGTCAAATCCAGTGGGCAGAGCAACTCCTACCTTTGCATTCTGGACATTTCCTAGGACGATCTCAGCATTGAGCATGTCAGGCAGCTTTGATACCATCTGGCTCTCAATAGGTAGTTGCTGATTGAGTAGGGACAAATAGTACTGCAGCTCCCCATGAGATGTAATGAGGATACCTTCTCCTTTTGTATCATACTGTGGTCGTCCAGCACGACCCAGCATCTAGACCAATCAGAAAAAGAAACTGAGTTGAGGATGGAAGAAAACTTGTTTGGCTTAAGGGTTTCAAAACTCTGGGCTTTTACTATCCTGGCATCCTTCTAACACCCTTGCACAAAATACTTTTTTCTAACAAATACTCTTAAGTTAAAGGCCCAGTACCTGCAGAATGTCCAGTGCTCCCAATTCTGTCCAGCGCCCCTTCTCTGGGCTATACACCTGGGTGCCTTTAATGATGACTGTATGTGCAGGGAGGTTTACACCCCAAGCCAGAGTTGCTGTAGAGACGAGAACCTACAGGAGAAAGAAAAGGTTTTAAAGATAATTAAAGGCTGTCCTGTTAGTAACAAGCAGCAGCACCAGATAGTAAGCAGCCCTGACTTCTCTCGACATCTGGGAACTAGCCCTAAGAAAGATGATATCATCAAGTTACATAGCAGGGTCACATTTACATAGTGCTTTTAAGGTTTACAAAGCACTTCTTCCACAACATTCCTATGAGATAATACAAGCATTATCACCATTTTACTAATGAGGAAATTGAGGCCCAAAGAAGTTAAGCAACTTGCTCATAATCACCCAGTAGTAAGTGGTAGAAAAGAGCTTTGTATATGTATATGGCAGGCCAGGCTCCAACATGTGCCTGGAGGATGATACCAGAGAAAAGTATGAAGAAATAGCTTTTCTGGTATCTCACATACCCTATAATGTCCAGGTAAAGGATAGCTTCTGGAACCAGAGCAATCAGGTCTCTAGTTAAGATGAGACTATGAGATATTTTTTAAAAGTGACTCTAATGCCAACTTTCCCCACCTCAACAGAACAGGGCCTTACAAAGTAATTGGCTGGGTCACCACTAAGGTACCTATGTCAGCCATATTTCCCTCACCTGAATGTGTTTGTCAGCAAAAAGATCCTCCACAAGTGTTCGGTCAACTCTGGTCATACCAGCATGATGAATGGCAAAGCCATAAGGTAAGAGGTCCTTCAACTCCAAATTCTGCGATGCAAAAAAGACACTTAGTAGGTAAGCCCCATCTTCTTTTTTGGTGTTTGATTTAAAATCATAACCCTACCATGTCACCAAATTGTCTCTGCAACCTCCAAATACACACTACACAGAGTTGAAGGCAAAGTTGACTACTGAGTTTTCACGATCCCATCTACATACTAACTCCACATTTGGAAAGAATAATACTGAGGGCAGGATCCCAAGCACAAGTGAGACAGGGCCACCACTTCAACAAATTCTCAGGGCACAACACAGAATAGCTGCTGATGGGTGCTGTCATTCAGACATGCCTGTCTGAAGCCAGGCTCTGGCCCAGCAGCCTACAAATCATGAATGGACCCTGTCTTCCCCTTCTCACCTTGCACTGCTCAGCTTCCGTCCGAAGAACCTCAGTGGAGGCAGAGCCCTCTCGAAGGAACAGGCCCAGTGTATCCTTCTCTAGACACATATCCCGAATGGCCCTGGCTGTCTTCCCTGTCTCCTTTCGAGAGTGGACAAATACTAGCACCTGCAAGGAAATTACATAATGTCAATGTCAAGAGATGCAGTGCCAAGGACCACATTTACCACCTCCAGAAAGCTTACTGAGAAACACAATAAGCAGAGTACCCAATACTGTAAAAGAACAAGAAATCAAGGCTTTCTGAGAGGGACTACCTAAGGAAAAGCAATTAGTCTTGACTGTCTGAGAACAACTAGTAAATGTCTGAAGCCTGATTTGAACTCAGGTCTTCCTGAGTTCAGATTTAACATTCTATCCACTGTGTCTCAACTGCCTTTTACTATTCTGGCATGTTCCCAGATGAATTCAACTGAAATTCAATTATCCCTATAATGCAGAGAGTCAAAAAACTAGAACTTAGGAAGATTAAATGCATCTCAGTCCTCTATAATTATTAACAGATCTGCAGAAAACCCAAAGGACTCAAGATGCTTAAAACACCTGAAATCAAACTAAGGAACACGAGGAAAGTGACCTGGTTTTTCCCAGCATGCTCCATGATCTTCTCATAAACGATCTCATTCATGATCTGGAAACGTTTGATTGCCTTCTTCTCTGTGATTCCCACATATGTCTGTTCAAGAGGCACTGGACGGAAGCTTCAAAACAAGAGTGTAAACGTTTTTCAGATTAAGGTCTCACATCTCAAATACATAGAGAACTTTGTCAAATTTATAAGACTATGAGTCATTCCCCAACTGATAAATGGTCAAAGAATATGAATAGATAGTTTTTCTATGAAGAAATCAAAACTACAGAAGAATCCTGAAAAAATGCTCTACATCATGAATGATCAGAGAAATGCAAACTAAAACAACTTTGAGATATCTTCTCACACCTATCAGGTTGGCTAAAAGATAGAAGGGAAAAAATGGAGAGGATATGGAAAAATTTGATTGTTGAAACACTGTTGCTAGAACTATGAACTGATCCAACCATTCTGGAGAGCAATGTGGAAGTGTGGTCCAAGAGTTATAAAATTGTATATTCTCTTTGACCCATCAATAACAGTATCAGGTCTGTTTCCCAAGATGATCAGGTAAAAAGGAAAAGAACCTATATATGAAATATATAAAGCAGCCCTCTTTGTGGTGGCAAAGAACTGGAAATTGAGGGGATGCCCATCAACTGGGGAATGGCTGAACAAGCTGTGGTACATGTTCGTGACAGAAAATTGCTGTGCTTTGAAAAATGATGAACTGGTTGATTTTAGAAAAACAGTGAAATGAACAGAACCAAGAGAAATGTTGTATACAGTAATAACAATATTGTTCATAGGAAAACTGCGAATGACCAAGCTATTTTGACTATCGTAAATATTCAGATCAACTTCAAAGGACCCACAGAGGAAGATGGTATCCACCTCCAAAGAAAAAAGTGACAAACAGAAATATGCATGGTATGGTTTTATACATACATATCCATATACATACACAAACATTTCTGCCAGATGGTGGCCTTCTCTAGTGCAGGGTGGGAGGGGAGGAACTTAAAATGTAACAACAACAAAAAAAAGCAATAGTGATATAAGTGTTTTATTTTTTCTGTTTTTGTGGGGAGAAGGGAAAGCGAAGTCTTTTTCCTCATTCTCAGAAAAAAAATGTAAACTTCCATTTCCCAAAATGCCTTCCATATGTACTCCACAGCTCCCCTCAAAGCTTTTCCTCCTCAACCCAATCCAAGAGATCTCCAGTTCAAACACCTGATTGTATGGGAAATAGCAGAGGGAAAAATCTTGGCCAACAGCTTCCAGGTCTTCTCCCATCCCATACCTGTTGTCAAAGTAAAAAAGACCTTTAGCAGGGTCTACACGAAGGAAAGTAGCAACATCCTCATAGTTTGGGAGTGTAGCACTGAGCCCAATGAGCCGAACACGTTCTTGGGTCATCTCAATGTTTCGGATAGCCCTGGCTACCAAAGCTTCCAGGACAGGACCCCTGTCATCATGGAGAAGATGAATTTCATCCTAGAGATGAGATGCAAACCAGTCAACTTCATTACAGAGAAAATAATCCCTTGGATTTAACTTTTTCCTCTTTTAATAAACATATTATACCTACCAACTAATTGTTTATAACGCCTGTATTAAGGAGAAAGGAGGCATCTTACTCAATCTCTCACTAAAGGGTGGAGGCATCAATCATAATGTAACATCAAAAGGAATCCTGCACTTTTATCATGAGGAAAAATGTATACAACACATGGCACAGTGTCCTGCACATAATCTGCATATCACATATATTTGCTTAACCAAAGAGAGCAGCAAAAGTTAGAAGCAGCACAGATAAAGCTATCATTTATTTATAAGAAAGAAAATATCCCAATAGGAAAGATATCTTTGGCAACAAATTTTCTAATTTATTTAAAGAGGCAAATTTCTTAACTGGAGATATGGTTATCAAGCAATTTTATGCCAAACTTTATTTTGTTTCTCCAAACGCTTCCATTCCTGGAGTTAGTATTTCCACAGGTAAACATATTCACTCATCAGAAGCAAAAGATTAATGTGATCTAGAGGACAATGGGAAGGGGAAGCTAAAGAAAAGCAGATTTAGGCCTGACATCCAGAAGAACTCCTTAACAGCTTTCCTCTGGAGGAAGTGGCTTTCTTTACTTTGGAGCTCTCTAAGCAAAGGCTACAAGGCCATTTGTCAAGAGAAGATGAAGAAGAGATTCTGGTTCAGGGATGGCAAAAGGTTCACTTCCAATTCAGACAAGCTCATTCTGAGTTCTTTTCCTGATTGTCCCCGTCATTTTCTGAGGTATCCTGAACTTGAACATCTATACAACTCTACTTTTAGCTCAAGATTTTCTTTCTTTTTTTTTTTGAGGGGGGAATGCAGGGCAAGGGTTAATAAGTGACTTGCCCAAGGTCACACGGTTAGTTTTTTGTGTTACGTGTCTGAGGCCGTATTTGAACTCAGGTCCTCTTGACTCCAAAGCCGGTGCTCTATTCACTGTGCCACCTAGCTGCCCCTAGCTCAAGATTTTCTATCAGCCTCAGTCTCACACTAATAGCACTAACAGCATAAAGCATGTATCAACTACAATATCAGACTCACCTTATTTTCTCTAACTAAAGACTGTTTCTTGTTCCTTCAAAACTAGTAAATGCACAGGAAGAAATTAAAGATATCTATAATCATGTGAAAAAATGCTATAAATCACTACTGATAAGAGAAATGCAAATCAAAACAACTCTGAGGTACCACATCCCACTGGTCAGATTGGCTAAGATGACAAAATAAGAAAATGATAAATGCTAGAGAAGATGTGGGAAAATTGGGACACTAATGCATTGCTGGTGGAGTTGTGACCTGATCCAACCATTCTGGAGAACAATTCACAACTATGCACAAAGGGATATAAAAATGTACATATCTTTGACCCAGCAATACCACTTCTAGGACTGTATCCTAAAGAGATCATACAAGTAGGAAAAGGACCTGTATGTACAAAAATATTTATAGCAGCTCTATTTGTGGTGGCAAAGAACTGGAAATCAAGGGGTTGCACATCAACTGGGGAATGGCTAAATAAATCGTGGTATATGAATGTAATGGAATACCATTGTGCTATAAGAAATATAAACTGATGCTGAGCAAAGCACAGCTAAAATCAAGAAGGAAGGAGATATCTACATTCAGAGAAAGATCTAGGAAGACTAGAGTTTAAATAGGAGACTGAAGCAATACATGCTATCGTTCTTTTTCATGTTTGGTTTTGTTTCTTTTTTCCCAGTGTTCACTCATTGGTTACAATCCTTCTATACAACCAGACTATTGTACAATGTGAAAGTATTTGCAGATCCTATATATGATTGCACGCCACCATGGGCGGGGGGAAGGGAGGGGAGAAAATCTGAAACTCAAGGGATTGTGGAACTGAATCTTGTAAACTTAAAGTAAATTTAAAAAATACAAAAAAAAAACCACACACACAAAAAACTGATGCTGAGTGACAGGAGCAGAACCAGGAGAACACTGTACACAATTACAGACACATCCTATCTGTGACGACTAATTCTGACAGACTGGGCTCCTCTCAGCAAGGCAAAGCTACAGGATAACTCCAAAAGACTCAAGATGGAAAGGGCTATCCACATCCAGAGAAAGATTTATGGAGTCTGAATGCAGATGGGAAGCAAACTACTTGCTCTCTCTTTCGTTTTGTTTCTTCTTTCTAGTTCATTCCACTGGTTATAATCCTTCTTTACAATCTGACTAAAGTTTAATGTGAAAGTATTTGTAGAACCTATATCGGATTGCATGCCGCCATGGGGGGGAACGGAGGGGGAGAAAATTTGGAACTCAAAAGCTTGTGGAACTGAATGCTGTAAACTAAAAGTAAATAAATAAAATTTAAAAAAAAAACAAAACCAACTAATAAATGTAAGCCCAGGCAAACCCAGAAAGGACTCGCTACTCACCAAGATGATGAGGCGTACTAGCTGGGTGTAGGTGCGTTCCCCACCCTTTCGGGTAATAATGTCCCACTTCTCAGGGGTGCAGACAATGATCTGAGTGGCATTAATTTCTTCTTTGCACAGTTGGTGATCACCTGTCAGCTCAGCAACATTAATACCATACGTTGCAAGGCGCTGAAGAAATAAGAATCAAGAAGAGTTTCAGAGAAAGTTTAGAGGTGATCTATATTACATACTTCATTATCCAGAGTACGTCTTGTTTCCAGATATAAGCAGCTCACTTAATCTATTGACTAAGCAATCAACTAAAGCAGATTACTCTAAATTTCTGGCCCAGACCAGTATAGGTACTCCTGGCATGGAAATTCCCTCCACCAATACAGATTAGCAATTCAAGGTTAAGTGAGTTGTCCATGGTCACACTGATAGGGTGTGAACTCAGTTTTCCTGACCCTATTTCCTGATCCTGACCCTTACACTATTAAATCTAAGTCTATATATGGCAAATTTAAAGCAAAGGTAGGACCTTTGGAAGCATTATAGAGTTCAATCAAAAGGAGAGAAAAACTGAGGACTTATAGCAGCTTAGATAACATTTATTCCACTGTTCTGTGAAATGAACATTTAACAAATATTGTGGTCATGAAAATAAATTAAGCAGTGAAGAAAAAAAGGACTGAGAATGAGAAGGTGGGAAAAAAACTTGGCAAAAAAACAGTCACAAAGCAATTTTCACTGTTGACGTCCAAAAATTTCCAAGAGAGGATCCGTATCACAGAACACCAAGTTTGTGATGCAGCTGTAAAACTGCTAACAACAATCTAAATGCTTAAAACTAATTTCTATTAGACTTGCTTCATAACCTACCCCATCCATTCCAATGACTCTGAAATAGGGTTAACAATACAAAGTCACAGCTCACTATTACTAGAAGATCACTCTGAAGGTTTAAAATCTGTAGTTAAGTCTTAACAATAATGGGCCTGGGAGAGTTTAGAGCAGAGTTACCTTTTTATAAGGCTCTATACTATTACCTTTCCAAAGCTGCCCACCATCTCCTGTACCAGGGAACGCATGGGAGCAATGTATATGATCTTGAAGTTATCCACATTGATGGTGCCATCCACGTTAATGTGCTTCCCGATCTCCCGGAGCATACACATTAATGCCACATTAGTTTTGCCAGCACCCTAGGACAAATGGCAAGAAATATGAGGTGAGATAAGAGGGCAAAGTAAGTTAAATTCATTCCTTGTTCTCATCTCAGGTGACTACGTGACAGTACTGTATTTTCAATTTTGTTGTTGTTCGGTTGTTTCAGTCTTGTCTGACTCTTCAAGATGCCATTTGGGGTTTTTTTGGCAAATAAACTGGTGCAAATTGTCATTTCTTTCTCCTGAACATTTTGTAAATGAGGAAACTGATACAAACAGGGTTAAGTGACTTGTCCAGTGCACTATCCACTGTACCACTTAAGTGCCCTTTTTTTGGGGGGGGGGGGGTTCAAAAATCTTTCCGCTAATAAAATGCCAATACACCTTGACCAAACTGTAGAGCTGACCTCAAAAGAAAGAGGAAGAATCTGGGGGGTTCATACCGTGGGAGCACACAGCAACAGATTCTCATCAGTATCCAAGGCAGCACGGTAGAGTTTGCTCTGTATTCGATTGAGTGTTTTAAATCCCTCAAATCCAGCCTGGGCATATTTTTGTAGCTTCTCCACTGGTAGCAATTGCTAAAAGACAAAATGGCATACATATCATGTTGAAAAGGTCTGAAACACTAGTCTAGCTTGCTTAATGTGACTCTACAGAATGCCAGAATTTCCTTGAACCACTGGATTCCAGAAAGATGACATTAATTTGTCAAAATGGGCAAACATACCAGATTATGGCATTTAACGTTTGAATTTCAAATGACTTCATTACTGGCAAAGCAAAAACATTAATGAGCCTAAGCATGTAAAATGCAGTGTCACTATGGCTAAGTCCTAACAGCGTGCTCAGCTCAGAGTCTGCTGATCAGAATCCAAGTGAGAGAGTGCCAGAGTTTTCAACTCTGGTACAAAACTAAGAGAAAACCCCCAGATCCCATAAAGGGCCCAAACATTCAAACTGAAAACTAAATGTTAAGAGAATGGCCAAAGATAACAGCTTATCAATAAAGGAACTCACCTCTTCAGGGCCAAAGGGTTTGGGCTTCAGAGCAGGTACATGTACCTCTTCATAGCCCTTGCGCTGGCGGCGGAAGGATCCATCAGGAAGTTGACAGCGTTTATTAGCCATGAAATGGCTCCCCTGGGTGAAGACCAGATCCTCCAAGTCTAGAACCTGCCTTGGGGCCAGTGCCTGGGAGGATCAAAGAATGCACAATTCACCAGAAAGCTTCTTTCCTCTTAAATTTCAATACTTGCACTGCATCAACTGTTTGAAACTACCTTGCTGACTTACCTCCCCACTCTGATCTAGATCCATGGTTTCCAGATCTGTGTCCATTCGGGACTGACGTACACGTTCCCTCCGGGACCGTTCCTCCTAAAGTGGATAAAAGACAAATATCACCTTCAAACTTAGGCTCTTTATAAATCACCTATTGAAGCCAAACTTAGCTTAGAAAAGGTCAACCCTAACAATTCAAAATAGAATCTCATTTCAGATACCTGCCAAAGTGTGACCACAAAAGCACCAGAGCATGTGTACAGCCTCTAGTCAGTAAAGCATTTATGGTCTTTTCACTATGGCTTATTTAAACTTACCAGCTATAATGTGAACCTACTAATGTACTCAAGCGGCCAGAATAACATTCTACTCCACATTTCAACTCTTTAGGAACCATTTCATCATCTAATTCCTTCAAAGACAATCACTGAAGTCAGAAAGCAGATGAAAAATTACAGCCCAAACCTTACCCGGATCAGATCCTCCTTCTCAGTTTCATGGAGTTGGTAGAGGAACTTGGAGAGCTCTGGATCAGATTCCATCTTTCCCATGATCCTCTCCTTTTCAGCTTCACTCTGTGCACTTGCCAGCAAAGTACAATATAAGACTGCCAAACAGAAAAGAATAAAGATGAAACATAAATGGGGTAAAGAAGGAATAAGAGGATAATGGGGAATACAAGTTACTACATTATGGGAACCATAGAGATGAAAACAAGTCTCAAATATATATACAAAATGAAGAGATAGAACCCCATGTATACTTACTCATCATCCTATGTTGTCTTAGCACTTTAATAAAATCGAATGTGTTGAAACCCAGGAGCAGAACCAGTTGATTCTCACACTCTCGATCATCACTGGCAGTCTACAAAGTCACAAGGTATGATTAGAATTGACACAGTATTTTGCTTCATACCACATTACTTTCCCTTTGCTGTTGTCCTGGCCTTCGTCTTTTTGAAGAGAATCAATGATAGCACGTGTGATGTCTCGACTTACACGTGAACTGGATTCAAGTGAAACAGAATTGCACCAAGTTGTCAGCCTTTCTTCCAGAGTCATCCAAGTCCAGTAGCAGGACAAAAGTTAATGACTGTCAATGGCCTAGGATGCAGTATCTTCAATGTCTGATCAAGCTTTAAGTGCTCCATGGTACCTGCTTCAGCTACCTTGATGGCCACTGGAACAAACTGTTATCATCCACCCATTCCAATGGGGAAGTCTTCACATGCTTGAGACAGACATCCCCCTAACTCACCAAAGGTTTCAAGGTCCGTCAGTTATCCTCAACCTGGTTTAGCCCATTTGCCAAGACTGTTTCACTTGGGTGTGGCTGCTAATTATATTACAACTTCTTGAAGCCACAGGTGAGTGTTTGGCGAATCAGGTGGATGAGCAGCTCTGAAAAGGGGTTGGCAAGCCCTCAAGCCAGAGATGCTAGTCTTCCCTGAAAATCCCATACACTTTCCCTATGTAGTCATGTCACCAAATAAAAAGCATGATTGACTGGGTAGCCACTTGTCTACCAGAATGGCACTATCCTTAAACTACCCCCAACATACCTTCAAGATCTCTAGTACTTCATCTGCCTTCTTCTGAGATACGATGGCATCATCATAGAAACGGCTAAGCTGTCGCTGTAGCCAAAAGGCATCAATGTCCCGAGGATGCAAATCCTTTTTCTTGGAGCTCATCAGCTCACCTGAGGCTACAAGCTATAAAAATAACTTTGATCATTAACTCAACACTTCTTAGTATGCCCCAAATACTTTCTCCAATGTTTGAAATCAAGTCAGATTCCCAACCACAAAGCCAACTTAGCTTTTGACATCTTTTCAAAAACAGTTATGTAATTTTCCCCATTGGCCAACAGAAGCAGGAGTTCATCAATCTCTGGCTCTAGGCAATCTTTTTTTTCCCTTTCCCAAAAACTTATGAGAATCAAGAGATTAGCTGCTCACCTGTGGGTTCACCCACAAAGAAGTATCATTACAAGTTTACCTCTATAACCTAGGGGTGAAAATAGTATGCTACACCAAGAAATAAACTGGCTGAGAAAGCTACTTTCAATTATCTATTCCATAGACTATGAAAAGGGTAGAGAGGCTATACTCACATTGGCTGAGAGGGTACAACGCACAACGGCCTCATCTCCCTCCATATCATCATCAGATGCTTCTTCTCGCACCTCCCCATACACATCCTCATCACCTTCCTGTAGATATATTTAACGAGTCAGAGCAGACCTTGGTGGTTCTATAAAAGTATACTAGTCCTAAATCACTCAAAATTAGCTTCTTGTAGCAGCACCCTTAGGATGAAAATACTAAATGAACCAATGAAACTGTATTAAGCACAGAAGACAAGGTCATATGAATTCACTAATCTGATTTTTCATCTCTTTCTTACTCCCCACTGAGGACTTAATCCATAGGGTATCATACCTCAAAGGGATAATATAAAAAGAGACAAAGTCTCTAAAAGTCTAGGCTTCCAATATTAAAATTTTAGACTAATGAAGCTTTTTAGCATAAGCAGGTAAAATGAGACAAGTCATACAGTAATACACTTCGAAGAGCAAAACAATCAATGACTACTAAGTCTATATCCCAAAGACATTCAAAAAAAGAGGGAAAGGACTTGGAAATTGGAGGGATGTCCATCAATTGGGGAATGGTTAAACAAATGGTTAAACAAAAGGTTGGGAGATGAGGGAAGGAGAAAAAGATAATGAGTTCAGTTTTAGACATGCTGAGTTAAGAAATCTATGGAACATTCAATTCATGATGTCTTCTTAGTTGGAAATGTGAGTCTAAAAGTTAGGAGAAAGGTTAAGGTTGGATATTAAGTGGATCTGAGAATCATTAGCATAGAGATAACTGAAATCATGGGAGCACATAAGATCACCAAGCAAAATGGAATAGAGAGAGAAAAAGAAAAGGGCCTAGGACCAAGCCTTGGAGGACAACCAGGATGGGCAGGAATGATCTGGATGAAGATCTAGCAAAGGAGACTGAGGAGTGGTATGACAGGCAGAAGAACTAAGATACTATCAAGGAAATCTGGACAAGAAAATATCAAAGAGATGAAGATGGCAGACAGGATCCAAGGCTATAGAGAACACAAAAAAGGTGAGAACTGAGAAAAGGTCAGAGGATTTGGCGATTAAGAGATCACCAGTAACTTTGGAGAGAGAAATTTTATTTGAATGATGAGGCTGGAAGTCAGCCTATGGAGAATTAAGATGAGAGGGGAAAAAATGGAGACACCTAGGATAGATGCCTTCTTAAGGAGGTTAGACACAAAAGGTAGGAGAGATAAGGGATGATATCTAGAAGTTCTGGAGAGATCAAGTGAAGGTTTTCTAAGGATAGGTGAAGAGAATAGGCATGTTTGTAGGCTATAAGAAAAGGGCTCAAAATTTTAAAAAGAATTCCATAGCAGGAGACTCCCTTAGAACTGGAAGCTAATAAGCCGAGACCCATGGCGGCTTCAGCCCCAGGGGCCCAGGACAAGCTGCAGCTGGAGCATTCGGGAGAGTGGATCACCAGCAGCTGGGGCAGTTTCCAGAATTATCAACCCATAAGAATGAAGGACAAAGTGAAAGGTCAGTGGAACTTGGCAAAATTTGGGGGAGAAAAGTGGTGTGGCCATCTGCCCCCAGGGCAAGAAAGCAGTGGAAGCTGGCCCTGCAGCCACCCCCACATGGCTTCTTCAGAGCTCACGGCCTGCAGATTGCACAGGGGCCAAGCGATCATTCAGAGGCTAAGTGTTCTTGCCTTAAGCTGCCTGGATCAGGATTGTGGTCATGGGTGGTGATCCTGAGGTGTATGTTCAGTGAGCCAAAGCGGGTGGGGGGCTGCAGAGATGGCGGCCCCCTAATAGCTCTGACAGCTGCAGAAACACCAGCAATTTGAGACAGAGCTCTCCCTTCTGGAAGCAGAGTTCCACAGAGCTAAAAAGTCAAGTAATTGACTGGCAACATAAGCAGGCAAAGGAAGCAAAGTAAACACAGCAACCCAACTTTAGATTCCTTTTTTGGGGACAAAAAGGATCAAAGCATGGATCAGGAGGAAGAATACACAGAAGTCCTGCACCAAAAGCTTCCAAGAAAAAGGTAAACTGATTACAAGCCACAGAGGAGCTTAAGAATGATTCTGAAAACCAAATAAGAGAAGTGGAAGAAAAATTGGGGAGGGAAATGATAATGATGCAAGAAAATCATGGAAAGAGAGTCAACAACCTGACTGAAGAAAATAACACCTTAAAAAATAGACTAATTCAAATGGCAAAAGAG
Organism: Pseudochirops cupreus; assembly: GCA_028627135.1. NCBI lineage: Eukaryota > Metazoa > Chordata > Mammalia > Diprotodontia > Pseudocheiridae > Pseudochirops > Pseudochirops cupreus. The sequence goes on along the minus strand of CM053581.1, from coordinate 121,849,755 downwards.
GCCCAAAAAGCCAATGAGGAGAAGAATGCCTTAAAAAGTCGAATTTGCCAGTTGGAAAAAGCATCTCAAAAGCTCACTGAAGGGAATTATTCCTTCAGAATCAGAATGGAGCAAATGGAAGCAAATGACTTTATGAGAAATCAAGATACTATTAAACAGATCCAAACAAATGAAAAAATAGAAGGCAATGTGAAATATTTCACTGAAAAAACCACTGACCTGGAAAATAGATCCAGGAGAGACAATTTAAAAATTATTGGACTACCTGAAAGCCACGATCAGAAAAAGAACCTAGAAAGAATCCTTCAAGAAA
>CM053581.1:121831584-121848942 GCA_028627135.1 Pseudochirops cupreus | reverse complement strand
TCTCATTGAATTTGGCTTAGGGAAGGAATGACATACACTCTAAATTGGATATCTTGTCCTACAGGAGAGTAGGGGGGATGAGGATGAGGGGTGATGATGGAGGGGAGGGCAGGTTGGGGAGGAGGGTTGTTAGAACCACACACTTCTGTAACGGGACAGGGACAAAGCAGAGAACAGAACAAGTGGGGGATGGGATAGGAATGAGGGAAATATAGTCAGTCTTTCACGATATGTCCATTGTGGAGATGTTCTGTGTAACTACACATGTATGGCCTGTATTGAATTGCTTGTCTTTCCAGTGGGGATAGGTGACGAGGGAGGTAGGGAAAGAATCTAGAATTTAAAGTTCTAAAATCAAATGTTAAAAATATATGTGTGTGTATGTGTGTGCGTGTAAAATTATTATTATTTTTTACATGTAACTGGGAATTAAGATATACAGGCACTGGGGTAGGGAGATCCATCTTGCCCCACCAGAAAGTCAGAGGTGTGATGGGAGAGGACATAGGAGAGAGCAGATTGGGGGAGGGGTCAAACATGGGATTGCTGTTTTAGGGTGGTGGGTAGGGGAAAGATGGGGAGAAAATTTGTAACTCAAAATCTCATGGAAATGAACGATGTAAACTAAAAATAAACAAAAGTTAATTTTAAAAAATAAATAATAAAAGTAAAAAAAAACAAAAACAAAAATACAAACCAAAAAACGCAATAGTTAGGATTTATACCACACTTTAAGCTTTGCAAAGCAATTTACATATATGGTCTCAACTTTATCCTCACAACTCTGGGAGGCAGGTACTAATATTATCTCCATTTTGCAGATGAGAAAACTGAGACAGAGGCTGAATCTGAATTCAGGCCTTCCTGCCTCCAGGTCTAGTGCTCCAGCTATTGGGCCACCTAGCCACTTCACTAGGCCAATAGCATCAAAGATAAAAAAAGTGCAGAATTATTATCAGTCAGTTTCCATCTTATCACTTACCTCTTCATCTGACTCAAACTGTACATTCACACCATATGTCTCATCAATGTTATCATCTAAAAAGGAAAATGAAGGAATTAAGAGTGAGTGTAAGGAAAGACAGGGAGTTAAGGCAATAAGTCTCTACCTTCCTCAGTACTCCTAATTATCTTCAGTAATGCTAGAACGATGGCTGGGAATTCACCACTATGTGTCACTTCAAGGTAAACACTTCAACTCTATAGATAGCAGAAAGAAAAAAGTCACTAAGCTTCATCAAAGAGCAAAATCACAAAATATCAGAAATGTTCTTAATTTTACATACCAGCTTAAAAGTTTCTAAAATACCTTACACGTATTACATTTAACCTTCACAAATACTCTGAAGCACAAACTACAAGTATACTGTCTCACTTTTGTAGATAAAGAAACAAGCTTCAAGAGGTTAGGTGACTTGCTTTTACCAAGTGCTGAAGGTGGGACTGAATCCAGATCTCATCCAATTCCCTTCCTGTGCTCCTTCCACTACTCCAGGGATGGGAAAACTTTAGCATCAAGGTCACATGTGGCCCACTAGGATTTTGGGTGCAGCCTTCTGATTGAGTCCAAGTTTTACAGAACAAATCCTTTTATTAAAGAAATTTGTTCTATACAATTTGGATTCCATACTTGAGGATTACATGTGGCCTTGAGGCCACAGGCTCCCCACCCCTGCACTATACTATGTTGCCTCTTTAAGAGTTCAAAGTAGGGATTCTTAACCTGCAATCCAGTAACTTACCTTTAAAAATATTTTAATAGAGTGGCTAGGTGGCGCAGTGAACAGAGCACTGGCCCCTGGAGTCAGGAGGACCTGAGTTTAAATCTGGCCTCAGACACTTCATATTTACTAGCTGTGTGACCTTGGGCAAGTCACTTAACCCCAACTGCCCTGTCTTCTCCCCTCCAAAAAAGCAAAAAAAAAAATTTTAATAACTGTACTTTAATATAATTGGTTTCCTTTGTAATGCTATGTATATTATTTTATACCTTCAAAACATTATTCTGAGAAATGTTCACCTGTCTACCAAAGGGTCCAGGACACAAGAAAGGCTAAGAACTGCTGGTTTAAAGAGACTTAAAAGGTCAACTAGTCTCACCCAGACCTGAGTAAGGACACTCTCTACAACAGACTCAACAAGAGGTTACGCTACCTTTGCCTGAAGATATCTAATGAAGAACTCACCACCTTTCTGGCAGCCATTCTACTTTTGGGTAGCACTAACTTTTAATCAAGAAATGTTTTTCTTACATCCAGGTGAAATTTGCCTTTCTGCAGTTTCCACCTAGTGTTCCTAGTTCTACCTGGGGCTCCCAAAGTGAGTGAGACTGCCCCCTGGGGGAACCTGGAATGAACCAGGAAGGCAGTAGTAACCTCAGATGCAATTGGGGGGAGCATTGAATAAAAACAAGGGAGCAGGGGAAGCATAAGGAAAGAGAAGAAAATTCTGAAAAATCGTACATGTTTCATCTGATATGTAACAGAGTTAAAGTTGTAGTGATTACATTATTTTTACCAAATAAACACCCAAAATGCAAGTTATAACCCACGAGTGGTCGAATCCCCTAATAGGTCTTAAGAAGTGATGGCAGGCAAGTGTGTCAAGCATTGTTGGGAAGTCCACATCCAAGGAATATATGTGTGCTATGACTTGTTTACAATGCAATACTATATGCAATACTGTGCCATCAAAATTTCGATGGAAGGAAAAAATACAAAAATGTACAATTAATAATTAAATTTAAGATGTCATTTTAAAAAAAATTTATTTTTTTGAAATGACACAAATTTCAAAAAACACATTAAAGGTTTCAAGAAAGTATATTTCCAGGGAAGTGCTGAGTAATGCCAAAAAAGTTTTGGAACCTCTGTTCTAGAACGAAGCAAAACAAGTCTTTCATATAACAATGCTCCAAATACCTGACGACAGCTATTGCATTTCACTTAAGCGAGCCTTCTTTTATGCCCAAATACTTCTATTCCAACCAGACAATAGCTATCCAGTGGAATTACTTTTAAACTCTATTTTTCTAACTATGTGGACTATACTTAAGTTTTAATCATATTAAAACTTCTGGGACAATAAACAAGTCAATGATTTTGTAATGCAGATGAATCACAAGAACAACCAGACAAAAGAATCATTACCAGATCCTAGGAAAATATGTGACTTCAGGAATGTAGCTACTAGGGGTTAGCAAGCAAATCAACCAACAAGATTGGAACATAAGTTTTAAAGAGCTATGTTACCCATATTCTGGATTTCCTTGTCTCCACCATAATCTGTGATCTTTTTGCCCAAATTCACCAACACATGGTATCGGGTATCATCTGTCTGGCCCAGCAACAGGTCAATCTCTTTTCTTCTTTCCTTATCACGGAGTTTCTCATTTTTCAAGACAGCTAAGACTTCATCTGCTGCACCACAAAGGATATCTCGTGGCTAATGGAAAAAAAAAAAGGAACATGTTTTAGAGTCACAATATTTAAGTTAGCCATCAAGCCACAATAAACTTTAACAAGTAATCTATATCCCATCAAGACCTTTTAATTTCTCTATTAAACTACACTTCATAGGATATAAAGAAGCTGTGTGTGGTTCTTTTGGTTAAAGATACATGCAAAGTTCCAAAACAAATACCACTCTTTTAAAGAAAAGCACAAACTGCTTTTAGAATGGAAGAGATAAATGTCTTGGCAAACTGGACAGCTTTCCCTAACCAATCGATCCCATATCTTCAGTGGATTAAGTATACTTAGTTGTCAGAAAACACCAAAGCACTTATTAGCAATTACTTTACATCTGCTTCAATGCAATGTCTTAAAAATGTATGAGGGTCCCCAACCTAAATAGTTAATTTGGGACAGTTTGATATGGAAGACAGTCATATCAGAAAACAGAGAATCGGCTCTACCCTCAAAAACATGGCATCTTCCCTCAGTTGCTTTGTCTAAAAACTTACCTGATCCCCCAGTGCTGCCTGGATAAAGCTGAGTAGCACCTCATAGGTTTCACGAGTCTCCTTGGTTTTGGGTTTATAGATGATACCCACCATCTCATCGATGCCTTCTGACAGCAGGGTATAGCCTTTCATCTTATTGATATCATGCCTGTCCTCATCACGCTTTCTTCGTCTGAGTGGAGTGAACCAAGAAGGTAAGTTGATCAAGACCTATCCCTACACTTTTTACCCACATGATAAGACTAATTAAAAAACACACTCTTCTCCCTTTTAGCTTCTTTTTGTGGAAACACCACAACAAAATTTGTCTTCCCAAAGTGAATCAAACTGGGCTCATTTCACTGCAATCATCCTGTTATGGTGATGGCAGCCAGAAAATTTCTATGCCAGCTTTTCACCAAATGCTTTAAAATTTTAAGGATTCAAAACTTGATTATGACTCATATTTTCTGGTCCTTTTTCTCAGTGTCATGAAGCAATTTTATTTTGACCACTTTTTTCTGTATGTGAGAAATTTGTATAATCTAAGAACTTGAGAGCAAAATAAAATTAAATAAATGATCTAGTAAGTCTCCTGGGGAAGGGAAAAAGCCTGAAGACACTGTGCTGGGAAAAAAAGAACCAGTTCTGCAAAAGAAACATATTAATATTTTTTAAAAAAATTTAATGAAGGTTTACTGTTTGTGGTAGAAACATTTGCTATAGGAAGAACTATTTTCCTTTCCTTTTCAATAAATCATTTCACTGTCAAATATGAAGCAGCAAAGTAACAGGGATAAAGACACAGGCTCTTATGTCAGCTCTGTCATTAGGTACTTCCCTTTCTATGAGCAAGTCAGTCTATCAGTTACATATTCTGATAGGAAGATAAGCTAAGAGGAAAAGAAGCTTGGGAAATCACACAGACAAGCAGAGTATAAATTCATGTTATCCAATTCCAACTGGGCCCTCATTACAGCAAGGCAATCCTTCTATTCTTCCCTAATTGGTTCCTTATGTCACTCACCACTAGAAACCATTCCAAATATTCTCTTCTCATAAACCTCCTTCCTTGCTCCAAGATGAAAACCCTCCCATCATTTTACTAAGAAAACTGAGAGCATTTGATGTAAGTTCCTATTTATCTCCTATTCAAAACCCTTTTATATCATCCCCAATTCTCTACTCCTTTCCCCCAGTGTGAGGCCAATCCCTCTAGATTTGCTCTTGATCCAACTCCATCTTCTCCAACAGACTGTAATCTCAATCATATCACCACTCTCTCAAATCTTCAATGTCTTTCTATCTACAGGTCCCTTCCCTATTGCTTTCAAATAGTCCCAAGTCTCTACCATCCTTAAAAAAATCCTTTGCTAAACCCTACTATCCCCTCAAGCTATCATTCTTAGTATTGCCTCCCTTCTTAGACGAGCTTTTCAGTCTCCCTTTTTCCTCCAGTAAATAAAAAAGCTCTACACACTCCCTATATTTCTACTTCTTCTCAATCACTGCAATTTGGCTTCTAATCTAATCACTCAACTGAAACTGCTCCCTCTGAAGTTACCATCAATCTCTTAACTGCCAAATTTAACAGTCTTTTTCCAGTCTCGATCCTTCTCAACCTCTCTGCTGTGTTTGAAATTGTTGCATACTCTCTTTTCCTGGATACTCTCTCCTCTGGGTTTGAGACACAACTCTCTCCTTATTGTCTAATCACTTGTTCTAAGTCTATTTCACTGCCTGATCATTCATATCACAGCCTCTAACTGTGGGTGTCAAGACTCTGTCTTGATTCTTCTTTTCTTTTCTCCTTATATGTTCAGATGCTGTCTTTACTCTGAGCTTTAGTCTTGTAGTACCTAGTGGATGTTACAAAGTGTATATCCTTGAGATATGTCATATTCAACATGTCCCAAACTAAACCTATTTCTCCCCCTCTTACAAACTTTCCTATTTCTGTTGAAGAAACCACCATTCTTCCAGTCTCCCACGTTTATAATAGGAATAATCCTGGACTACTCATTCTCTATCACTCAACATATCCAATCACCTGTCAAATCTTGACATTTCCAGCTCTATAACATCCTTTGCATCTGAGCCCTCCTCTCTACTCTCTCAGCTATCACCTTGGTTCGCCCTCATCACCTCACCTAGATTATTGCAACATCCTCCTCAAACCTCTCCTAACTGTAATCCATCCTCTACACTGCAGAGAGAATAATTTTCCTTCAGCACAAATCTGACCATCTAGCTCATCTACTCAACCAGTAGTTCCCCACTGCCTGTAGCTTCAAATATAAAAACTTCTGTTTAGCTTTTAAAGTCCTTCACAAGGTGGCATGAACTAATCTTTCCAACCTCACTGGACTTTACTCCCTCTTCTGAATTCCGAGATCCAGCCAAACTTGTCTTTTCTCTGTTCCTCACACAAGAGACATTGCATTTCCCTACCTTGGTACCTGCTGTTCCCCTCCCTAGAACGCACCCCTTCTTGACCTCACTGACTTTCTCTCTTTCTTCAAGATGTAGCTCTGGTCCAACTTTCTACATGAAGTCTTTCCTGAGCTCCCAACCACTAATGTCTTCCCTCACAAGCTACCCTGTATTTAACTATTTCTTATTTATTATCTTTATTCCATATATACACATATAAGTACTTGTGTCATCCTTCAGATTGTAAACTTAAGGAGGGACTGTTTCATTTTTTAAAATTTACATCCCCAGTGAATAAATAAGAAGCATTTATTAATGGCTTATGTGCAAAGTACTATATAAAGTGCTGGGAATACAAAAAGAAAATACAGTGCCTGCTCTTAAAGAACTTATTTTGATAAGGGAAACAAGACACATAGAAAATTTCAGCTTCAAGTCAAATAGAAAGGCCCCATGGTCTTTTGAGTGCTACAACAAAGCACATAAATTAATGTCTCCTCTTTAATGTCATTTCTACCAATAACATTATAAGTTTTAGCTGTTAAGTCATTTGACAAATGCCAAGAACTTTGGTGGCAAGAACTTTCTTTTATGAGTCTTCAGTAATTGTATTATAGCACCTGCAGAACAATGCCTGTCATAGAATAATAAAAGCTTAATGAGACTGATTCTGTATAATGAATGGGATAGGCATCATCTCTAATACATCTTTCAGTGCCAGCATTCTATATTTCATTCATTGTAAAACAACATTTATGAAGTACTTATATGTGACATAAAGTTTAGAAGGATCCCTAAAATTCCTTAGGGATTTATAGTCAAGCAGTTCTATGCTCAAGCTTCAAGCATTTCAACAGAAGACATGTGAAAAACATGTTGGATGAACTTAAATACTTTCGGTTTCAAGGAAGAGGATAGAATTCTCTATATACTCACTTGGCTCTTCTCTCCTCCTGCATCTGGGGTTTGGTCCTTTGTGCCTTATCACCCATTCGAGTCCCCTCCAGTTTACCCACCAGTGAAAGTACCTCCCCTGTCGGCTCATCCCGACGTGTTCGGTCAATAAGAGAGCGGTCAGCTTGGAGGACAAGGTTGGAATTCTGGAACAACCACAATATTAACAGAGCTAGAAGAATGGGACCTGGTATAGGTGAACTCAATTCCTATAAATGTTTCCCTTTACCTAGATGATAATTCTTGAGAATATGTACTGTTTTCACACACATAAAGAGTATTGCAATGCCTGCCTTTCTCAAGGGCTGAAGGAAAGTCGAGAGGAAGAGAATTTGGAACTCAAAAACAATTTTTAAAATGAATGTTAAAAACAGTAAAATATCTGTAAAGGGAAAATAACTATACACTTATGCATGGGCTCTTCATAACAATACACGTAGATATGGCACTAGCTTAAACCGGCAAATTACAAACTGTTGTCATTTGCCTAATAAAATTACCTATTCCCCGAAATGCCTCCAAAAAAGAGAACCTACAGTAAGTACACAACTTGCAATCTAAGAACACAGGTGCGTCTGACGGCGGGAGACCTGTCTCTTCATCCCATCCTTAGGTCTCCTATTCCTTCGGGATTTGCAGGTGTTCCTAGTAGTCTCCATGCTCGGACTCTCTTTCAGGAACTCCCCTTCCTGACTCCTCGAAAGGTGGTCGTCTCTAAAAGCCTCTCTCCTCCTCTTACTCCTCCCTCCTTCGGTTCCCCAAGCCCCGGAGAGATTTCTTCCCGCCCCCTCGCCCCTCCCCCCGCCGCAGGCCGAACCCGGCCCCACACTCACAGCCTTGTACTCATACTGCAGGCTCCGGGCAGTCACATCCGCCATGGCCGCGCCTGCTCAAGTACCCCAGCCGAGGCCCCAAGGCTTGAATCTATCTTCTCAAAGCCCCGCTTTCCCTCTATTATACTCTTCCAGTACTACGCACACACCACAGAAACGCTTGATAAATGCAAGAAAGGAAGGAAGGAAAAAGCCGAAAACTGCTCACTTCCGGTTCCAGGTTACTCGACCTCCTCAATGTGGGGGGGGGGGAGGGGAAAAATGCGCATGTGCATAAATCCCCACGTCTCAAGAACGGGTAAAGCAGGCTTCTTTCATTTCTCGCGAGAGTCACGTGTCCGACGTGACGCCACTGTCTGTCGCTAAGCCCTGCGTGGTCGCTGTTTAGACAACTCGTTTGTGCCGTGACAAATACCGTGCCAGTGCGCATGTGCAATAGTAACCTCGAGCAGGTGCGAGTGCTTTGAGGTAAAGTGAGTGCTTTGGAGGCAAGTTTAAAATAAACGTACGGATAAAAACAGGTCATTCTTTATATAAGACCGATATCGTACATTTTTCCATGGCGGGGACAACTAAGGGGTATATAGTGGTTAGAAAGAGCTGCTCTTGGAATCAGTAAGACCTCAATTCGAATTCTTAATATTCCTAAAATTCGAATTCTTAATGTTCTCAAAATTAAAACTCGAAATCTTAAAACACAATAGCAGCGGAACCGGCGCAAGTGACAGCCTTCCTGCGACACAGTTTCTTCTCTAAAGTGGCTTTTTTTTTTTTAGTTATTGAAAAGTGTTCATAAGCTGTGTGTGCCCCCAAGTAGTCCACCATCCTGTGTGTGCGCCTGCTCTGTGTCGCGGGGGTGATTACATTGTAGCAGTTTTGCCGGGAAACTCCCTTTTCCTATCGGTGTCTGCCTCCAGTGTCCTCTAAACACCTTGTAAGGATGCTAGAGCTTCCCCTGAAGTTTGGGAGGTTTTTTCTGTGGCTCTCCCCGAGGGCATCTTAGATGTTGATCAGTCAGTTTATTTATAGAGTCCTTACTATCTATGTGCGAGGCCCTGCACTAAGCCTTGGGAATATAAATACAAGCCTAAAGAAAACTCCTTCCTCTAGAAGTTTATAATCTAATGGAGAAAGACAACCCAAAGGAGGAGGGGAAGGGGAACGGAGATACTAGTGGTGTGGCTTTGGTAGAGAAAGTTCTGTGCAAATCAATCAGGAGTGTATCCTGGAAAGGAATAAAGATTGATGGGCCTGGGCCTCTCCTTAAGGGCAGGAGGGTACTTCCAATTTGAGAAATATTCCAGAGGTGGTCTGAGTTTCCAGGTGACCTCCAATGAATCAATGCAGGGCATAGGAGAGAACCTGGTGAGTCACATTGGAAGGCTGACCTAGGGACTGGCCAATAGAAGGCTAAAAAGAGGGAAAGGCCCAGGTTTAAGGACATAGGATTTAAATCTGGAGAAGACTCTGGGCTAAATAGCTTCTAAGAACCTTCCAGTTCTCAGTCTATGATCTCATCATCTTAAAGAACATGTCTCACTATGGAGGAAAATTAATATGGTGCTATATCATATTATCTGAAATCCACCCCTTTCCCTCTTTGGTCAGACCCCACTTTTTTCTGTCTAAGCTCACCAGGCAGTTTCTAAAGGACTATGATCAAGTAATGTGATCACTCCCACTTGGTAGGGCATCTGCTTCTTAACCAGCTTGGGCTAGACCGCTCCCAAGTGGGACAAGTCTCTTGTACTTGCTTTTTTCCTTCATCAAAGGGGGAGACCAAAGAGGGGGAGACTGATTAAAATAGCTTTTTTTTTCTAGTCAATCCAGCTGTATGGGGTGTTCAGGAAACAATAGCACCACTGATTTAAGGGCTTACTGTGCCCTTTTCAGGGCTGTTTATCTTCCTTTGGTGTCTCTCTTCGCCTGTCTTTAACCTGTGTCTCCCAAGAAGCTGTAGCATGCACAGCAGCCATACATCAGTAAAGTCATCTCAGCAGATGGCCTAAACCAGGTTGACAGACCTCAAACCCACTGGTGCATTAAAGGGATATCTACCCCAAGCATGTGAAGACTTCTCCCAAGGGAATGGGTAGATGAGAATAATTTGTTCCAATGGCCATGAAGGCAGCTGAAGCAGGCGTTGAGAAGTCCTTAGAGCTTGGTCAGGCATCAAAGATGCCAAGTCATCCACTACATCCCAAGTGTTCACCAGTCTTCTTGACTTTTGTCTTGCTACTGGACTTCTATGACTTTGGAAGAGAGTGAGGTTGATGACTTTATGCAACATTGCCTCTGCTGTTACTGTTCTTCTTTGAAAAAATGAAGGACAAACAACAATCCTGCCAGGAATGATTCTGCTTCTGCAGAGGTTATAAAACTCCAGAACATGGTTATTGAGAAAATGAGATCTCCTCATGTATTACTAACATCCTTTTACAAAGTTTATGAGATGATTTGTGACTATGAAATTTATAAAGTTATACCTGGAATAGTACATGTTGAAATTACATCTTGAATAAACTTAGTTTTAACAGACTAGTTTTAGGGACTTAATTAAGAGGTCAATCTACGGTACTTATTCCCAGCAACGTGAGAGTAATAATAACTGAATCCAGCCCTAAGCAATGATTAATGAAACTTTCGTATTAAGGTTGACTCTTATGGGACTAATTGGTATTCTGAATTTGATTCCAGGTATAATAATCAGGAAACGCCATTGAGTATTGATCCATAACTTCAGCTGCCTTATTGAAGTGACATCTGGGACTTACTACAGGTAGAATTCTATCTCAGAAAAATCAGGAGAGTTATTTTTGACATGAGGTAGGACTCTCCGGAATGTGTGACATTTCTTCTTGAAAAGAAAAATTTCCCACCTGGCTAATTCTGAGCCTGGTTGTGACATTCTGTTAATTCAGTTGGCTGCCTATATGCCTCTTGCCTAGAATTTACATCAAGCTAGGGGAGAATTTTCCCATTACTATAGGTATATCCCTCTTTTTATTTTTATGACAAATTTCTATAATCATGGCAGATGGTCAGTAGAAGGATATGAACATAATATTAAATCTTTGTCTAAGAGACTAATACTGGAACACATCTAAGTTACTACAAGAAGGTGCAAGTATATGAAATCTAAGTTATTCAGACTGAAGTTATAGTTCTTTCCATATCCTAAAAAACTAAGAAGATAAGTACTTGGGCTTGTTGTCTGCCAGCTAGTAGTTATATATTTTTGTATAATGGTAGGTCCTTGAAATAAACTTGGATATAGAACATGATCTGAAATGCAAGAAAATTATATGAGTTACCTTAAATTTGTCCCCATCTTTAGGGAGTATTTAAGAGCAGTAGTCTTAATTACTTAGTCTATTTATACACCCTGTTCTTATCTTTCATTATAATTGGAGTATAATAAGCATCTCTTAAATATATTCATTTGTTTGGCCATTAAACTTAGGCGTAGAAGTCATCTACCTACAAAGAATGTTGTTACCTATGTGTTCTTAGTAGGATCAGATCCTTAGCATCTCCTCCTAAGGGAGAGAGTGGGCAGCTAGAGTGAATAACTAGAGTACATAATGGGAGTGAAAAAAATTTTTGAGAAAACAACAAGATCAGATAATTGTATATATCAAATATAAATTATTCTAATGGGGAGGTAGAAATGGTCAATTATAACAACTGACTGGATATGTGAAGTGACAGAGAGTGAGGAGTCAGGTATAACATCAAGGGAGACTAGAAGAATGGCAGTATCTTTTAATAGAAATAGGGAGGGTTAGAAAATGGGAGAATTTGAATGGGAAGATAAATAAGTTCAGTTTTGGACATGGGAAATTTGAGGTATCTCTGAAACTTCCAGTTTTAATGTCCAAAATGCAATTAGTGCTGCAAGACTGGAGCTCAAACCTAAAGCTAAATATTTAGTCATTGGTTACAGCAAATGGAGAAATTTTGAATGCTGCAGATAAATTCACTTACTGAGGCAGTTTTTCCAGGGATATACATATAGATGACAAGGTTGATGCACACATTGCCAGAGCTAGCTTTGTTGGGAGTCCCTGGGAGAGAAGACTTCCTATCAAGTTGAAGATCTACAAAGCTGTTCTGCTGACCTCATTGTTGTATGCCTGTAAAATCCAGTCTTTCAGTGCCAAGCCAGCAAACTGAATTGCTTCTATTTTAATTGTTTTAGGAAGATTCTGAAGATTTCCTGGCAAGATAAGATGTCAGACATTGAGGTTCTTTCTGGAGCTAAACTGATAAGCATTCAAACTCTACTTCAGGGAGCCTAACTCAGATGGGCTGGCCATATTGTTCAAATGCCAAATGTATGTTTTCCAAAAGGCTAGTTTACAGACAACTCATGCAAGGCAAGTGATGACATGAGGGTCAGAAGAAGCTATCCAAGGACACTCTCAAGGTCTCCCTGAAGAACTTTTTTGAAATTGATTGCATGACATGGGAGACCCTGGCAACGGACCACCCAGAATGACATGCCCACATCAAAGAAGGCACTGTATTCTATGAGTGAAGCAGAATTGTAGTAGCTCAAAAGAAACATGAGATATGTGAATTTAAAGACATCTCCATTCCAAATATTCATGTAGTCTATTTGTGTCTGGCCTGTGGTAGAGCCCTCTGTGCTTGTATTGGTCTGATCAGCCACAGTTGAACATACTATACCTTGACTCCAACAGTGGTGATGTCAACTTGGTCCTCTTCAAGAACAAAGGACAACAACCAACCAACCAACCTAGAGATGACATTTAAACCCATGGAAGCTAATGAGGTTACCAAATGAGAGAGTGTAGAGAATATAGAAAAGAGGGTTTAGGAAAGACCCTTGGAGAATACCTACAGATGAGGATGATAGTGTGGAAGACGGATCAGCAAAGAATTAGAAGTGCTTAGAGGAGAAGCAGGAGAGAGTAATGCCAAGAAAACCCAGAGAGAAGAGAATATCCAGGAAGAGAGGGTGATTGACAGTCAAATGAAGCAAATAGCTTAAGTAGGATTAAGACTGAGAAATGTCTATCAAATTTGGCAACTCAGAGAGCTTTGCTCACTTTTGAGACCATCATTTTAGTTAACTGTTGGAATCAAAAACCAGAAAGCAAAGGATTGAGGGGTAAGAGAAGTAGAAGCAGCAAGTATAGACAGATCTTTCAATGACCTGGACCAAGAAAGGGAGGAGAGAGAGAAGAAAATATCTGGAGAAAATAGTAGCGTCTTGTGAAGGTTTTTAGGATGGGGGAGACTTGGGCATCTTTTGAGTTCATTAAGTAAAGATCCAGTAACTAGGGAGAGGTTAAAGATTTGAGAGAGAATATGTCTAACCACAAGGTGGAGCTTGTGAGTAGAGATAGGTATCCTTCTGCCCAGGAGTTAACTCCCAGGTAGAGTTAACACAAATACAACTCCAACTGAGGGTATGGGTTGGATGTCTACACCTTTGCTCCCTGGAACTAGAAATTTTGGCTTTAACTGAAGGTGGGGGAGGGGGGCATTGAGGTGTAAGAGGGGAACTAGCCACTCAAAGCCTCTCAGAATAAAAGCTGCTATTCTTTTCCACTCCATAGACTTTCTGAGTTTATGATTTCTGCTACCTTTATTAGTCTTTATTTGATGTGGTCTCTTTCTCACTCTCTCTCTCTCTCTCTCTCTCTCTCTCTCTGTCTTTCTTTCTCTTTCTCTAGACCTCCTCCTTCCCTTTCCATCCTCTATCCCTACCAAATTAACAAAAAAAGTATTTCCCATGTTTAAGAAATGGAATTCTTCCTTTCTTTTGTAATTTATTCAATAACTACAGCACGTAGCTTGAGTTTGCTGGCCAAACAAATTTATCATAACTAAAATGGCTTATAAATCAGAGTAAACATTTAGGAGGAAACACACACACACAAACTACTGAAAAAGAGCCTAGAAAGGAACAATGGAAACAGGAAGTAAATAGGAAGTAGGTTCCCCCTCCCCCCATATATATCCTTTGTGGATGAAAACAGGAAGGAAAGCATTGTGGCTCAGGTTTTATGAGTCTCCCCAGCCTAGACCTACCATTTTTACATTCTTGTGCTCATGCTGTCCTCGGTTCATACATGACTTCCATTAGACTATCTTGGTTTCTCAACCCTGATCCTCCACAAAGCATTTGAGATAACTATATCTTCTTTGTAGCTTGACAAGATGGCTTCAGTGGTTTCCCCTTATGTTGCCACCTACTATGGATTCTCTAAAAAGTTCATTAGGATTGAAAGTCAGGGGCTTGACTCCAGGAACTTGAGGAAGCTGGGTAAATACCAACTGCCTGCTAGCAGGAAAGTTCCTCACTCTTCAAGTCTTCTATGTTAATTCCTCTGTGGGTCTAAAAGGCAAGTTACACTCTTCCTTGGAGCCAGAAATTTAGTAGTTCCTTACAAAATTAGCTAAAGTATGTTGAAATTTACACACATATGTATACTTACACATATAGATCTCACAAGTATCAAAAGAAATTTGTTATTTAGTTGTTCAGTCGTGTCCAACTCTTTGTTTCCCCATGGACCAATAGAACCCTTCTATCCTCTACCATCTCCCAAAGTCTGTCCAAGCTCATGTTCATTGCTTCCGTGATACTAGGTATCCATCTCCTCCTCTGCCTTCCCTTCTCCTTTTGCCCTTAATCTTTCCCAACATCAGGGTCTTTTCTAATGAGTCTTGTCTTCTCATTATGTAGCCAAAGTATTTTGGCTTCAGCTTCAGTATCTATCTGTTCTTCCAGTGAACAGTCTGAATTAATTTCTTTAGGTATTGACTGATTTGATCTCCTTGCTATCTAAGGGACTCTCAAAAGTCTTCTCCAACACAGTTGAAACCATCCATTCTGTGGCACTTAGCTTTTCTTATAGTTCGATTCTTATAGCCATACATTACTCCTGGAAAAACTGTGGCTTTGACCATATGGACCTTTGTTGACAAGGTGGTGTCTCTGCTTTTCAGTATGCTGTCCAGTATGCTTTTGTCAACATCTAGAAAAGATTTGGTTAAAGGAGACAAACAAATAGTAATGTAAAATTACATTATTTATTCATTATTCCCTTAAGGCTAGCATTACTTGCATAAGGACTGCAGGACTAAAGTCCTGACTGGTGAACAGAGAGAATCAAAAGACTTTTATACATTTTTAGAACCATCCCAGTTTAGGATGACTATGTCACAAAACATTATGATTTCCATTTGTTACCATCTATATGTGAAACAGAATTCCTAAGTTGTAAATGCAAATTGACAACAACCAGAGCAGAGTCTATTTACATTTTACAGTCTCAGGATGTAGTAGGTCCCAAGATAAGGGGAATCTCACCTCTGGTCTTTGAAGTTGCTAAGACGGAGAAAGGCATTTTTAAATCAACCAAAGCAGTTTGTTTGATTAATTCAGGCTTTGGCCAAAGTGTGATATTTAATAATTATCATTTCCCTGCTTTTGGTCAAGAACAAATCTATGCGATTTAGTTCTAAGACCAAAGAAGGTATGAAAAAAATCTCTCTTCTTGGTAGCTTTTCTAATGTCTTAATGTAGGTGAATTTAGGTTTTTCCCAATCACTTCCTGAAATAGGGGGCACTAAGAATAATAGTTGAACAGTTGGATATCCCCAGAGATGTAAGTCAATTGCAATACAAACAAGAGGAGCTGGCTGCAAGGGATATCAAGGCAGCACAATGAGAATACAGAACAATAAGCTAAAGATATAGCAGTTCCTGTGCAGCCCTAGTCCAGATTCTTGGGAAAGCTCTGCATCTGATGTCATCTTTGGCTGAGATGTTCACTCAGGAGCAAGGGTATTCACAAGCTAGAGTAGTCAGGCAGGCCTGACAGGGACTCCCTGAAACATGATTTGACACCAGAGGCACATAGAAATGGTTCAGTTTCCCAGCCATGCAAGGCTAGGTTCAAATAGTATCACAAAGAGTTCAGTTTTCTGGCCACACAAGGATACGTTCAACAATAAAGTCTTCCTCATAGTTTACAAAACTGCATAATTACATTAACTCAAGTACAGATTAACTTCTTGGGTGGCTCACAATATACTAGTTTTGGGATGGAAGATTACATGTCATCAAGGTAATCAAGAAAACTTACATATGAACCATACAAATTAACAAAATCATTATTTCCAAGGCTAATTAACATCAAGTTCCTTGTATACCAGTGACCTATTCCCAATATCCATTTAAGTAGCTTTTTGAATCCCAGATGCCTCATGTAGTTATACAATTCGAAAAGGGAGTTCTGTTTTTCTGGTTCAGATCTAGAGGTTCCCAGATAATTCTGACTTAATATAAATTAGTACAATACTTCAGAGAATTTTCAGTTTATCTATTATTTGTTATTTCCATCCTTACCTAAATCTTGTATCTGGTATAGGAATCTTTTTAAAATGTGAAGATGTGGGGGGGGGCGGAACCAAGATGGCAGCATAGTAGCAGCAAGGTTCCACAGCTCCCACATAGCCACCTCAAATACCCATAAAATATGATTCTAAACAAATTTTAGGACTCCAAATCTCACACAAAAATACAGAAAAACACATCTCACTCTGAAGGCAGCTCGGCAGGAAGGGCTTATCACAGCCGCTGGGAGCCATAACCAGCCCAGCCTGAAACCATGGCTTGGCCCCGGGGCAGCCAGGACGAGCAGCAGCTGGAGCCTTCAGGAGAGTGGATCAGTGGCAGCTGTGGCAGTTTCCAGAATTATCAAGCCATAAGAAACAAGGACTAAGTAAAAGGTCGGTGGAACTCAGCTAAATTTGGGGGAGAAAAGCAGTCCAACCAAACTACCTCCAGGGCAAGGAAGTGGCAGAAGCAGTGGCCCTACAACTGCCTCCATGTGGCTGCTTCAGAGCTCCCAGCCTGCAGACTGCAGGGGGGCCAAGCCATTGTTCAAAGGCTAAGTGATCTTGTGTTGAGCAGCCTGGATCTGGATCGTGATCTTGGGTGGTGGTCCTGGGGTGCATTTTCAGTGAGCCAAAGCTGGTGGGGGCTGCAGCAGCCTCCTAATAGCTCTGGCAGCTGCGAAAATCCCAGCAATTTGGGACAGAGCTTTCTCCCCTGGAAGCAGAGTTCCACAGAGCTAAAAAAAAATCAAGTAATTCACTGGTGATATGAGCAGGCAAAGGAAGCAAAGTAAGAACAGCAGCCAAACTCTAGAA
>CM053581.1:121810413-121831084 GCA_028627135.1 Pseudochirops cupreus | reverse complement strand
GGAGGGGAAGAACAGGAAGGCAAAAGGGAAAGGGTCAACCTTACTCTCATTGAATTTGGCTTAGGGAGGGAATGACATAAACTCTAAACTGAATATCTTGTCACACAGGAGAGTAGGGGGGATGGGGATGAGAGGTGGGATGATGGAGGGGAGGGCAAGGTGGGGGGAGGGTTGCTGGAAGTACACACTTCTATAAAGGGACAGGGACAGAGTAGAGAATAGAACATGGGGGCACAGGATAGGAAGGAGGGACATATAATCAGTCTCTCACAATATGTCCACTGCGGAGATGTTCTGTGTAATTACACATGTATAGCCTGTATCGAATTGCTTGTCCTTCCAGTAGGGGTGGGTGATGAGGGAGGAAGGGAAAGAATCTAGAATTTAAAGTTCTATAATCAAGTGTTAAAAATATATTTATATATAATTATTATTATTATTAACTACATGCAACTGGGAGTTAAAATATACAGGCACTGGGGTGGGGAGACTCATCCTGCCCTACTGGAAAGTCAGAGGGGTGATGGAGGAGAACATAGGAGAGAGCAGATTGGGGGAGGGGCTATACAGTTGGAGTGCTATTTTGGGGTGGTGGATAGGGAAAAGATGGGGAGAAAATTTATAACTCAAAATCTCGTGGAAATGAGGGATGTAAACAAGAAAATAAATAAATTAAATTTAAAAAAAAGATGAAAGCCATAAAAAAAAAGAAAATTACTGTAAGAAAAATGTTTGCCTTTGTATGTTATTTGTCAACTTTTAACTAATTCATTTTCCAGTGAATGTAACATTTGCATTTCCTGACAGGATGTTACCTGTGAAGTGGTGTGCATATGAAAACATTTATTTGATCATTCCCTGATCTTTTAATAAGAGGTTGTTACTATTATCACACAAAGTTCAGATTCAGAAAAATATTGACTTGTTTTTCTATCCAGGTACTCAGAAGCGTTATTTTTGAAGTTGTTTTTGAATGGGAATGTTATTCTCATTGAATTTATCTCTATCAAACTGCATACACTTATAAATGTAGAATTTAACATTTTAAAAATATCTTCCACCATCTTTAAATAAATCAGATTACAAAACAAAAAAAAATAAAATGTGAAGATATATCTTAGAGGAATCTATCTGGTCCCTTTTAATTAGACATCTATTACATTATATCTTTGTAAGTTATTATTCTTTTACCAACATAAAGTCTTAAATGATATCTTTTTCACCTAAGCAAAAATAAACCTTTAAAATTGGAATTCATTAAACTAAGTTAGTGTCCTTGAGTAACATAAATTCCCAAAATATTGTTACAGATTGAATTCCTAGATACTTGCAGAATTCCTAGATATCACAGTTTAGTCTTAAGCAGTTTGCATAACTTTCTGATTAGTTTTAATTCTAGATGAAAATAATATTAGATTTCCCAGTAACCTAACACAAAAGAGTTCATATCTTTTACTGACTACCTGCTCTGATCATAAAAAATTTGCTATAGAAGGAAAAAATCAGGGACACGTGACATTCCAAATATGACAGGATAAAACATCCTTGACTGTTTAAATTCAGATAGAGTCACATTTCTCCAACCATGCAGTATCTGTTCCACCTTACAGCTAGACTCAGGAAATTCAGGAGGGGAATATCCCTTTTCAAAGGAACATCATGGGCAAACTTAGCCAGAAAGAGTCCTTCTCAGACTGAGGCTAAGATTGCCCCTTTGGCTTTTCCCAAGACTTCCCCCTGTTAAAACAGTACAGGATTACATTCCCTCTGAGTAGCTTGTGACATTTTTCTTAGATACTGATTTAATGCAGACAACTATATCCAAATTCAAACTCAAAACAAAATTAATTATAGTCCCAAGTGCCTTTTCTCTTAAACAGCAAATTTCACCAATCACAGCTTAGAGCCAGTTTTTGTTCTCATGAAACTACAATTAGCAATAAAGATCTCATATGAAAGGGATTCCATTTAGCACCTGTCTTTCCCAAATGTAAACTTGTCCTAGTGTAAAAGCCAGTGGTTAGAAATCCCTTCTACTTATTTCACATAGACTTGCAACTTCTCAGCAAGCTGGATTCATGGTTTAGGGACTACATATCAAAAACAAGTTCCTTTCCTATGGCTGATAACCTAGCCTTTACAGACAGTAAAACCACATCTCTCTATATATTTTTTTTCTTTCAGGGTTTTTCATTAGCTCAGTAAGAGTTCTGCAAAACACATTTCCAATTCACCTTGCACAGAGAATCATTCATTTCATCATTTACAATGTGGAAATTATAACTTTAAATCACTATATATTTCCATAATAGCCAAAATCTTAAATGAAATATCAGCAGTATTATTATTACCTGTTTGTAACAGCTTTAAATGATCAAATTTTATAACATAAAAACCCAATTCACATTCAACACAATCCAAATAAAAGAAATTGCTGTAATACCATTCCTATTTCAAAATGTTTTTTTTTCAAATTTCACTAGCTAAGCAGACTTTTAGAAGCACAATACAATTTTAGAAAGATGGCAACAACATAACAATGAATTTCAAGTGATATCATATTAGTTATAGAATAATTGATCTTATTACTCCTGATATTCAAAAACCACTTCAAAGTTAGAGAAATAATAATGTTGTATCCAATAGATGCCAGACGTTATAGTAAACATTTTGCAATCATTATACCATTTTAATCCCACAACACTATTATTTTTCCCTTTATAAATTCAGGAAACAGATTAAACAGAGATAACAAAAACTTCTGATTGTTAAAAAACCAGCAATCCCAATATAATACAAATTTCTAACTTCTTAACAATTAATTCTCAGAATCTGCTAAGATATTTTTAACTATATCTAACTTTTCATTGTAATTCCAGGTTGGCCAGACCAGAAACCACAAGGAAGAAGCATCCTTTAGAAATCTTTTGACTGCCAGTTAGATTGAACAAGACGAAAGATGGCAACAACATAACAATAAATTTAAAATGATACCACGTGACATATAAAATAATTGCTGCCAATTAGATCTAACAAGATAGCAAACTCATTCACACAACACAGACACAAAGACGTTGACAGACAACTGACAAAATACAAATACAGAGTCCACGTTTAACTACCAGGAAGAGAGTGAATTAGATGCTTGTTATCAAACCTTTGCTTGGAGCATAACTGCAGTTAATACCCTGGCTTGTCCATCTGCTTCAGGGCCAGGGCCTTTGAGGGAAGGGGAAGGCAGGGGAGAAGGTATCCTCCCCAGGATCAAAGCCTTTAAGGGAAAGAAGGGAGGGAAGGTGCTGAAATCCAAGATTTTGTAAGCCTTAAAGGAAAAGGCTGCAGCCTTTTGTTCTTATTCTGCCTTCAAAAATGAAAACATTCCCTCTCCTGATTAGAAGTTTTTGTTGGCTTTTAAACTTAACTTGGTTTTAAGATAAAGTAACTTTGACAGGTCAAAGGAGCCCCATCTTAACCAACACAATGTGGGGTTATTCTTAGTTAACTGAAATAGGGGGTCTTTATGGCTGGATTTCTAATTTTAGTATTGGATTGACCCATGGCTAAAGTATCTCCAGAGGGGATCTAGTCAATACAGAGAGATCCTAGAATCTAAATTTTGCTTTCCAGAGGGGATCTAGTTAATATAGATTCCAGAATTTCTTTCCAGAGGGGATCTAGTTGATTCAGAGAGATCCCAGAATTTCTTTCCAGAGGAGATCTAGTTGAGACAGAGATCCCAGAATTTCTTTTTTTTTAAGAGAGCACATTTAGTTTTTTCTTTTTTTAAAAATTAAATTGGTTTATTTACTTTTAGTTTACAACATACAGTTCCACAATCCCTTGAGTTTCAGATTTTCTTCCCTTCCCTCTCTCCCCCATCATGGCAGCATGCACTCAAATATAGGATCTACAAATACCTTCACATTAATCATTAATCAGGTCATAAAGAAGGATTATAACTGACAGAATGATCATTGGACAAGAGGAAACAAAACAAAACAAGAAAAAGACACAGAGCAAGTAGTTTTTTTCAATATGCATTCAGACTCCACATCTCTTTCTCTGGATGTGGATATCTCTTTCAATCATGAGTTTTTTGGAATTGTTTTATAACCTTACATTGCTGAGAGGAGCCCAGTCTATTGAAGTTAGTCATCACACATATGTTGTGTCTGTGATTGTGTACAAATTTCTCCTGGTTCTGCTCTTCTCACTCAGCATCAGTTTATATAAGTCTCTCCAGGTTGTTATGAAGTACCTCTGCTCCTCATTTCTTATAGCACAGTAGTATTCCATTACATTCATATACCACAACTTGTTCAGCCATTCCCCAACTGATGGACATCCCCTTGTTTTCCAATTCTTTGCCACCACAAAAAGAGCCACTATAAATATTTTTGTACATACAGGCCAGAATTTTTTCCAGAGGGAATCTAGTTGAGACATAGAGATCCCAGAATTTCTTTCCAGAGGGGATGTAGTTAAGACAAAAAGATCTCAGGTCACCAGAGGGGATCTAGTTAATACAGAGAGATCTCAAGTCAAAGAGGATCTAGTTAATACAGAGCCCTTTAATGCAAATTGATCCCCAACCCCTGTGCTAGCTTTAAGGAAATTTTGAACTTCAGCCAAACTAGTGGGAAGTTCGTTGGAAGCTGGGAATAGAAGAACTTACCAATCTCATCAAGGTCAAGATTCCAGGAAGAATGAATCCTGAGGCACTTGAATCATTAACTTTGATGAAGTGAAGTGCTGTTCAGCTATTCAGCAGTTCCAATCCGATGTCATGGCACCATTGCTGTCGACATCTAGAAAAGGTTTGGTTAAAAGAGACAAACAAATAGTAATATAAAATTACATTATTTATTCATTATTCCCTTAAGGCTAGCATTATTTGCACAAGGAGTGCAGGACTAAAGTCCTGACTGGTGAACAGAGAGAATCAAAAGACTTTTATACATTTTTAGAACCATCCCAGTTCAGGATGACTATGTCACAAAACTTTATGATTTCCATTTGTTTCCATCTATATGTGAAACAGAGTTCCTAGGTTGTAAATGCAAATTGACAACAACCAGAGCAGGGTCTATTTACATTTTACAGTCTCAGGATGTAGTAGATCCCAAGATAAGGGGAATCTCACCTCTGGTCTTTGAAGTTGCTAAGATGGAGAAAGGCATTTTTAAATCAACCAAAGCAGTTTGTTTGATTAATTCAGACTTTGGCCAAAATACGATATTTAATGATTATCACTTTTCTTCCAGGGAACAAGTGTCTTTTCATTTCGTGTCTGAAGTTGCTGTCTGCAGTGATTTTTGAGCCCAAGAATATAAAATCTGATGTTGCTTCCATTTCTTCTCCTTCTATTTGCCAGAAAGTAATGGGATCACTTGCCATAATCTTAGGGTTTTTTTTTAAATGTTAAGTTTCAAGCTAACTTTTACATTCTCTTCTTTCACCTTCACCAAGAGGCTTCTGAATTCTTCACTTTCTGCCATCATAGTGGTATCATCTGCATATCTGAGATGGTTATTTCTCTGGACAACCTTAAATCTGGCTTTTGATTCATCCAGCCTGACATTTCACATGAAGTACTCTACATAAAAGTTAAATAAATAAGGTGACAATATGCAGCCTTGTTGTACTCTTTTCCCAATGTTAAACCAATCAGTTCTTCCACGTTCAATTCTAACTGTTGCTTTTTGACCCATATAAAGGTTCCATATAACGTCAAGTAAGATGATCTGGTGTTCCCATCTCTTTGAGGACTTGCCACATTTTATTGTGATCAAAAGAAATACCATTACTTAAAATAACAAAAATTATTATCTGTATGGGGAGAGTGAAAACTTCTCAGGCAGTTTGAGATTGTTAATGTCCCTCTTCCTCTTTCATTGCTGCTGTCAAGCCTCTTCGGGAATCTTTCCACCGTTACTTTCATTTCTTTTGTCTGCTTTCCTGCATCTGTGGACTCCTCCTCCCAGCCAGTGGGAGTCAGGGACAGCCCAGGCTCACTCTTCCTCCCTTGCTTTGGGTCTTCTCCCCCCTTTCCTTGCTGTCAGTCAGCATCCTGGCTCTTTGTAAACCCATTTCTCAGCCACTGAGAAATAGTGGTGGGCTTCCCTGTGACTTCCCATTAGTCCTGAGACTTAAGTCTGCCTCTCAAGGAGACAGTCGGGAAGGGGTCTTGACTACATTAGGGTATAAATTCTTGCACTGTCTTTTGTAACACACATCTCCTCCACGATGAGTCGTGGGGAAGACTGCCCACTTCTCTCAGGGAAGAAAATAAACTCCTGTTCTTATCCTAAGAGATCTCTGTGTTTATTTTATTTTATTTTTTGTTAAATTAAGGATGAGGGTTATTTTTCATCCCAAACATTATCCCACAGATAGGCCTACCACAGGAAAGTCTTTGGAATATGCACCGTGAATCAGTTCTCTCACTTTATTTGTTCTGTACTTTCAGTTCCTTCTGATCCCAGGCTTCCAGACTCTGCCCAACAATATTTATATCTTCAAGTTCTGGTCAGCCTGACTAGTCTCTGACCAACTTTTTATACTCAGTAAACAGCTTGATTCTGTCTTGCCTGCCCTATTCTGATCTTTTGTCTTGATCTGACCTTAGATAGTTGGGCATGTTCCCGTTTAAGATGGCTTACTTGGACCTGACTGCCTTTATTATGATATTCTGGATCCAGTGTCAGGGTCAGCCCATTTCTGTATCTATACCATCCTTTGTTTTCAGTAACACTACTAGTTTCTAATTCTCAGTCTTTATAGATATGTATCCTGAGGTTCCTTATTGTCATTATGATTGCTGACAGAGAGTTGATTAAAAAAAGAAGAGAGCAAGACAAAAGGGAGAATAAGATTGAAACAGAGGCCAAAATCTAAAAGAAGTGTAGAATGAGAGATGGAAGAGAGAAGAGTAGGAGGGCCAGGCAGAGGGAAGCTCAGCAGATTCTAAAGTAAATGTGAAATGTCATAGTCTGAATTAAGTAATTCTTGTCACACTTAAGTAGGGACTTTGGGTGTGGGCACAATAAGCTATTGCTACCATTGGCAATGTTACTCAGTTCTCCAGATGTTTATAAACAATGCTTCTCCACTGGAAAACAGCTTGCCTCCTTTCCCCTTCAAACTATAAAGTTGTTTTCCCCTGGAATTCTGTGTGGAGTAGCTTTACTTTGGAACTTTTCCACTTTAGTGCCAATATAAAGTAGTTGTTCCTATGAAGAGGAGAATTCTTATTTCTACAAGTCTTCACAATAATAACAACAATAATTAACAAGAACAATAATAAATAGCAAGCAAATATGTAGTACTTTAGAGTTTGCAAGGCACTTTACATAAATTACATCATTTGATCTTCACAGCAACCCTATGGGGTAAGTGCTGTTATTATCCCTATTTTATAGACAAAAATACTTTGCAAGTCTTAAAACTCTTCTTATTATTACTGAGGTTACCTAGTCTAACGTTTTCATTTTACACATGAAGAAACAGAGTCCTGAAGAAGTTAAGCAAGTTTCCTGAAGTCACCAGGGTAGTAAGTAGCAGCCATGATTTACATTTTAGTCACTGTGTATACTCTTGTCTTGGTTCAGCTTACTTTACATTGTTCAGTTCATGCAAGTCTTCCATACTCTGTACTCACCATAGTGTTTGTTTCTTATAGCATAGTAACATTCCATTGCATTCATGTACCACAATGTGTTTAGCCACTCCCCAACTGAAGGGTGCCACTTTGTTTCCAATTCTTTGCTATCACAAAAAGTGCTGTTAAAAATATTTTCATGTATATGGGCACTCTCTTCTTATCTATGTTCTCCTTTTGGAATAAAGCCACTAGTCATAGAATCTCTGGGTCAAAGGGTCTAGACATTATAATCACTCTATTTGCATAATCCCAAATTAGATTCCAAAATGGTTGAACTGCTTCATAACTTCTTTGTGTATCTTTGTGTATACATGAACATGTCAACTCCCTGAGAGACTGTAAACTCTTCCAGGGCAGTGACTTTTATTTTCCTCTTTCTATCCCCAGTGCCTAGCACAGTCTCTAGCACCTATTCAGTGCTTAAATGTTTATTTACTAATAGCTACCTATACGGCCTTGAGCAAACAATAGCTTTCTCTGAGCCTCAGTTTCTTTGCAAAATGGGAATAAAAACACTGTATCCATCTCATAGGATTGTTTTGAGGATAACACTGCAAACCTTAAAAGTGAATTGTTTTTAGAGGGACCTACATATAAGAGATGAAAGCAAAGGTAGAAGGAAAGAAGGTAGAAATAGTAGAAGGAAATAAAAGAGTGGCAAGTTTCACAAAGATCAGTGTCAGGAAAACTAAAGGCCAGTATAATGAGGATTGTGAAAAGTGTTAGGAAACCAAAATAGCTTCTTTGGGTTTTGTGGGAGACAAGAAGAATCAGGAAATGAAAGGATCCTTACCTTGTGGTAGATGGCAAGAAAAATAATGCGCTATTTAATTTTTATTTCATTTCTTTTTTTCTTCAAGTCTTCTTAGAATAGGAAAGATAAAAGAAATCCAAATAAGTAAAGAGATACCCTGATTGAGTTCTTCATTTGGCCTAGATTAATTATATCTCTGAGTTTTGAAAGAACTTACAGATAATGATTGTTGAACTGAAGTCTATGATCTCTGAGGAATCCTCTGAAGTGGCAGAGGTGTCTTGAAACTGGGGAGAGGTAAATGATATTCTGAGCTTGAGAAATGGGAAGGGAAGCATTTCAAACTACAGGTCAATAAATTTAATTTCAATTCCTGGTAGAAATTTATAGTAAGTTTTTTTTTTTTTAAATTAAGGCCTGGTGGCTAAGATTTTCAATTCATAGGCTAGGAACCAGAGATATGATTTAATTGGTATAGGGAACTTCTAGATCTCTATCTATGCAGGTACCTTTTCTATACCTTTTAATCTGAGAAAATTGCCTCTAGAGCACTAAGATATTAAGTGATGTGCCCTGAGTTCCACTGTGTAGCTAGTGTAAGTCAGAAGTGGAAACTTAAACTCATGTCCTTCTAATTCCAAGGCTAATTCTATCACATTTATCTACCTACCTATCCATCCTTCTATTTATCTATTGCTCTATCGGCACACATATGTATATACTGTATATACATACATGCATATATATGTATACACACATATATTATGTTGCCTCTCCATTTAAAACATGTAGAAAAAGTTAAATATTGATATGATGTAGATCTTTTGAATTTCTGAATGCTCATATATTAGAGTTTTGTACTGTTTTCTATGCTTTAGATACCTTCCTTCTATCAAACTGTGATCAGAGTAGACATTCCTTCCATCAGTACAGATTAAAAACCATCATGCCTTCTTATTTTGTGCCATTCTCATCCATATTCTTCCCTAGAGTCCCCACAGACAACTCACCCAACAAGCTAGAGGCCTGTCCCTACATCTTTTTCAAACTTGAAGTTATCACCAAAGATCTCAGGTTGTTCATTTGCTCTCTGTTGCTTGCACCATATGACCAGCCCATTTATTTTTTGAATCCTATATGTTTCCTCAGGGATATCCTCTATGCTACCTCTTGAACATAGTTCATCAGTGTAAACATGCTGCAGATTACTTGAACTCTCCATGTATCACTCCAGAGCTATACCTGGGGAGAAGATTGAATATGGAGGATACTCAAGACTTGTAGCCTTTAGCAGTATATAAACAGCAGTGTTTAGTACCTAGTTTGTAAAAATAATTAGTTAAAATAGGAAGCTCAGTTCCTTCAGGCTAGTTCTTTCCCTCTGGGTTAATTCTTTCCCCTATCCCCAGCACACACCCTCACAACCTCAGTATCAGCCTCATACCAATGTCCCAGAATGTCTTCATCCAATAGGAGCAGTGTCCCATATTTGGCTCCCAAATGAGGGTGTGATTCATATTGCATTCTTAGTATGGCTCTGTCTTCATTGTTCTTTAGCTTACTCATAACTTTAATTCCTTTGAAATTATAGTGTTTCAAGATACACAACCACAGAACATTGCTAGGATTTGTGTGTAGAACAAATGGGTCTTTGTACTGGGATACCTTGGGATCATTAAAACCACTGCTAAGTTTCTCAAATGTAATCCAATCTGCTCACTTCATGGAACAAATTCATGGTTCACCTGCAGTGCCTAGTCCCAGATATATTTATTGATATGGTAATTCAATGAACTGATCATCAAAATGTATGTTATGATCTAGATAAGTCCTAATTTTCATCTGTTTGTTATTTACTCTATGGATTAGGCCAATCTCTTCTGAATATTCATATGATATTCATTCATTCTCCTCTTCATACTGAGGAGGTTCTGCAGTTTTCTGGGACTTGGTACAATTAGCAAAATATCATTCTCAAATAGGATCATCTACAGTCCTCACCATCTATGGGAAATACTCTTCCATCTCAGCACAAGACAAGACAGTGGCAAAGAACCTTAAAATAGATATGTCTTCATTTTTTATTTATACCTCCGCATCATATTTAAGGTTGTATTTGCCAAGAAATTTAATATATGTTTTTCCATTCTGTATGTGTCTTTATTCTATAGAACTGTTGCTCATCTACAGAAAATTGTTGGATTTTATTTTATTTTCTCATCTTCCACTCTCTTTCATTTATTGTACTACTTAACTTCCTTCATATCGAAGGTTATATGTTCTCTTTCACTTTTTTCTTTCAAGTTAGTACTTTATCCCTGTGATTAGTTTTGTTTACACTACTTTGAAGTGTCTATTCACACATACTTTTCCTTATTACCATTTACCTGCCCTATCTGAAGTTTGTTGTTGAATTTATTTAAATGATTCTCTCTCTCTCTCTCTCTCTCTCTCTCTCTCTCTCTCTTTCTCTCTCTTTCTCTCTTTCTCCCTCCCCCCCCTCTTTAAATTTGGGAAAGGGGAAGGCAAGGCAATTGGGGTTAAGTGACTTGCCCAAAGTCACACAGCTAGTAAGTATGTCACGTGTCTGAGGTTGGATTTGAACTCAGGTCATCCTGACTCCAGGGCCAGTGTTCTATTCACTGTACCACTATACCCCCCCCTCTTTCTTTCTTTCTTTCCTTCTTTCCTTCTTCCTTCCTTCCCTCCTTCCCTCCTTTCTTTTTTTCTGTCTTTCCTTATCACTTTCTCCCTTTTTTTATACTATTCTTTCAATTAAATATGTGATTCAAAATCTTTTCTCCCCTCTTCTCTCTAATCTCTTATTTAAAGTAACATTCCTTTGTCATCATCATTTCCAAGAAGTTTTCCTTTGTTTTGTCTTTCTCCTTATTCCTTTTTCCTTCTGTTCAGTTTTGGAATATACATTTACTTGTTCTTTTTTAATTTTCTCTGTTGCTTATGGGGTAGCGTTTCTGGAATACAACATTGCAGTTATCTCTTCTATCCCATTTATATGTTATTGCATTTGTAGATCTTATCCCACACTCTGTTTTTACTGCTATGTTTCATTTTTGGAAATATCAGTATTCTGTTTTATTGAAGAGAATGTTTAAACATTTAGAAAGGGAGAAAATAATGAGTAACACTCAGCATGATCTATCAAGATTGTTATGTGCCTCTGATATTCTTTGCCTCTTCTTGTTTCTGATACTTCTAAGCTTCCACACAGGAAGCATGGATAGAGAGAATATTCATATATTGACCTGTCTGCAGTATTCAGCTAATACTTTACATAGACTAGGCTAGGTCATAATCAGTGCTGACATTCCAGAGATGATCATTGAGTCCATATAAACCAGTCACAGTGTCTACCTTTTTGCTGACCCTCATGATTTCATTATGAAATTTCGAACTCATTTTGAGTATTACAAACAATGATCATCCTTCTCATTTAGCCCATAGAGGCCCAAGCATATATAGTTGCATTGGTATATTTCATAAGTTTCTTTTATGAAAGTTATTACTTGGGATACATTGTCCAACATGCAGGATACTTTGTGTCTTCAATTTGCACTGTCACTGTGAGGTTCTGTGATTCCACATAGAAGAGGAAACTTCTGCCAAGTCTTCCTTTGATTCTTGGATACATTCATCATGCCTGTATCCCTCTAGACTATGGTTTCAACAGAATATATTTCTGCTTTTCCACCTGTCCTCTGCCTGTGGCATCAGGCTCCTGTAACCTCTGGTCCCATGATCCTTTGCATTTCCAGGAGAACAGTTTCTTTGCATCATTCTATTTCTCAGTGGACTTTGCACGAGCTCCTGCCTTTAAATCTGGGTGATCAAGGGCAATCGCTTACCTTGCTTCTGTGGTCTTTTCATAAGAAGATATTCTAGAGCCAATTGAAGTCAGTTTTCCCTGTTACAAACCTTTCTTCTTGTCCTGGGACTTTTTCCTTGAATAACTTCTCTGTAGCAACTAACCACATTCCTCCTGCCTTCTATGTCTTTCACAGACAACCAGATAAATGGATAGATTCTTATAAGCAGAATATTTTACTTTGTGACAGTGTCAACTGGACAAATTTATATCTGTTGCCCACTTTTGACAACATTCGCTTCTTCCATCTTCATTGATCCTTTGACTGCCTGAAGCTGCTCATCCACTTGCAGTACAAAGTCCTTCATTCAGGTGGATGTTGAACTGAATCTAGACTTTCTGTTCTACCAAATTACCTTTCTAACCTTTGGAGTGTTTCATCACTGTGACCTCATCCAGAGGTGCAGTGACTTTATTCAGGCCTCTAAGGTTTTCCCCACATTTCTCCATGTCCATTCCTGACCATTGCTGTGATATGGTAGTAGCATGTAGTACTTCAGACTCAAATGCCCTCCACAGTGGTGCATGTGTGTCACCCAAGAAATATTTTAGCTGGAGGTAGTGAGGTGCATGCACTGGTAGGAATATAGTATGAATTCCAACTTTAGGTGCTTTCAGCACAAATGTCAACCTCTCTCCCTTCCCCATAAGCAATTTATCTACAGGGAATAGTCTCTCTTTTCCCTTGAAGGTTTCAAATCCTTTTAGAACATATCCAGTGAAAGGTCTAGTGATCATTTTCTAGATATCATCTTCCATTTTTGTTTCTCTAGGGATGCTGGGATGTGTCAGTGGTTCAACTAATTTACAGAAGACAGACAGGGCTTTACCTAATTCCTAGTATACTTGAGTAAGCTCTTCACATCTCTCCTAAATTGTCCATAGTACCACTATGTCATTCTCAATATCTTTGTCCTCATCAGTGGATATTCCTAAAACTGAGTCTATTGTGAGACTCCAAGCCTACTGCTAGTTGCCAATCATCTACTGATATAACACCCATTTTGCTAATTCTTTGTTTAAATTGAACTTAGGAATACAAAAAATGTGAATATTGATCATCTAATCATATAATAGTTGTAGTAGAACAATTAGTCTGACTGGCAGAAGTTGCATCAGAAAATCTTGTGGTCCAACCATAACCTATGAAAGAAGAAAAATATAAAAGGAAAGAAAAATCTTGAATGAATTAATTAAAGAGCATTTATTAAGTGCTTACTGTGTGCCAGGTGGGCAGCTAAGTGTTGCAGTGGATAGAGCACCAGGCTTGGAGTGAGGAAAATCTGAGTTCAAATCCAGCCTCAGACACTAATTGTGTAACCCTTATCAAATCACTTAACCCCTATTTTCCTCAGTTCCTCATCTGTAAAATGGGGGCACACTGGAGAAGGAAATGGCAAACTAGTCCAGTATCTTTGCCAAGAAAACCCCATAGACTAATGTCCATGGGGTCATATACAGTTGGACACTACTGAACAGCAAAACCAATGTGCCAGGCATTGTGCTAAGTAAACACTGAAGATAAAAAGGCAAGCAAGCAAGCCAGTTCTTGCTCTTAAAAAGTTTATATTCTGATAAGGGATGACAACACACACAGACACACAGACACACACACACACATATACAGACACAGACACAGATACACATACACACACACACACACACACACACACACACACACACACACACACACACACACACACACACACACACGGGAGTGTTGACCAGCAAGGATTGTTTTGGAAAGGGAAGTTCCAGGCATGGTGATTGGTGTTCTAGGGGAAATGATTAATTGATCCTTTCTAGGGATGGTAGTATTGATCTGTTTATAGTTCTCAGAGCCAAAGTTGGAAAGAGCTATGGGGGTGGGATGGCATGAAGACAGCAAGGAAATCTTCAGTAGATCCTTGTAGAATGAGGGAATCTAAATATAGAGACCTTGATTGAGCCCCAAAAGGTAACATGTAGGGTCCCTCTCAAATGTAGACCCCCAGAAATTCTATCCTAGGTTTAAGACACTCATGGGTCAGTACTTTCTCAAAACCATAGCTCCCAAGTATTCATTGACGTGTTTATTTTTACAAGCCAGCCAGTGTACACATTTGTTCACAGATAGACATTTAATCAGATAGCATAGCAAACAAAGTGATAAGAAAGGATCTCCCTCTCACACATGCTCTGAACACATAGAAAATATTTTCTCACAGATTTTTATACTACCAGTGGGTAGACATGAGTGCACATGACCAATGTGGAAGAAAAACAATCTACTTTTAGGTTTTACTCAATTCATTAGAAACATATTTTTATTAACATGACTCTTCAATTAGCTGACAGTCACTGAAAAACCGAGAGATATATCCTTTCTCAGCTTAGTTAACAAAAAGATGTTCTTTGCTAGTATGTGGTATACTCCTGTTACAGGATATGGATTGGAGAAGGAGTAGACTATGCAGGAAGGCCAATTAGGAGGTTATTACAATAGTCTAGGCTAGAGACACATTAGGGCCTATACTAGGGTGGTGGCTATGTGAATGGAGACAGGGGGACAGGAATTAGAGAAGATGTAGAGTTAGAATCAATAGAACTTGGCAGCTGATTTTTTAATATGGAGGCTGAGGGAGAGGGAAGAATCAAGGTTAACTTCCAGGTTGAAAATCTGGATGATTCACATATAACCTATATCAAAATGTTTACCATCTTAGGGAAGGGGGAGGTGAGGGAGAGAGAGAGAAAATTTGGAACTCAATTTTAAAAAAATTAATGTTAAAAATTGTCTTTACATGTAATTGGAAAAAAATAAAATACTATTTAAAAAAGAAAATCTGAATGACTAAGACAGTAATGTCATTGACAGAAATGGGAAAAATTGGAGGTGGGATGGATTATAGGTAGAGGAAGAAATATAATGAGCTCCATTTTGGACATGTTGACGTTGAAATGCATCTCTTGTGTCCAACAGGCAGTTAGTAATATAGGACTAGAGCTCAGGAGATATATTTTGGAATTATCTACATAAAGATAATTGAATCCTTGGGATTAGATAACATAAAACCTTTTTCTCTTTTTTTTTTCCCCTAAGAAAAAAGGAAAGGGTGGCTAGGCAGCACAGTGAATAGAGCATCGGCCCTATAGTCAGGAGGACCTGAGTTCAAATCTGGCCTCAGACACTTAACACAAAAACTAGCCGTGTGACCTTGGGCAAGTCACAACCCCAATTGCCCTCCAAAAAGCAAAAAAATAAAAATAAAAAAAGCTCCCAGCCTTTGTTCTAGAACAACCTCATTCCAGATTATCATGGAACAATATTAAATACTCACCATGGATTTAGCACTGCTTCAGGCACCTTTGAGAGGACTACCAAAGAAACAGAAGACACAATCCTTACTCTTATGGAGTTTATGGTCTAATTTGAATGCATAAGATATAAACACCCAGAAAATCCATTGAATATGGATTCAGGATTCACAATTTCAAATACCAGATCAGGTGTGATTAATTGTTTGTGAAATGTGGCACCGAGCAATAGCTCTGTTAGGCCTAGGGTGGAACTACTGCTTCCTTCCAGTTAAAGTCCCGCCTTCCTGCCACATTCCCACCTGACATTCCGTTGCTAGGTTACTTTCTGAGGTGTTGAGGTGAGTTGTTACTACTCAGCATCAGGAAGCAGATGGGAGAAATTACATTATTATTGGTATTGTATAGTAATGTAACTTATTAAAATTGTCTGACTAATAAAAGGGGTAGAAAAGAAGCAAAAGGCGTAACCCATTTGATTTACTCCTGTTATAGACGATGGAAAGAATGAAGGACTATATTCAAATTACTGGTATTTTTAAATATCTGAGTATGTTAGAGGAAATGTCCAAGAGATTTGAGATGCAGAATACGGAGGGGAAGAATTTCCCCAAGTTTCCTTTTGTGTTCTTTACATTTAGATTTCTTCTTCACCAATCACCTTTATGATTTTTTCCTCTTCAGTGCCAATAAACATTCGCCAGTCAATTTATTTATCTAAAATTGTCTGATTAGATTATTTGA
This sequence comes from Pseudochirops cupreus, assembly GCA_028627135.1. Classification (NCBI taxonomy): domain Eukaryota; kingdom Metazoa; phylum Chordata; class Mammalia; order Diprotodontia; family Pseudocheiridae; genus Pseudochirops; species Pseudochirops cupreus. The sequence continues at coordinate 121,814,740 of CM053581.1, read as the reverse complement.
CTACAATCTCAAAAGGAATTTGAGACAGGACTCTTGTCACTCTCCTAAATCACTCCTCCCCCTGCCCCGACCAGCCAGGCCAACCCCTCTGTTACTCAAAGTGGTGTCATAATGTACTCATCCTTCTTTCTAATTTTCCTATTTCTTTTGAAGGCACCACCATCTTTCTGGTTCTCTCTCTCTCTCCTCTTATAACCTTCAGTCAGTTCTAACATCTCTGGCATCTGTCTTCTCTCCACTCACACAGCCACTATTCTTGTTCACATTCTTCTCACCTCTCACTTTGACTATTACAATACCTTCCTTATTGGTTTACTTGCCCCAAGCCTCTCTCTTCTCTAATATGTTCTCCTCACAAATGCCAAACTGATTTTCCTAAAGCACAGGTCTGCCCATGTGCCATGTAATTTTCCAACTCAAGAAGCTCTAAAGGCTCCTTGTGGTTTGTAGATAGAATACAAACTCATCTGTCATATAAAGTCCCTTACAATGTGGTCCTATCTGACTTTTCCAGGATTATTGCACATCATTACAATGAGGTCAGACTCCAGTAATGAGTTTGGGGAGGGTCTTTAGGAGGAGTTAATGAGGTCAATGCAAGGGTGGATTGATATTTTGATAGGCTCAAGAGTGGGAAGTAGATGGACAATGGAGGGCTAGGCTAGTAATGGGTTTGGGCCTAGCCACAATGAAAAACCCATGGCCTCTACAAATGCCTCATCAAGTGGGAAGATTTAATCAGACTTCAAGGGGTTTCCCAGAGCCTGTACCTCAAAGATTCAAGGAGAGCTCAAGGGGGCTCCCAGAGCCTGCACCTCATCAATTCCTCTTCAGGTTCTTTATATTCCAGTCAAATTGGTCTACTTGGTGTTCTCATATAAGGCATTCCTTCCCTTTTTACTATTCATTTGCCAGGGGTGGGGAGCCTGAGGCCTCAAGGCCACATGTGGCCCTCTAAGTCCTCAAGTGTGACTCTTTGAATCTGAACTTCACGGAACAAATCCTCTTAATAAAAGTATTTATTCTTTAAAACTTAGACTCAGTCAAAAAGCCTCATCCAAGGACCTGAGGCCTCATGTGGCCTGGAGGCTTTAGGTTCCCCACACCTGACCCCCAGGCATTTCCCATTCAAGGAATGTACTCCCTCTTCTTTACCTTAGAGACCCTAATTTTTTTCCAGGCTCAGGGATTTAAGTACCATCCAATCACTTTGCATATATTTTGTATATCCTTATCTATATACAAATTATCTCCCGGCACTCTTCCCTGCCCCCCCACCTCCAACCCAACCCTGCCAAATTTAAGCACCTTTAAGGTATGGACTGTTTCCAGTGTTTGTGTTTTCATTCAGTAGTGCCTAGCCAATGCCTAATATGTCAGTGGTTTTCAAACTTTTTGGTCTCAGTACTCCTTTATGCTCTTAAAATTTACCGAGAACCCCAAAGAATTTTTGTTTATGGGGGTTGTATCTATTGATTTACTATATTATTTTTAAAAATTGATAAAATTTTAAAATATGTATTAATTCATTAAAAATAACCATAATAAACTCATCGAATGTTAACATAAATAGCATTTTTTCAGAAAATTACAATATTTTCTAAAACAAAATTAAGTGAGAAGAGTCACATTGTTTTACATATTTTTCAAATCTCTTTAATGTCAGATTTAATAGAAAATAACTTGATTGTCATATTTGCTTCTACATATAATCTCTTGTGATAAGTTACTTTGATTGAAATGTATCAATCCATAAATAATCAATAAACAATTATTAAGTTCCTACTATGTGCCAGCCACATTATGTAGCCCCAGGGGTACAAAAAGAAGCAAAAGAAAGTCTCTGCCCTCATCATTTAACTGGGGAGATACAAGCAAACACAGACGTACAAACAAGCTGAACACAGGACAGAGAGGAAATAAATGAGAGAGGGAAAGCCACAAGAAGGGTTGGGAAAAGCTTCCTATAAAACATGGGATTTTAGGTGGTATTCAGAGGAAGCCAGGAAAAGACAGTGGCAGAGATGGGGAAGATGAGCTATAGCCAGAAAAAATGCTAGAACTTTGAGATGCAGCGTTTTGTTCATGGAACAGCCAGGAGCCCAGTGCCACTGAATCAAAGAGTATGTGGTTGGGAGGGAGGTATGAGGAGGCTGAAAAGGTAGGAGGGGGAAGTTATGAAGGGCTTTGAATGCCAGACACAGGGTTTTGTACTTGATCCTGGAGGCAAAAGGGAGCTGATGGAGTTTATGGAATAGAAAGGTGATGTCACTGGACCTGAGCTTGAATAAAATCATTTTGGTGGCTGAATGGAGGATGATTGGAGTGGGGGAGAGACTTGAAGCAGGCTGACCCCCAGCAGGCTATTGCAATAGTCTAGCTATGTGGTGATGAGGGCCTGTACCAAAGTGGTGGCAGTGTCAGAGGAGAGAAGGGGGTATATTCAAGAGATGTGGCAAAGGATATAGTTGGAAAAGTGATGAGTATTTTAATAGGCATAGTCCTTGAATGAACAAATAACATTCTAGTATTATAAAAATCGTTTCGACTTTGCAAAATCAAAATTATTTTCCTGAAAGAGAATCAGGGGCCCCCAGCAATCTCCAGACCATACCTTGAGAACCTTTTAGTAGGGAACCTATATAAAACATGCTTGTTTGAACATGCCTAGTTTGCCTAAAATGGAGGCACCGTGAGGGGCCTTTGGAGGCCATCCAGATTGTCTAACGGAGGCCATCATGTCTCACTCAAATGGGCAGGTGCAGCTACCTTTGATTGGCTGCTTTTGTCTTTAAAACTGGCAAGGTTAAAAACTATTGCTTTTTCAGCCACTCTTTCTGCTGTCCTCTTTCTGGCTCAAAGGGTGAAGATCACAGTTCACTCATAGTAGGGGCACTGTGAATTGAACTGGTGAGAAGGGAAGTACTTCCTTCTCCTGCTCTTGCTCTCTCTCTTTGCTCCCCCCATCCCCCTCTTTGTCTTTCTCTCTCTCTGTCTCTTTCTCTCTCTCTGTCTCTCACCTAGGCTTGAGAAATGTATTTGTTTTGGTTCTGTTTTGTTTGCTCTTCTCACTTTTAGGTGCCTATGGTGATCCCTGCTGGATGGGGAATTAGAACCAGGGTGATCTTTGAGCCAAGATTCTACGTAGGATGGTGCAGCTAGCCAGCCAGGCTGCCTGGGATTTGAGCCAGAGAGAAATTTTGGACTTGGAACTTGGATTGTGCTCTATAAGAACTTAACTAAGCTACAAAACAGATTCCCTTCCCCTTCCCAGAGCCTGAGGTGATGCAAGGGGGAAGGGATTATGCCTACCAAATGTTGGGGGACTAAATTTATATATTTGTGATTATATACCTCTGAGTAAATATTTCCTCATAAAAACTAATCCAGACTGTGAGTGGCTAAATAGAATGGTACTCAGGCAAACGCCCTCTACAATTAAGGCAACAATATTAATGGGGGCTGGAGTCATTTGCAAAGAACTTAGACAACCCCCAATTCCCTTAAAGGTACTGGAGAACACTGACGGAAAAGGGAAATACAATATACCTGGCTTTCAATGGAGGCCAGTGTGGTTTGTGTTATATTTGTTAAATGAATGAATGATTACCTGTAGTATTCTGGGAATTGACTTAAATGTGGCACACCTGGCAAGAGCTGATAAGGAACTTAGAAAAACAAAATTAAAAATAGTGCCTGATCTCAAGGAGAACACATGCTAATAGTGGGAGATGATATATGTACAGTAATGGTGGCCAAGAATGGATATTTTGGTTTGGGAAGTTAAAGAGATGGTGACTTGTAAGGGTGTTTGACATCATCAGCCGCTGGGGGTACACCACGACAGCCTGGGGACGGGGTAGAGGCCCGAGCATGTCTCAATGAAGAAGGCATGATCACGCGAGATGTCTCCTTATCTTCAGGGCTGTAGGTGAGTGGCTCACTGGGCGATGATGGCACTCTGAGGCGGGAATCAAAAGCTAGGGTATAAAAAGGGGAACCGAGTGCGTGTAGCTCTCTCTCTGTTCCTGTATATGCTGCAATAAACATCTTTACCATTTGCCCGAGTCCTGGGTGCTCTGTGGGGGGTAGTTCTTCAAGCTAGTCTTGAAACCAGTGACGACCGAAGCCTGAGAGGAGGAAAGCAGCTGGAAGAGGTAAGCAATAGAATAGGGTCCCCAGAGTCCAAGTTGGGGGGCACTCTACAGCTGGCGCCCCGAACAGGGATCCTCTTTCGATTGGGGGGAATCCTTTCCATCAGGACCTGAGACCAAGCACGAACCAGGCAATGCCTGGAGGTCTCGGGGTCTAGGGGGAGGGTTTACTC